>JAZFAU010000138.1:695000-1150000 GCA_037178615.1 Dione vanillae | reverse complement strand
AATCATGCCCGTTTGCCTCTTATACAAAAAAGAGGTGTATGTATTTGTTGTGTCCACATTGTGTGATTGACGATATCATAAAGTGGCTCGATATATGGAAATGACCATCTGGATTTGACAAAGTCATTGAATCATCAACGTTTAACGATATCGTTATGCACATTTGTTTATATCGTGACATAGGATGATATAAACGAAATTATACAATGATCTTATAACATAATATATTGTTATAAATTCATTATGTATTATGAAGCTGTTCTATACAATGGCTTCGTAGAAAATTAGATTTAATTTAATTTATAAGAAATACTCTTCCGAGATTAATTCCGCTTGAACTTTTAATAATTGTATTTAAGATTACCTTGCTCGTAGGCGTTTTTAACACCTCCAATTGTAAATAATCATGTTTTTTACGATTTGGTCAAATAAGATTAAGGATAGATAGACAATTTAGTGAAGTAATCACAAGATTTATTGTTATAATCATAAAACTTTATGATCAAATCACATATAATTATTATTATTATAAATTAAATTAATTGTAAAATATATAGATTTAGTTCAATTTTTCATAAAAACTTGCATCTCATAATTTTGAACTCATTCGATTAAGAACTACATTCGTTACAACATTGTCGTAAAAAGTACAAATATATATCAGATTTAATCTTAAATCATAATCATTTCAACTCGATATATTTCACTGCGGCACAAACACAAAGGTCAGCTATAAATTTGGTAACAAATAACTAAATCTACGTTTAAGTAAAATAAAGTGTCTATCTGTGATTTTAAAATAACCTTACTTTTGTAAAATCGAAGGAGTGATTCAAAGGGAAGATTTATATTTACAATATGCATATAGTATAATAGAGTTGTAGGCTACATTCATATATAATGCAGTAATATATAAACTGTATAAGTTATTCTTAATGAATATCCTAAGCGAACGAAAGAAATAGAGCGCGTTTAAAATAAACAATTTATTATATATAAAGCATATATATAAGTATATGTAGATAATAAAACTATGTTATATTTACCTCTGCATCCAAAAACATAGAAGAATCAAAGGTCTGCGAGAGCTGTGCCATGATAGAGCAGTTCTGGATAAGAAGCGCAGCGTGTGGCACGAAACACAGTACTACCATTTGCAGAAGAAATATTCTCCGACCTCGCCTGTAAAGAAAAATAAAATATTTCTCTGTCAGCTTACAGTAATTTAAAAGAGAAATGTTATGAAGCTAATTCGGAAATATAGAAAGTGTCAAATCATTTTTAAAATATTTAACATCCAACATTTACTGAAGTGATTATTCTTAATGATAATCTATTAAAGCTTTACGCAAAAAAGTTTAAATTATAGGACCCTAAATTACCCATACATCATTAGAATAAACTTGGCCGTGCTAGTCTAACTTAAAGCTTATTTGGACTGAACGATGCGGGTTCGAGTCCCGTTACTTCAAAACATACACATTATTTTTTTATAGCTTCACGCTTTACCTCGCACATGGCAGGGTAGGCAAAATGAACTGCAGGAACCATATGAACCTAGTGTAAAGACACTCCGTTGTTTAGTCCCTGCTTTCTTCGTCCCCGCTTTCCGCCATTTTCGAGGCATTTCGTGTTGAGTGGCGGAACTCAACGCCGCGCTTTTGCCTAGTTTCCAGAGCGAAGAAAATGGAATTAGAAAAATCTATCTTCTCCGAGTGGGAATCGAACCCACAAACGGTCGCGTTTACAGGCAGATGCTTACGCCTCTGCGCCACGACGGACATTATTTTTAAATAGTATTTAAATTAAATATTTAAATAAGTATTTTATATTACAAATATATTATTTTATTTTCTAAATTTGAACTAGATACGTGTACTGTCGATAATCTTGTTGGTCTTACAATAATATGTACGTAATAAGAATTTGACTTTCATCCGTAACAGTAATAATAGTGATTTTTTATCTTTTGTTCGAATTCTAGACAATGTGTATTAATTTTTTTAGCTCCACGGTATATCTCGCTCAGAAACCGTGGAGACCTAATGTTAAGACACTCCGTTTCCCGCTTTCCACGTTTCGTGGCATTTCATGATGCGTGACGGGCATCAACGCCGCGCTTGCCTATTTTCTCGAGCAAAAAAAATAGAATTAAAAAATCCATCGTCCTTAGTATATTATATTATTTAATAACGAAGTTCAACTCTGCGTATTACTTTTTAGTGAAACGAAAATCAAAACAGCATTAAGAAATTTATTTACTAATGTGATTAACTTATTATAATTTTTTTTTACTAAAATCTGTTTCACGCTTTATCTCGCATATTGCAGGGTAGGCAGATGGAACTGCAGGAACCATATGAACCTAGTGTTAAGACACTCCGTTCCTGCTTACTCTGTCCCCACTTTCCGCCTTTTTCGAGGCATTGCGTGTTGAGTGGCGGAACTCAACGCCGGGTTTTGCCTAGTTTCCAGAGCGAAGAAAATGGAATTAGAAAAATCCATCTTCTCCGAGTGGGAATCGAACCCACAAACCGTCGCGTTTACAGGCAGATGTTTACGCAAATATATTTTTTAAAATTAAATTATTATTTTTTTATTTTCATTAGGTTAAACGATTTTGTTCAAATTTTGCGAACGACCTACTAATTTGTCTCTTGTGATATAGTTTAAACTTCCAAGCGCTTATGACT
Organism: Dione vanillae; assembly: GCA_037178615.1. Lineage (NCBI taxonomy): Eukaryota > Metazoa > Arthropoda > Insecta > Lepidoptera > Nymphalidae > Dione > Dione vanillae. The sequence goes on along the minus strand of JAZFAU010000138.1, from coordinate 1,147,307 downwards.
TATGTTGTATTATAAATAATGATATATATAATATATTTTTATACTTGTCTAGATATACCTCGTGGCACAGAGGCGTAGCGTCTGTCTGTAAACGTAATAATAATATTTAAAAAAAATCATATCGATTTTATTTTATTTTTTTTTTCATTTAAATCATTTAGGTACCTAGTAACATAAACAATATAGTTAATTGATTAATAATTGTAATTAAAGAATATCGTTGGTATTTTTTAATTTTCAATTAGAACTCAACCTAATTATTTTTTTCTATAAATGTACACTAATTTTGAGGCATTACGTCTGCCTGTAAACGCGATGGTTTGTGGGTTCAATTCCCACTTAGGGAGAATAGATTATTACATTTTCATTTTCTTCACTTTAATGTCTAGACAAACGCGGCATTGAGTTCCGCCATTCGATTCGTCGATCGACAGGTTCAGGACGTTTCCCGTTCTACCTACTGCTACGAGTGAGATAAAGAAAAATAAATTTTTAAGCTAATTTTAAATGATGCGTAATCTCTAACTGTACTAAAATTTATTTAAAGATAACACATAAAATTTGAACACAGCGTGACTCGAACCCGCGAATCGTGTAAGCGCTCTGACCACTGAGCCATGCGTTCTTCTTCTTTCTCTCATATAACATTCTCAAGTATTTTTTAAGTATTTTTCTGTCAGTGTAGATCTTATACTTTAAAAAATTATAAAAAACATATTATAATTATTTCAGCTCCCTTTAGTTCACTTTAGTACCTGCTCAACTATTTTAGAGCGAATGCAATTATGACGCAGTTGAACACGAAAATGTAAATTTGAGTGTCTTTGGCAAGCTTTCATTCTTTTCATATCCTCATTTTATACAATGGTGGAAAATTAACTGTTGAAATATACTTAGTAACTAACGTAAACAGGGTAATTAAGGGTTCGATACCCACTTGTGAAAATAAATTATATACAATTGTATAACATAATATAAATTTAATTTTCGCCCTTGAATAAATCACAGGCCTTGTTTAGGAGAAAAGTGGGGAATGTAGCTCTTATTCTATACTTAAACTATATACGTGATATAGCAGAAAACTAACAAAAAAGAATAGAAAACGCGCAGGACGTCCAGGAAAATAAAATAAACGTAAAACGATCTCTATACTATCTAGATTTATTGTTATTCTAGTTTAATAGGAGTTTTAGTGACTAGGTAGTAGGTACACGAAACCAAGTTTTAATAGACTCATAAATATTTCTTAACATGGTCATAGGTTAGTATTACGCAGCCGTAGCTTTGCATTTCGATTATGTGAAAGTATAGTAAACATATATGTAGCTTTATATGCAACGTATAGATTTCAATGTAGATTGTGCTTTCCAGAGAAAGCTTTTTAGTTCTTTGTCTGTTTTTTAGCAATATGTAGTGTTAAGACACTATGTTCTCTAATCTGCTTTAAAATTTAGGGTGCTATGTTCTTTAATTTTCACTCTAAAATAAAAATTTATACTAGTCAACATTGGACTCACAATAATGCCAATGACAAAAATTATTTCACTATACCAAGACAGTTTCAATTTTAAATATATATTTAGGGTTCCGTAGGCAATTGGCAAAAAAGTATCTGTGTGTCCGTCCATATGTCACAGTCACTTTTTCCTGAAACTATAAGAACTGTACGGTTCAAATTTGATAAATACATGAATCCTCTGAAACTTTTTTGAAAAATTTTGAGGCTTACGCATATAACTTTACGTCGCTCTTTGTCTAGCTACAACGGCGAATGAAAATTACTTTTGCCCGCTCAAACGCTTCACTGCACCACAAGAGCCTCCTACTGTTTAATAAAACAACACTTTCTCAAAAAATTCTCTTAAAATTATACGCTTATTTCACAATTTAAAATTTGCATCCAAGTTTAATCTTTACTGCACAAATATATATTGTAACAGGAAACATATTTTACTTACATAGAGGCCGGATCTATGTGAAAGCAGCCAACTTTTACAGCGACTAGGGGCGGGCCGTTTCTGTCTGACGGCGTAGTGCAGTGTGACCAGTTGTCAACTTTCAGCGTGTGTGACGTCATCCTGCTGTACGAAATAGATTAGTCACGAAATAGTATGAAAATTAGCTTTTATATAACGTCTATACAGTGTTGTTGATTTTATTATGGTCTTGGAATTCAGATCAGATTTTATATGCAAATTTTCTAATAAACTAGATTCTGAGGACCGTCGTGGCGCAGAGGCGCAACGTCTGCCTGTAACGCGACTAACGCGACGGTTTCTGGGTTCGATCCCCAGTCGGGGAAGATGGATTTTTCTATTTCCATTTTCTTCGCTCTGGCAACTAAGGCAAAAGCGCGGCGTTGAGTTCCGCCACTCAACACGCAATGCCTCGAAAACGGCGGAAAGCGGGGACGAAGTAAGTAGGGACTAAGTAACGGAGTGTCTTAACACTAGGTTCGTATGATTCCTGCAGTTCCCTCTGCCTACCCTGCCATGTGCGGGATAAAAGCGTGAAGCTAAAAAAAAAAAAAAAAAAAACTAGATTCTAAGGATATATGTGGCAGCGCAAGCGCATTCGCGCTTCGTCATTCTATATTCATATATTGGGTATAAAAATGAGATCATAAAATTTTTTATGTTTTTTAAAGCGTTAATCCACACTACCGATAGAAAAAATATTTAAAGTGAACATATAAAAATTTGAACGCAGCGAGATTTGAGCCGGCGCCCTCTTGCAAACCGTGCGCTCTGACCATTGAACCATGCATTCTTCGTCACACTGCGTCGAAATTCTTACATGCTTTATACAATTTATTTCATTGTTAGCGTCTATATAAGGAGATTTTAACAACTTGCCGGTACCCAAAGATTATTATAAAACACAATCGTTTGGCGAGAGACAATGCTATTTTATTAAATATTTTCATGATTTTTTAAACTTTTAATCCGTATAAAAAATACTTAAAAAAAACATATAAAAAATTGAACTCAGCGGGAGCAGGACAGAGTGTCTTAACACTCGCTTCCAGTCTACCTGCTATATACAGCATAAAGATATAAAAATAAAAAAAGAACTTATTTATAAGTGAATTTCAAATAGAAACAAGTGAATCTAATAAAGGCGTGTAAAAATAGAATTATCACCATAACAATATCATAAGAAAATAAAGTTTCCAATTTAATCGTTATTTATAATAACAGTTCAGCTTTAGTTACTGGCGTTTCGAGCGTGTTAGTTGAGCTTAACTCGCTTCCCCAATGATTTATATTAGATTTAATTACTAGGCTAAGCTAAATTTTTATCACCAAGCATTTTGTATATTTCCTGGAGCTATAGAAAACCGTTTTTTCTATGTAAAATACAAAAGAAACTACTAAGCATTCCATGAATTCGTCATAAGAAAGCTTAAAACAGGTCTTTGGATTGACAACCTTCGAAAGACTTGGGTTTAATGGATCACAACCTTTGAAAGACTTGGGTTTAATGATTCTCTTAAAAATTACCATTAACGCTCGCCTGCACTGTCCGAGCTCCTTTATCTACCGCCTTCAAAATATGATCTAGAAGTGTTGATAATACATCGATATCTTTTATTTAACTATAAATAGATTTTGTTATACTTCTAAAACTCGCTAATAATTCTAACGCGTATCAATTAACTTTAAACCTTTTTCTGGTCAGTTATTTCATAAAGGATTTGCTTGTTTGTTTTATATTTGATATAACTAAAATTATTATTAAACTATATGTGTATATTTGTATACATTTAGTAATATATTTATAAATCTATCAAAGTCAGTATAAATTTAAAACATTAATAAATCTCAGAATAACGAGTGAAAAACTAAATGAAGTAAAAACGGCGACACATTCTTGGAAGGACATGGGATTTTATTAGAACCATTAACATTTCAAAAGTGTCACAGTCCGTTGTTTATATATAAAAAAATATGCCAAGTATTGTTAATTTATATATATATTTCATTCAAAATATTCTTTATACAAAAAGGCTTTAAAATGGTTATATGTTATTTTCTTTTTTTTATTAACACAAAAATATTGGTATTGTCATTTCAACTGTCACCGGAGCGAAAGTCAGTTCTAATGAAAAAAGCCGGCGGGAACAATTCAATTCAATTCAATTGAAATAATTTTATTCCAAATAAAAATTCATAACTCAATTTTTTAACGTAAAAAACACCGGTTTAAGCTAATTCTACAATAAAGACAATAAAAAATCCAACGCATGAAGCTCAGCGGGTTGTTTTCTTGTGCTTAGCTCACGCAGAATTTACTTAAAATAATAAGGAAACTGTGTACTTGTGACTGTTATATTTGGAAATAAAATTATAAAATTACAACGAAGGAATTAGGCAAATGTAAAAAATTCCTTCCAAAATTTATTATATGTTGTTTATTTAATTATTTAACGCTACTAACAATAAACAGCTAAATAATTGACGATTACATTTATTTAATTTTTCGAAATATCTCTAATGTTGCCTGGAAACGTTCTAACAGTGTACGTAGGACGAGCACTGGCCGCTTGATAAAATTAGCGGTCTCAAAGGTGTCCCTTGCGGGAACAAAATCGGAATTTACTGACGCACTGGTAGATTTCATAGACATCAAAAACATTTATTGTTTAAATTTAATGAAACGTTATATTTTTAGTGTCTTACGCTCGTGAACATAAAAAAAAAAATATTTCACCGTGGGAACTTAGTGTTAAGACACTCCGTTACTCGCTTTCCGCCTTTTTTTCAAGGCATTGCGTTTTGAGCGGCGAAATTCGACGCTGCGTTTTTGCCTAGATGCCAGAGTAAAGAAATGGAAATGAAAAAATCTATCTTCCCCGAGTGGGAATCGAACCCACAAACCGTCGCGTTTACAGGCAGACGCTACACCTCTGCACCACAACGGTCCTCTAAAACATTATATGTAAATATTGTATCTCATTAATTAATTGTACCTTTATAACTTCACCTAACAACGAACTAGTGTTTGTAATTAAGAAAAGATTATCCAATTTCAGCTAAGATCAAAGTCGTTTGTAATTCTACCCCCATTAAATATTTAGTTTAAGTAGAAAAAAGCGCTGTGGCGCTGTATACGTGTGGGTGTTGATTGTGTTCTCAAAAATTCTTGACAGAATGATTACTATTAAATTTTTAAGGTCCATCTACGCACAGTTTAATTGCGGCAGCATTGAGTTGAAAAATTATAAAAGTATAGAATTGTTTGAAAAATATATAGGTATGCAGTTTTATATGGTCAGAAGAAATCTAGTTTTGAAACACTCCGTTCTCCGCTTGAAGTCATTTTTATTTTCCCGGGTATTGTCAGTTGAATATATAAAATAAAATTCAATATAAATATATACACTATTTTATATTTCTATTCAAATAGCTCATGACGACGATGTTCATGCCTCTACAGCGGAAGTTGTATCGTTAGTTTACATGATCCAATTAATTCTCGCATTTACATGGAATTATCTCCTGAACTTGAAACTCGAACAACACAACACAACAATTATGCCTTGTTTGAAGATTTTCGAAATTTTTAAAACGGTATTATAAGTAAAATTCTGGGTCAAAAATTCGTTTCTACGCAAACGTCTTACATTTCGACAAATAATATATAATATCTGAAAATATTGAAAATTTGTAGCTATGCCACGAAAATAACTTTTAACTTTTCTGAACTTGTTTATCTACTTGTGCAGTCCATTTCGTACAAGATAAGAGCACACGTTCTCAAATTTTAGCTTACCAATTTTTTTAAGTTATGTTTTTCGTCGTAACACACATAAGTAACACACATGATAGAACGATTTTTTCTACAAAACATAAATATACATACTAAATACTACATAGTAAATTTATAAATTTTAAAAATAATAATTTTTTAAAAGTGCACTCGTATCTTATGGCATTTTTGATCTCTACTTGGTGATCTTTATAAAATACAACGTAAGGTTTAAGGCTATACCACGTATATTATTTATTACTTTCACAAGCAATCTACACTCACGTGATATACCACTACAAACATTATCTCCCTTTCTATGTGATATTTTATGGCTTTTATGAAGAATTAGGAGGAATAGGGGGTCAATTTAGAGCCCCACGTAAATAGGGGACTACCCGAAATCTACATACTCGTACACATCAGTCCGGTCAAGGTCTACTTAAATAAGTAATATTAATGTTCATGTAAAATCAAATACTAGTATATTTTTTTTGCTTCACGCTTTATAACGCTCACAGCAGGGTAGGCAGAGAGAACCACAGAAACCGGAACCTAGTGTTTCCGTATTTTTAAGGCATTGCGCGTTGAGCGTTGGCGGAATTCAACGCCGCGCTTTTGTCTATTAAAAAACGAAGAAAACGGATATGAAAAATTCCATCTTCCCCAAGTGAGAATCGAAGGCACAAACCTATTTATTTCATTACTGATTTAGTATTATTAATTGTGAGATTGTATGTATAATATACCCAAGAAGTACAGGGTAAAATCTGAAAATATTATTTTCTTTAGTTAAATGAAATTCTTTCTTAAATACAAAATTTCATTGCTTATTAATAATTTTATATCATTAAAAGTCGTACAAATGGTTAACATTAAGTACCAACAGGAAAAATAAGTGTACCGTATATATACGTATTTTAAATAACGTGGATCGAGATCCGACATTTCGATCAATGCTGCATCGGCCCATTAGCTCAGTTGGTTAGAGCGTCGTGCTAATAACGCGAAGGTCGCGGGTTCGATCCCCTCATGGGCCAATTTCGCTTTTATTTTATATTTTTTATATTATTTTTTATAATTGTTTTCCTTTCAATTTACATAATATGGAGACTAAGATATGCCTGTAAGTGACGGTTTCTGTATTCGAAGGATGATGAATTTTTCTATTTCCGTTTTCTTCGCTCTGGTAATTAGGCCAGCGCGGCATTGAGTTCCGCCACTTAACACACAATGTCTCAAAAGACGAAAAACGAGGAACGGAGTGTCTTAATGCTAGATTCTCACTAGGTTTCTGCGGTTCCCTCTGCCTACTGTGCTATGAGCAGGATTAAGAGTGAAGCTTAAAAAATAATATTCAAAAATTCATGCTGTATCTATCATGTGTAGGAGAGCCTAGCGTTAAGACAATCCATTTCTCACTCTCCGCTTAGTTTTTGTGACAATTAGAAGCGAAACTCAACGACTGTTTTATCTTGTTACCAAACGAGGAAATGGTAAGACTTCATCCCCTCAAGTAGAAATCGAACTTACAACTGTTGCATTTTCAAACACACACTCTGTACTGGAGAACATTTCTTTTTAAATTAATTAAAGCAACTTTAGTCAACGTAACGTTGATTTTGTTGTTTTAAAGACATTAAGCTGTGTTTAATTTACAAAAGCAACAATTACTAAGATCTTAAAAATAGGGCACTATTGGCGATAAAGTACATTGTCAAGTGTAAAATTTAATAAAACGTTGCGGATTTGTTCTAGAAAAACTTGAAAGAAAGAAACCGCTTATAAACTACACTAAATAGAGTTAATGGCCTTAAATATTGTGTTACAGTGGCTTTTTATAAATAAACTCGGTCGTGTCGTAGCTGAAGTGCGTCTTGTTCGGAAGGTTGTGAAGGAAATGATTTCATGTTCTAATTTTAGTGAACGCCTTCACCGATCGATGCTCTCTGTTTTAGTGTTATATATTGTATATTATGAAAAATAGTTAAAATTATATGTGAAAATATGGGGAATTTCAAATTTGAAGACGGTTATGACTTAGAGGTACAGTGTCTTCCTGTTGATGCGACTATTTATATTAAATATAATATAATAAAAGGCTGTAATTAATTTTTTATTTCATGATTATAAACGACAGGTACTCTATAGGTATTAATTACGCTGTGAATTTTCTACAGTATGACAAACGGAGCATAAACAGGGTATCTTTTGATTGTGTTGACTTGAATTTTCCTTTATTTTGTCTTTTAAGAGTACTGTAGACAGAGTAAGTATTAATTGTTAATTATAGTTTAAAATATTTGGAGAATTCTTGAGAAAAATGGCTTCGACAGACGGACGCAGGCTGCCGGACAGTCCTTATCAGTACATATTGTAAAGTAAAGTTCACAATAAGCTCAAAAAGTTTTAAATAAAATTTTGTTTACATTTCCACAAGGAGCTAGATTTTAGTGTAGAAGCTTAGGTTTGTATTATAGGATATTAGTTCAACATGAAGAAGAAAATTGAGGTGATAGTTAGCGAAAATACGCTACATATGCGATGGCTATAGCTTCGCTTTCCCTAACCTTTAATAATAACAGGTTATTAACATTTTTTATAACAATAAATTAACCCTTATTATAAAGTAATTAACCTTTGAGCGATATTTTTACGAAAAAAGAAGTATAATTGCAATGTACTGTTATAAGTATGATATTTCAATCCAAATAAAAAGACACATATTAACTACTATACATTGATTCGAAATGCCTTTTCGTTACCTACAATATTAAACCTTTTCACGAAGGACATAAAAAATCATAAAATGCTTGAAAGCAACTAACTAGTAAAGATGAGAAATTACTTGAAAGCGGCTTTTCTGCCACGACTAATGCAGAGCTGTCACTGAAATATATTTAAAATATTATACAAACAGAGATTTACTTTCAACTATTCTATTCCAAAGTAATCTAAAGTTAATTATCTATGACTCTTGCCTCCCTTATCCTCCTCCTCCCTTATCGGACCGTCGTGGCGCAGAGGCGTAAGCGTCTGCCTGTAAACGCGACTGGTTTGAGGGTTCAATTCCCACTCGGGGAAGATGGATTTTTCTAATTCCATTTTTAAAGCCCGGCGTTGAGTTCCACTCAACACGCAATGCCTCGAAAAAAGGCAGAAAGCGGGAACGGAGAATGCAGGGACTAAGCAACGGAGTGTCTTAACACTAGGTTCATATGGCCCCTGCAGTTCCCTCTGCCTACCCTGCAATATGCGGGATAAAGCGTGAAGCTATAAAAAATATATCTTTTACTTTTAGTGTTACTTTAATTTTTTTATAATATTGATTCCTTTCGAACCGATCAACGTCAATATGTCATTTAACTGTTCATATATTGTCCATTCATAGATATGGCTTACCAATTGGCGTAACTAAATTACGCACATACTTAATTGCAACCTAAACAGTCTACATTCTAAATTTAAACTACTTTTAAACCATTTTATATATATATATATATATATATATATATATATATATATATATATATATATATATATATATATATATATATATATATATATATATATATATATATATATATATATATATATATATATATATATATATATATATATATATATATATATATATATATATATATATATATATATATATATATATATATATATATATATATATATATATATATATATATATATATATATATATATATATATATATATATATGTATATATAAGGGTAAAGTAATAAATATATAAAAAATACATTTTATATGTTGACTAAAAAAAATAATTACATACGTGTGTGTAACTAAGTTTTATTTACTACCGAATATGTACTCAGGGCGGGTTGCTATCATCCTGTTGCAGGCGCTTGCGATTATTTATTTATTTATTTATCCTCGGTGTGTTTAGAGAACTGTGTCTTAAGTCCGCTTACCATATATGTATATATATATTATAAGCTTTTTGTAGGAGAAAGAGATACATATACATATATTTTTACTAACATATATGTACATGTGTTTTACAAATACTAAATTAAGTTTTCGTTACATCTATATAGTATAAAAATATATAAGTCATAATAAATTTTTAATCTATCATCATATCCATTATATACATATTATATGTAATTTTATTATATTATACATATACATATAATTTAAATATTAAAGCAAATCACTAAATTACTTCACGTTGCTTTAATACATTACTATTCACGTATGTTTAATTGTAGCGCCACACTATAAATAAACCATTCAGATGTAATTAAACCACTGGAGGCTATATCTAGATACGCCCATGGCTAAACAACTCAACAATGGGTCTCCCTGATTAAAATCCAACCAATTGCCATCACTTTAACAACTCTTAGAGGAAATTTCAATTTTAAGAATATATGTCTATAGATATTTTTTAATTAGTCTTAAATTGTTTTTTATGTCTTCACGCTTTATCCCGCACATGGCAGGGTCGGCAGAGGGAACTGCAAGAACCATAGAAACCTAGTGTTAAGACACTGCGTTGCTTCCCAGAATGAAAATCGAACCTACAAACCGTCGCGTTTACAGGTAGATGCTACGCCTCTACGCTACGACGGTCCTCTCTTAGATAATGCAATATGTTTTAATCAATAATTTAACATATTGACAAAGCAAAGACTCTAGGACTTAATTCCAAGCGCGTAGAAATAAAATCCCTGTCACCTGCGGCAATCAATTATAATTACGCTGGCATACGTGCTCGTGGCGAGTGAAAAAAGATTGCTCACACGTTTATGTCATTCCCACGGATTCCTAATACTTTTGTTGTATACGTTCATGGACTCAAAGTTGTAGAGGTCAAAAAGTATACGTATAAGTTTTTATGTGATAATAGCTGTAAGAAATAGGACCAAGTGCGAATTGAACTCGTCACCGAGGATTCCGTATAGAATATACGGTTGCAGGTCAACTGTCGCTAAGTTACGCTTATTTAGTATGAAATCAATTACAAATACAATTTTGTAATGATTTATTTCTGTGATATACATATAAATTGACAATTTTTGAATTCTTTCTCTAAATTCTATTCATAGTTTAATGATACTATATAAATGAAAAGTATTGAATTTGGTACAGTATTCGGCAAAACCGAGCACGAACGCTCGTACGATTGCTTTAACTTAAAACTTCTTATCTTGTAAAATCATGAACATGTGAAATCATGAAATCAATAAATTGTATACAAAATGGGTTAAATTATGGGTGTAGCCGAATATGTATGCATGTAAAAGCCGCTATGGCGCGGTTAGATTCTGCCTTTATTCGTTTACTAGAAAGTGAGTGTGACGTTAAACTCCACCTTTAATTACAAATACAAACGAAGGCTGTCCTGCCACGTCTGTCCTGTAAAGTCTAAAAATATTATAATCATTAAACATTTTAACTATTAAATACCATATGTGCGATAGTCATATGTGATAAAGCGTAAAGCTAAGAGAAAATTTCCCACTTCACTTATCCGCTTATAACCAAGAAAGCAGGAGTCAATCTTCCATTCTCTATTGACCGCTTGAATCAGAGACATTTCCTGTTGTAGCGGAACTACAATAGGTTCCGAACTAGAAAGCAGAAAAGAAAATAAATATTATTGAACTTCGATGGCTTGAATTGTTATTTTACACTTAACTCATATATTATATTATGTTACTATATTATATTTTAAATTAAAAAGAATAAATTAAATATCTCTCCAAGATTTCTGCACATATGCTAACTGAATTACTGAACAAAGAACCTTTATAAATTTTTAGTTAGATTGATTACTACCTCAACGCTGTAGGCAGCAACTTGTTATATTACAGGTACTAAATAAGTTTTGATACGTTCTAAGTATCCGAGGTAGCTGACCGTGTGGTAGACACATAGAAACGATTACAGCAAAATCATAGTATACTCATTCTATAGCAGGTTGCTCAACCTTTCTATTGTTGAGTCTAACAGGACCCTAACTATAGCCTTAATCGATAAGTGACTTATACTACTGAAGACGAATTTTCATAATAAATCAATAGTTTCAATGTGAGCTTAAAGAAACCTATTTTTAAATTATATCTATTTTTTATATAAATTCTTAAACCAAATCACGTCACACGTCAATTTCTTTTGTATTATTTAATCAATACAAGTATATTTTCAGAGACATTATTACTAAAGTACGTACGTTAATTATTTTCATTAAAATTCAACTTGACATTCCAGAATGTGAGACGATCCTCTTAAGTTATATTATGCTAATAAGCAAAGACGCCGATAAAATGTTTCGTGGATTGAAAAAGAACATACGAGAATGTGGAGATGACATATATATAGGACCGTCGTGGCGCAGAGGCGTAAGCGTCTGCCTGTAAACGCGACGGTTTGTGGGTTCGATCCCCACTCGGGGAAGACGGATTTTTTTATTTCCATTTTCTTCGCTCTGGAGACTAGACAAAGCGCGGCGTTGAGTTCCGCCACTCAACACACAATGCCTCGAAAGTGGCGGAAAGCGGGGACGAAGTAAGCAGGGACTAAACAACGGAGTGTCGTTACACTAGGTTCATATAGTTCCTGTAGTTCTCTCTACCTACACTGCCATGTGCGGTATAAAGCGTGACGGTATAAATATATATATATATATATATATATATATATATCTCTTCAGGAAAATCCCCAAACCCTCTTTGAACATTATACTATTTGATAAGGCCATAGTATTCTAATCACTTTCTAAAAGCTATCTAGTTATTTAACGTTGAAATCATTATACGGTTGCCACAACTTTAGTCGTTAGCGTCACTTTAGGAAAACTCTTACAAAAGTTCAATTTACAAAAAAATTATAGAAAAAAGTTCATCTGGAGTAAAATAATGCATCTAACCAAAGTTTTTCATAATATTTTATAGAATTTTCTAGACCTTTTGGACGGCATCCAAGTAAACCAAATACAAATTCACTAAAACTTTATTTTTAATTAATTTAACCAAATGTTAATTTAAATCGACATAAATTTATATTGACACAACAAAGTTAGGTTTATATTTCTTTGCCAACAACATTTGCCAATATAATAGAACAAAATTTTATAACTTTTTTTTTTAGTTTTATGAGAAGTTTTTATTAGAAAATTTTAAGCTAATCATACGAAATGAAACAATATCATTAAATATCCACGTCAAATGTTAGTCAGTCAGTAATCAGTAATCAGTGAACTCTTAACAAGTTAAATATGACTGTTACTAAACGATATATTCAACATAAAATAAAATATTTAATCATATTCACTATTATTTCGGTTTTAAAAAACATGTTACTAAATAGTTAACTCTGAGATCACAATTTCAAATAGCCGTCTCGACACGAGTATTCAACGACCTAGATGGATAAAATTACTTCGATTCTATACGACTACTAGAAGGCGTAATGTACAACAACAGAATCAGTCTCACGCCAAGTAGAATGTCATAAAAGCTATCGTCCGTGAACAAAATATTATCCTAAATGGGCTGTCATTTTGTCATCTATTGCTTGAAGTATTTATATTTGGGGTCAATACGGGTCCATGGCCTTAACCCTTCACCCTGCGTTACGTTCCCCTGCAGTCATGAGAAAGCGGCCAAGGTTGTTTTGGAAAGCAAAGAGTTTGTATTGTGGAAAATAAATAGAATCCGTCGGTTGCTCGTAGAGTAACAAATGTGGAGTATAAGTTTAAGTGTAATAATATAAAATAAAATAATTGAAATAAATATATATATAAAATTAAAATGTCTGTATATCAACTGTCGTATTTTCAAACAGAAACTGTGCTGAAGAATATCGCTTTTTAAATTAATTAAAGCAGTTTTAATCAACGTTACTTTTAAAGAGATTAACCTACGTGTTAAATTTACGAGAGCAACGATTATAAGATCTTAAAAATAGGGCACTATTGGCGATAAAGTACATTGTCAAGTGTAAAATTTAATAAAACGCTGCGAATTTGTTCTAGAAAAACTTGAAAGAATGAAACCGCTTATAAACTACACTAAATAGAGTTAATGGCCTTAAATATTGTGTTACAGTGGCTTTTTATAAATAAACTCGGTCGTGTCGTAGCTGAAGTGCGTCTTATTCGGAAGGTTGTGAAGGAAATGATTTCACGTTCTAATTTTAGTGAAAAGCGTGATTTATGCTCTCTGTTTTAGTTTTGTATATTGTAGATTATGAAAAATACTTAAATATTTATGTGACAAAATAGAGAATGGAGGAATTTTAAATGTTAGGTACGTCGTGGTGCAACGTCTTCCTGTTAACGTGACTTTTTGTGGGATCAATTTCCACTCACGCTTTTAGCTTCACGCGAATAAAAGCAACTTATAAAACATAATATTTTTAACACAAAAACATTTCTTTAAACAACTTTTCTTCAGACGCTTTTCGTGTCCACAGTTCCGTAAACAAGCGATCATTAGCCGAGGGCAAGTCATTATAAAATCCAACACCATAGCAGAGTAAAGCCTTGGCCTGTATACTGTCCATATAATAATCTATATACACCTACTATCAGTGACCTATGTATTGGAATAAATCTGAAGAGTTTGTTTATTTTAAGGTGCTTATCTCTCCAACAGTTATTTGAACGACGACATTTGTCCGTATATCATGTAGATATATTAAAAAAGTTGGCAATTGACTACATTATGTTTTTCGGGCGTAAATATATTATATTTTTTAATCACCATTATATATTTGTGGAAGCGGTTAAATTGCACACACTTAGAAACGCGAGTTTTCATCTAGAAATTTATCTCCAAAAAAAACACTGATGCAGAATTATTATTATAAAATCGGTCTGATTATAAAAACACGTGTCTATATGCAGAAACCGTTTTTAATATATACTTATAGCACATTTATAATGTCTCAAGAGTTAAGTTTTAGTCTTTGACAGGAAAAAGTAGGTTAGCCTGACAGAATCTACTGATAGGCAACATGTGCTCCATTTTTTTATATTAAAAGGTGTTGAACTCCACACTTACTTACTAGTGCACAAATAAGGGCACATTTCAACCACGTGACATTAACAAAAACACCAGTATTCTATATAAATATTCGGCTACACCCATAATTTAACCCACTTTGTATACAATTTATTGATTTTCATGATTTTACATTTCAAGATAAGAAGTTTTAAGTTAAAGCAATCGTACGAGCGCTTGTACTTCGTTATTACAAAATTCGCTACGAAATTAAAACACTAGCAAAAAATACTTTCTTTTGATATAATATTATAAAATTATAAAAGATAGAGTGAAAATTATTCGTATAATTTGAATAAAATAGTCACAAATTGTTTATACAACATAAAAAATAAGAGTGACTTAACGACTCTTAACTTTAGTTTATCAATTTTTATAATTACAGTTGACATGCAACCGTGAATCCGGTACGGAACACTCCGTGCTCTAGTCCGATTGGCACTTGGTCGCTATTTCTTACAACTATTATCACATAAAAAACTTTTACGTATACGTATACTTTTTGATCTCTACAACTTTGAGTCCATGAACGTATACAACAAAAGCATTAGGAATCCGTGGGAATGACATAAACGTGTGAGCAATCTTTTTTCACTCGCCACGAGCACGTATGCCAGCGTAATTATAATTGATTGCCGCAGGTGACAGGGATTTTATTTCTACGCGCTTGGAATTAAGTCCTAGAGTCTTTGCTTTGTCAATATGTCAAATTATTTATTAAAACATGATGCATTCTCTAAGAGAGGATTGTCGTGGCGCAGAGGCGTAGCATCTACCCGTAAACGCAACGATTTTTGGGTTCGATTCCCACTCGGGGAATTTTTCTATTTCTATTTACTTCGCTCTGGAAATTAGGCGCAGCACGGCGGTGAATTCCGCTGCTCAACCGCAATTCCTCTGAAAAGGCGAAGAGCAGACGGAGAAAGCAGGGTCTAAGCAACGAAGTGTCTTCACACTAGGTTTCAATGGTTCTTGCAGTTTCCTATGCCTATCCTGCTATGTGCGGGACAAGCGTAAAAAAATATCTAAGACTAAGTAACAAATATGTATGGACAAATATTCTTAAAATTAAAATTTCCTCTAAGAATTATAAAAGGGTTGGTAATTGGTTGGATTTTAATCAGCGAAATCCATTGTTGAGTTGTTTAGCCATTGGCATATCTAGATGAAGCCTCCAGTGGTTTAATTACATCTGAATGGTTTATTTATAGTGTGGCGCTACAATTACACATACGTGAATAGTAATGTATCATGAAGTAATTTAAAGTAATTGACTGAAAGACTTATATATGTTATACATGTACATATAGTACCTACATAGATATAATGAAAATAACTATATATTTGTTAATTTAGTATATAAAAAATATATATACATGTATGTTGGTAAAAATATATGTACATGTATCTCTTTACCCTACAAATAAATAATCGTAAGCGCCTGCAACACACACGTACATTATGTAAATTAATTTTTTTTAGTCCACATATAAAACATATTTTTTTATATATTTGTTACTTTACTGCAAGTTTTTTTAGAATTACATAAAGTTTAATAATACGTTTCCTTTTTTTAAGAACAAAGATTACTTTTCTTTTTTGTTTATTAAACCACAGGAGACGAGGTAATGTCGTATAACAGTAACTGTTGAGTTCGAAGAACTCGCCAGCTCTTCTCAGCACAACTGCTTCCAAGCTGGTGATAGCTTCTTGTAGGACTAACAATTCTCGACATTTGTGTTAATTGACGATTCGAAAGTGATTATAACTTACTTAAATCGCGTATATTGACATTTTTTGGAAACCTGAATCAAAAACCAAAGTGTTTTATATAAAAATAACATATCATTATTTTGTACAATTTTGAACCATTATTCAATTCACACTCGAAGCTCTTCTCGTAAAGCCATGATAAAGTACCAAGGCTGATTATCGCATTTACATAACAACAGCGTTACATAACACAGTGTTGTAACTATAGTTTCAACATATGTTCTATATATTTGATATTGTTTTTTTTTTTTAGTTTCACGCTTTATTCCGCACATGGTAGGGTAGGCAGAGGGAACTACAGGAACCATACGATCCTAGTGTTAAGACACTCCATTGCTTTAGTTCCTGCTCTTCTCCGTCCCCGCTTTCCGCGTTGCGTGTTGAGTGGCAAAACTCAACGCCGCGTTTTGCCTAGTTGCTAGAGCGAAGAAAATGGAAATAGAAAAATCCATCTTTCTCGAGTGGGAATCGAACCCAGAAACCGTCGCATTTACAGGCAGACGCTTACGCCTCTGCGCCACAACGGTCCTCAATTTGATATTGTGTAGAATTTAAATGAAATAAACATTTATTTAATATCTAATACTTTAAGATATTTTTTGAAATGTTTTTCAGAAATAAATATAAATGTTTATTTGTTTTAGTTTTAAACTTCTATCTTAAATCTTTATAGTTTAAAGATGGTTTAAAAGCAGTTTAAATTCAGGATGTAGTCGTTTAGGTTGAAATCAACATTGTACGTCACTAAATTACGCGAATTGGTAAACAGTATGTAAGAATATATGTATATAATAGTATATAAAGAGCAAAATGACATTTTGACATTGACTGTTTCGAAAAGAATCAATATTATAAAAAAAGTTAAGGTAACACTAAAGGTAAATGATAGTTATTAAGGGTAAGGTAAGGTAAGTGAATCATAGATTTACTAAAAAAGTACACTTTAGATCATTATAGAATAGATTAATTGAAATTAAATCTCTGTTTGTATAATATTTTAAATTTATATACTACGGTGACAGCTCTGCATTAGTCGTGGTAGAAAAGCCGCTTTCAAGTAAATTCTCATCTTTTCTAGTTAGTTACTTTCAAGCATTTTATGATTGTTTACGTACTTCATGAAGAGGTTTTATATTGTAGCTATTAAAGAGACATTTTGAATTATTAAATAGCGGCTAATATGTGTTTTTAGTTTTGATTGAAATTTCATACTTACAACATAACTTTGTAATTATACTTTTTTTCGTAAAAAACGGTATTTTTAAGAATTAATAGTTTAATAGTTTTGTTATAAAAATTGTAAATAACCTGTTATTATTAAAATTTAGGAGAAGCGAAAGCTATAGCCTTATTATATGCAGCGTATTTTCGCTAACTATCAGCTTAATTTATTTGTACATGTTGAACTAATATCCTATAATACACAACCTAAACCTGCTTCACTAAAACCTACCTCCGTTTTGAAAAGTAAACAAATTTTATTTTGATCTTTTTGAGCTTATCGTGAACTTTACCTAATAACCTGTATTGATAAGGATTGTCCATCTGTCTGTGTCCGTCTGTCAGAGCCATTTTACTCAAGAATTCGATATAAAAGATTTTATACTGTAACTGATATTAAATACCTACTCAGTTGTAGACAGAGTAGGTATTTAATATCCTTTCGATCCTTTTGAGTTCCTTTAAAGATACAAAATAAAATAAAATTCAAGCCAACGCAATATAAAAACGCACATTTATGCTCCGTTAGGTATACTGTATGAAATTCGCAGCGTAATTAAAACTTATAATACTTGTCGTTTAAAATATTGATCTTAAAAGTCCATTACGAGCTTTTATTGTATTGTTTCATACAAAATAAGTTCATACGCACACAAATGTTTGAATATATTAAACTGGTACCTACACAACACTAAAGGAGAATGGAGTGTCTTAAAATTAGGTTCCCAAGGTTACTAAGGTTCCATTCCATTCTCTATTGACCGCTTGAATGGGTTCCGAACTAGAAAGTAGAAAAGAAAATAAATATTATTGAACTTCGATGGCTTGAATTGTTATTTTACACTTAACTCATATATTATATTATGTTACTATGTTAAATTTTAAATTAAAACGAATAAAATAAAGAATCTCTCCAAGATTTCTGCAGATATGCGAACTGAATTACTAAAAAAAGAACCTTTATAGAAAAGTAGGTAGATTGATTACTACCTCAACGCCGCAGGTAGCAACTAATACTTGTTGTATCTCAGGTATTAAATAAGTTTTAGTTCTAAGTTCTCTTCGTTCTAAGTATCCGAGGTACATAACCACAGGTACAGTGGATATATAGAAACGATTACAAAGAAGTAATAGTACATTCATCCTATAGCAGGTAGCCCAACCTTTCTTTTGTTGAGTTTACCCGGACTCTAACTATAGCCTTAATCGGTAAGTGGATTATATAATGGAAAACGAATTTTCATAATAAATCAATAGTTTCAATGTAAGTATTTTTTATATTAACTGTCTATGCCTTATTCTGTGGAGGTTAAATTTAATGTTGTTAGTTTATTTTAAGGTAAAGACTGATATTTTCTTATATTATTTGCTTAATAAAAATCCATTTATTAAAAAAAGTAATCGTTTTTAAGGACATTTACGATAAATTCTCTGAATTTTATAATATTATTATAGGTTTATATATAAATGACGCTTAATATTAGCTATTTTTTTATTGTATATATTTTTTTAAATATTTTTATATGCTTTTTTTCTTCAAATTACGTCAATATGTAAATTACTTTTGTATTATATAATAAATATAAACATATTTTTAGTAACATTTACTAAAGTGTACTTATTTTCATTAACATTCAACTTGACATTCCAGAATGTGAGACGATCCTCTTAAGTTATATTATGCTAATAAGCCAAGACGCCGATAAAATGTCTGACGGTTTGATTTCCAATAAGAACGTATGAGAATGTGTAAATAATATATATATATATATATATATATATATATATATATATATATATATATATATATATATATATATATATATATATATATATATATATTATATATATATATATATATATATATATATATATATATATATATATATATATATATATATATATATATATATATATATATATATATATATATATATATATATATATATATATATATATATATATATATATTATATATATATATATATATATATATATATATATATATATATATATATATATATATATATATTTATATATATTTATATATATATATATATATATATATATATATATATATATATATATATATATATATATATATATATATATATATATATATATATATATATATATATATATATATATATATATATATATATATATGCAAGAATTTACTTTTGTTTACTATCGGCATTTATCAGCCGAACTGCCTTCTGAATTAACAGTAGCTTTAAGTTCTTTCTACGATTCAAAATAAAAACTTCCATATACCAAGATTGTTTTGAAAAGTACAATCCCTCAAACTCTCTTAGAACCTTGTACTATTTGATAAAGCTCTACTATTCTGAGCACTTTGTCATAGCTATCTATGTATTTTAAGTTAAAATCATTATACGGTTACTACAACTTTGGTCGTTAGCGTCTCTGTAAGAAAACTCTTACAAAAGTTCAATATACAAAAAGATTATAGAAAAAAAATCATCTGGAGTAAAATAATGCATCTAACCAAAGTTTTTCATAATATTTCATTGAATTTTCTAGAACACTTGGACGGCATCCAAGTAAAACAAATACAAGTTCACTAAAGCTTAATTATTAATTAATTTAACCAAATGTAAATTTAAATCGACATAAATTCGTATTGACACAAAAGAGTTAAGTTGATATTTTTTTGCCAAAATACACTTGCCTATATTTTATAAGAAGCTTACAAAATTTTTTAAGAAACTTTTTTTAAGTTTGATAAGAAACTTTTATGCTAATCATAAGAAATGAAACAATATGATTAAATATCCAGGGACTGTTTACCAAACGGTTTGTTCAATATAAAGTAAAATAAACTAAAAGTTTTAAAAAATGTAATTCACTAAATTAACTTTGAAATTACAATTTCAAATACCCGACACGAATATTCAACGACCTACATGGATAAAATAATTTCAATTCTATACTACTACTAGAAGGCGTATTCTACAACAACAGAGTCTGTCTCACGCCAAGTAGAATGTCATAAAAGCTATCGTCCGTGAACAAAATATTATCCTAAATGGGCTGTCATTTTGTCATCTATTGCTTGAAGTATTTATATTTGGGGTCAACACGGGTCCATGGCCTTAACCCTTCACCCTGCGTTAAGCTCCCTTGCAGTCATGAGAAAGCGGCCAAGGTTGTTTTGGAAAGTAAAGAGTTTGTATAGTGTGTAAAATAAATACAATCCGTCAGTTGCCGTAGAGAGATAAATTTAAAGATAAGTTTAACTGTAATTATATATATATATATATATATATATATATATATATATATATATATATATATATATATATATATATATATATATATATATATATATATATATATATATATATATATATATATATATATATATATATATATATATATATATATATATATATATATATATATATATATATATATATATATATATATATATATATATATATATATATATATATATATATATATATATATATATATATATATATATATATATATATATATATATATATATATATATATATATATATATATATATATATATATATATATAGGACCGTCGTGGCGCAGAGGCGTAAGCGTCTGCCTGTAAACGCGACGGTTACTGGGTTCGATCCCCAGTTGGAGAAGATGGATTTTTCTATTTCCATTTTCTTCGCTCTGGCAAACTAGGCAAAGCGCGGCGTTGAGCGCCACTCAACACGCAATGCCTCAAAAACGGCGGAAAGTGGGGACGGAGAAAGCAGGGGCTAAACAACGGAGTGTCTTAACACTAGGTTCCCACGGTCCCTGCAGTTCCCTCTGCCTACCCTGCCTTGTGCGGGATAATGCGTGAAGCTAAATATATATATATATATATATATATATATATATATATATATATATATATATATATATATATATATATATATATATATATATATATATATATATATATATATATATATATATATATATATATATATATATATATATATATATATATATATATATATATATATATATATTATGGTTGTTAAAGAACTTGCGATCCTAAAAGATACTCATCTTTAAAATATTATGCTCATTTCAGAAGCACAATCCAACACTTAAGTAATCTATCTATATCACAAAATCACCTATAAATATCCTACACGCAGCAGCGTGTCATGCTAAGTCAAGTAAATGCTCAATTTGTATATATTTAAAGGTCAATTTATTTATTATTTTCTTTATTATTCTTTTTTCTTTATTTAAATAAAGCGGGGAACGGAGTATCTTAACACCAGGTTCTCAAGGTTCCTTTGGTTTCTTCTGCCTACCCTGCTATGTCCGGGTTAAAGCACAAAATATATATAATATAGTTTTCAGTTACTTGAGGTACACAAAAAAAAACAAATTTCTAAATGAACGCAATCAAGTGGTACGTGCGTTTATGCTTCGTATTTGGCTCAATTTGTATGAAATTCGCCGCGTAATCAAAGCCTTTAGGGTCCATTACGTTGACCCAGATTTATGAAATTTGGGAACGAAGTACTGTACAAATAATAGAAAAATCATTAATAATATTTATTTTTTACAACAAAAACGATATAATCATTTGTAGTTTGGTATATATATGTATATAGTTCTTATTATACAAAATAAATGTTTAAAATAAGCTACAAATATAAAATTGGCAGTACGAGTCACGCTTGATCAATATTGAAGTGACAACTTCTTCAGCTGTGACTTTTTGAAGGGAAAACAGGAAATTGAATGCATTTTAAAAAAATATACTGTGTAAATAACATTGTTTAATGAATTTCTCAGTTGAATTATTATCCTAATTATTTATTTTTAGAATCAATGGCGTACAATAGTTAGTACAAAATAAATATACATATTTTTGTAAATAAGTTGAAAAAGGTCTGCTTTCAAGCGCGACGGTATGTGGATTCTATTTCCACTTGAAGAGGATGCATTATTTAATTTCTATAAAACTAGGCAAAGCGCGGCGTTGAGTTTTGCCACTCAACACGCGATGGCTGGTAAGGCGAAAAGCTTAGTGTCTTAACATTTGGTTCCCACGATTCCTGCGGTTCCCTCTGGAATACACAGCGGGATAAAGCGTGAAGCAAATTTATTTGCTTTTTTTTTTCTTTTTTAATTTTATAACATAAAGAAAGTATAAAGTTTTATAGAAACCAAATTAAAGTTGATAATTTTAATTCACTTTACACTTAACTTATTTATAGTAATAATTGAAACGATTTTCACGATTCTGTTTAAGCTTTTATAGTGTCATTATAATACAATAATAATAAACAAAGTAAATTGTATTCGTATATTAAATTTAATAAGTTTACTATATCAGAAAAATTAAAGGTCAGATAAGAATTAATAAGTTAAATATATTTAATTTTTATTTTATTTATATCTCATATTTTATCGAGTATACAGTACCTTACCGTACTAGTAGTACCAGTAGGTAAGGACCTATATTGACACTTTGCAATTAAGGATTATCGTAAATAAAAGACACTGCGTCTGCCCGTAAATGTGATGAATAGTGGGTACGATTACCGTTCAGGGGATTATATATTTTTATTTTCTCAAAAAACATTGAGTACCGCCATTCAGCACGCAATGCCTCGAAAGGCGAAAATCGGTGAATGAAATGTTTTATACCACTAGGTTCCTTAAGCCTACCGTTCCCCTTAGCCTTCCATGAAATATGCGCGATATATAGCTACGACGGCCAAACTGAAAGTTTTTAGAACTGGCAACTTAAAAGCATTATATTAAAAAATAAGTTTAAATTTTGAAAATAGAACTCTTTATCAATAATATTAAGTATACATTTCATTCATTTGTCATTTGTTTTACGATTTGGCGGCTAATTGAGAATTGTCTGTGCACGTCAGAATGAATTTAAGCCGAGAAAATTTTCGTGCAATGATTTTTTATGACTTTCGATGTCATATAAGTCAACAAGAAAGTTATGATAGACTTCGATTGGCTTTTCACGATGAAGCCCCATCTCGTGCCACAGTTTACAACTGGTTTAATGAATTCAAACGTGGTCGAACTAATCTCACCGATGATTTGCGTGAGGGACGGCCTTCTACAGCGACGACTGAAGATAATATCAGTGTTGTGCGGCGTATGATAGAGACTGACAAAAGAGTGACCTATCAGCAGATTCGGACAAGTCTAGGCATAAGTATGAGTCAAGTGCACAAAAACCCCCATGAACATTTAGCGGTCAGGAAGCTTTGTGCCCGCTGGATACCGCATAATTTGACCGAGGCTCAAAAACTCCGCCGTGTTGATTGGTGCCGAGAAATGATTCAAAAATTTAACGGAGGTGACTCAAATGCTGTGTTCGACATACTAACGGGTGACGAAAGCTGGATTTACTGTTATGATCCGGAAACCAAAAGACAGTCTGCTCAGTGGGTGTTTCCTTCCGAAGAGTTGCCAACTAAAGTGAAGAGAGGTCGAAGTGTTGAAAAAAAGATGGTGGCCTCGTTCTTCGGAGAGATAGGTCATTACGCGACAGTTGTCTTAGAGGATCAGAAAACGGTTAATGCATAGTGGTACACTAACAACTGTTTGCCACTTGTCTTGGAAAAAGTTCGAGAGAAACGACCTCGCAGCAGGATCCTCCTTCATCCCGACAATGCCTCGTCGCACACCACCAGGCAAACGATCGACTATTTGGCGACCTTAGACGTGGAATTACTGGGTCACCCGCCGTATAGCCCCGACCTCGCCCCTGCGATTTTTATTTATTCCCGAAAATAAAAGAAAAACTTCGAGGAAAACATTTTATGGACGCCGAAGAAGCAGTGGCTGCGTTTCAAAACGCCGTTGAAGAGACCCCTAAGGCCGAGGGGGCAAGGTGCTTTTTTCAATGGTTCCATAGAATGTAGCGATGTATTGATGTAAATGGACGCTATTTTGAAAAGTTATAATAAAACTAATAACTTGCTAGAATGCTTAGTTTTTGATTTTCTAAGAACTTTCAGTTTGACCCTCGTATAAAAAAACTAATCTAAACATAATTTGCATCTAAGACCTATTATTCAATATCTACAATTTTTTTTTAATTAATCAAAAGGACATTTTCTTAGTGTTTATCCTGAGACCATTTTTTAATCAAACTTTTGTAATTCTATTGTTATATTATTACGATTTTTAAAGTGTTAATAGATACATTTTAAAATGAGTAATTAAATATAATACATTATAAAAGGTTGAAATGAATAAAATGATTTTAAAGTGTTAAATAATGAGGATAGAAAACTTCAAATCACGTGCGTTCAAATTGTTATATATTTTCTTAAGTATTTAACTAAGTAAGTCAACGTGAAATTTTTATTAATTTTGATTTTAAAATACCTTTCAAAGGAAAAAAAATAATTTAAATACCAATGCTATTTTCAACATGCAGGTCACATAAATATTCCCTTTTGCAATGTATGAATTTCAAACCATAGCAATATATCAAAAACATGACGACTGTGCAATTACGATGCGACGCCCTTTCCGAGCTTATCATTATTCTAAGAGGTATTCTAGCCCGGAATACAGACTGAAGTAACATTATAAATATTAAATTATTTAAATGATCTGTAGTATAATAGCATTTTACTATATTGAACCTGGACTTGGTTATTTCTGCGTCTTTTGAGCTTTAACTAGGATTGCGGAAAATTATAAATCTAGTACATTTAGTATTGTCTGCTTATTATTTATATGTTTTTTTTTAGCTTCACGCTTTATCCCGCACATGTCAGGGTAGGTAGAGGGAATTGCTGGGACCGTGGAAACCTAGTGTTAAGACACTCCGTTGCTTAGTCCCTGCTTTCTCCGTCCCCACTTTCCGCCTTTTTCGAGGCATTGCGTGTTGAGTGGCGGAACTCAATGCCGCGCTTTGCCTAGTTGCCAGAGCGAAGAAAATGGAAAATAGAAATTATTTATATGTATGTAACATAAAAGATCTTTGCTTTATAACAGGGGCAAATTATTGTAGAGATATGTTCTCGTTTAACTCAACTCCGCTCATTGATTTGATACCAGAGCAAAAACTATAATTTATTCTTTCCAAGTGGGATGCGAACTTACAACTATCGCGTTTACATACGATTTGCTGTACCACGACGAAATATTATTTTAAATAAATTATTCTAAGCAACGGAGTGTCGTAACACTAGGTTCCTATGGTTCCTGCAGTTCCCTCTTCCTACCCTGCCATGTGCGGGATAAAGCGTGAAGACATATAGTACAGGAATATGGGATATGACAAGTTTAACCTTTAGTTAAACGCTACGAACTTACTTAATTTACCTACTTACCATAATTACTACAAGCCCCCATTCTTTGTCTTCTTGAATTTATAACTCAATACATTGTATCAAAAAAATATATATATATATATATATATATATATATATATATATATATATATATATATATATATATATATATATATATATATATATATATATATATATATATATATATATATATATATATATATATATATATATATATATATATATATATATATATATATATATATATATATATATATATATATATATATATATATATATATATATATATATATATATATATATATACATATATATATATATATATATATATATATATTCATATATATATATATATATATATATATATATATATATATATATATATATATATATATATATATATATATATATATATATATATATATATATATATATATATATATATATACATATATATATATATATATATATATATATATATATATATATATATATATATATATATATATATATATATATATATATATATATATATATATATATATATATATATATATATACCTATATTCCTTAACAGCTCTTTGACAAAGAATAAGAAATTAAAAAGTTAAAGTGACTGTTCGTGTATTTATAATTTGTAATCAATAGAAGCGCTGAATACGCTCTGAAAATCTTTAAAGTAAATCTTGGGAAGTTTCCTAAAAATTGGGTCGACCATTTCCAATATTAAGTCTCATAAATATATATATTTAGTTTATATTTAGTTTATTTTTTTTTGCTTTATACTGTATGTAAATATTGAGTATTAGGCAACAATAACCTCATATCTCCTTTCTCTCTCTCGCCTCTCTCTGTCTAAATTTCAGACATTGCTGTTTTCAATGCCGTACTTTGTTAAAGTTAATCTCATGTATTCGTCTTCGTGTCACATCAATTTACAACGATAGTCTTAATATGTAGTACATAATGTAATCATTAGTTGTAATTTTATTTATTTGAGGACCGTCGTGGCGCAGAGGCGTGGCGTCTGTCTGTAAATGCGACGGTTTGTGGGTTCGACTCCTATTCGGGAAGATGGATTTGTCTATTTTCTTTTTTTGCTCTGACAACTAAACACAGCGCGGCGTTGTTTACCACCACTCAACACGTGACGTCTCAAAAAAGGCAGAAAGCAGTGAACGGAGTGTGTTAACACTAAGTTTCTGTGGTTCCTGCAGTTCCCTCTGCTTATCCTACCACATGAGACATAAGGCGTGAAGCTAAAAAAATATACATAATTTTTAACAATCTATTTCAAATATTTTTTTAACCTGTATTTGAAATGTGAAGTAAATACTTCAATTTTATTTCTACGTACACTATAGTAGTAAGCAACTTGAGTTTGGCAACTTAAATGGTATCAGTTTTTGCTATATCAAGATGACTTGTCAGATGCAAGCGGCATATGAAAAACGTTCATTATATTTTGCAAGAACATCTATTTTTACCCGAATTAAACAAAATAGGATAATGTGTTTATTATTCTATGCTTATGTGTTTGTTTTTATGTGACGTTATAGGGACCAAACGGTCTGACAGATTTAGTTAATTCTTTTGTGAATCGATTGGTCGTATCACGGTTTGATAATGAGAAAAGCATTACAATAAAATTATAATAATTGTCGCATTTTTTAACCTATAAAAAAATATTAAATAGACCTAGACCTAGCCTAGTCTACCCGTCATCACGGGCTATTGCAAATTGTACGAAACTTTAAATTCCCAAAAAATTATCATATGCGTTTATAATTTTTTATTTAAAATGAACAAAAATTGCGAAACTCAATGTTCCCATAATATCTTCCCAAGACATAGTACTTAATTAAAAAATAAACATTGACTATACAACTAATTCAACGGGCGTTTTACTGAGTTTCACATAATATTAATACATTAATATATAACATAGTAATATTTTTTATATTAAAACAGTATATGTCATAAGTAAAGTGCCCAAAGCGAGTAGAATATGATAACGGGATAATAATAAGACAATGGCAACAAAATTATTACCCAAATATGTCGAAACAGATATAAATTGAGTTACAATTGCTTTAGTCCTTTTTTTTTATAAAATATTCTTCGTCTAAGTATTCTATGTATTTTTATTTTAAAATAAAATAATAAATCTTATTTTTTGCATTATATTAAAGTTTTTACATTTTTGCACTTTCAGATTTTTATGTTTTTACAATGCAACCTTAAGAATCTAATTGGTTTTAATTGCAAGCGATTAATGCACTATACCTTTAATATATCAAAAATCGGTCACACATATCATATTTTTTAAGTGTTGGGCAGCAATTGCGCCACCTACAAAATCTACCGCCCTAGGCTTAAGCCGTACTCTTATGTAGATACAACGTAGATAGTGACATAGTTTTCTATTTTCAGCTATTTGTTTTGTTTAGACCATTGAAATCGACATTTTTTAGCATGCTACAATGTTACTAGATAAATAATATTTTATAATTTTTATGCACCACAGATAGTGAAGGCAGATGTGGTAGTGTATCTATGTTTGTATAATCTGTTTTTTGTAACCTACGCCAGCCAAAGCAAAAACAAACTTAATAGTCAACTAATGACAGTGACTGTGACAGTCAACTAATGACAGTGACATGACATAAAGTTCATGAAATTTAACTAAGAAACAAAGAACAAAACACATAATTTGACACCGTATGTAACTTCTACGATTACTAATACTCAACAACTTAAAAATACTCAACAAAAGCTAATAAAATTATTTTTAAAAATATTAGTCAAGTGCCAGTAATTTTCGCACAACGAGGGTTTCGTCTCAACTTTATTATTATAAGTCACAGAAAGTACAAACTATAAAGGCTTACAAACTTAAGGTTGCGGTAGTATGCAATTATTCTATACGAAATGAATTACCCATGTAAAGTAATGATTTTCTCTTTGAGATATATCTATAAATTATCAATTTTAGGATATTTAAATTTGTTTATACTGTGAGTTCGACGTATTGTCAAATTTTGTAACGTTAAAAGTTAAGACACTGATTTTAATAAATTGATTTTTTTTTGTCACTAGAGACCATCAGGGATTTCTAGATATTTGACATTAATTTCAAATTATTATTTCACACGATTCTATCATAATGATTTTGGCACACAGACGGACGGACAAAAAAGTGATCTTGAAGGGTTCCATTGCATTTTCCTTTTGAGAGAACCCTAAAAACTAAGTGTTTTTTATTGACACCATTTAAATGTATAAGTATGAATACTTTCGTTTATTTTCTTAGTCTTTGTTCCACTTATGACATAAAGCTAAGTATGAGTATGAAATTGGTTTGTTTCTTGCACATATTTTATATATTTACAATGTAAACTAAGACCCTATAAACATTGTGCAAATCATTTTAACTTAAGAGATTTATTAGCAGTTTATAATTAAAAAATAAAACCTCTGTTCCAGCCATTATTATGGGATTGTGAAATTGCGTCCATTCTTATAAACAGTTGTCAAGCCAAAAGTAGAAGTACAATAATACAAAAGCTAAGGCAGAAATCTAAAATCGCCACCAAATATTCCATTAACTCCGAATAGGACAGTCTTACTGGCGTCACGTAAAAACCATTGACGTCATAAAAAGGTTCTATACAATTTAGTTCATATTATATGTTCAACGTAAGGTAAACGCTTCTTCTAAGACAAATTATAACGAAGCATTTGCAAGTTTTTCATTTAAAATGTAGATTTCATTTACTACAAATTCTGCTTATGGTGTTTAGAAAAACAATTATTTTTGTAAAATTGCATTTTGGAAGATCAATTGTAGAGTACGTGTGATTTTTGACGTGATGGTTGTAGATATCTATCCCATTCGATTATATGCACTTCATTTGTTTTCTTAAAGTGAGTTGGGAAACGGAGAGTGAAGTGTTTTAACACTAGATCGCTAGTTACAAGGAAAATCTTGACTTTCTCGTCAGTCCTATAAGCAGGAGTCCTCAGCAGAACTGTTCGAGCTTTTGGTAGTTTCCTATAGGGCTGACATAATTATTTATATAACCTAAAGATCTAATGAAGACCGTCGTGGTAGAGCGGCAGCGTCTGCTTTTTTAGAACACCGACGTGGCGCACAGGCGCAGCGTATGCTTTGTAAGCGCAACAGCTTGTGAGTTCGATTTCCACCCAGGGAGGATGGATTATTTCATTTCCATTTTCGTCACTACAGTTTAGCAAAGCGCAGCGTAAAGTCCCGCCACTGAACACGGAACACGGAACAGAATGCGGAGAACGGAGTGTCTGAAACGGAGTCTCTTAACACTAGATTCCCAAGTTAGTGCGGATCCCTATGCTTACCCTTCTACGAGTGGGTTAAAGCGTAAAGCTAAAATATGTTCCTGCGATTCTGCGGTCCCTTTGGCAACTAGGTATGCATGTGCATTAGGCGTTAAGTCCCACCACTCAACACGCAACGCTGAAGAATGGAAAGCATGGATAACTGGGTCTTAACACTAGGTTCCCACGGTTCCTTTGGTTCCCTCTGCCTTCTCTGCCGTGAGTGGGATGAAGCGTGAAGCTAAAAAAAATATCTAATAGTAAATACTGGCTATAACTTGTTGAATATAGAATATTTTGATTTGTATCGCAAATTTAGGATACAAATCACTGTAAATGGAGAATTTATAAGGACCCCATCTTAAAAAGATTGGAACGTGC
The DNA here is from genome assembly GCA_037178615.1 of Dione vanillae. Classification (NCBI taxonomy): domain Eukaryota; kingdom Metazoa; phylum Arthropoda; class Insecta; order Lepidoptera; family Nymphalidae; genus Dione; species Dione vanillae. The sequence goes on along the minus strand of JAZFAU010000138.1, from coordinate 1,116,458 downwards.
CTGAAAGAGATACGACGGTTGTATTACCTTTCATATTAGAAACATTTACATTTCTACAAAGAAATAAATTTGAGTGAAGTGCTAAATTAGGTTTGTTGTATTGTGTGAGTTTAAATCTATCGTGGCACGTAGGTATGTGGCTGAGTACTAACACAAAAGTAATTTTGGTATTTGTACGTATATATCGCTAATATATGTGTTAATAATCTCAGATAAGTCGTAAATCGAGCATGGGTGAGTTTACATATTTTGCCAGTTTTGTGAGAGCATCGATCAGTATTAAATATTAACTTTATATATATATATATATATATATATATATATATATATATATATATATATATATATATATATATATATATATATATATATATATATATATATATATATATATATATATATATATATATATATATATATATATATATATATATATATATATATATATATATATATATATATATATATCTGTTTTTTTAAATAACTCATCTATCGCGTCTTACAAAGAAGGTAAACAGAAGAAGAAAATCTAGTGATAAAGCACTCTCCACTTTTCGTACACAATTACTTTTCTTATACTTGATTATTATATATTAGCATTAGACTTTTATCACACGATTGTCACTTGCCGATTTATAGATTTTTTTCTTATTTTTTACAGTTATTAACGTCAACGGCACCTGATTGGATAATCAAGTCTCAGATTCTTGATTTTCATAAATAAAAATGTACATTACTCTAAACAATTTTTTTTTCAACACATTATTTTAATTTTTTTTATTATTATGGATTTTTTTTGCTATGGCAGCATTTTATAATTTAAAGTTCATTTGGCCTGCCATCTATGCTTGTATATCAGGTTTGCCAGTATTAAAAATATCCACAGTAAACAATTATATATGTATATACATTTAGGAAAAGATTATTAGAAATATTAGGTGATATTGATTATTAGATATATTAGTAGTTTAGTATTATGAAAACTCGAAAATCATTTTAAAATTTTAATTTTCATGCCTGTCTTTAAAATTGAGAGGAGTCACACGGAACATATAATTAATTATCAAGACACGTTCGTCAAATATTCGAGACATTACGTCCTCAGTCTAAGCAAAAGTAAAATAATTGATTTAAAACAAGAAATTATAAGCCAGATTTTTGGAACAAAGCGGTTCACTTAAATGAATATCTCAGACCTGAAAAGAGACTTTGATTAACCTGAGAAGAAAAAGATGTTATTTATATAATTGAGACTAATTGACTTTGAGTAGCGTATATCAAATTCACGTACAAATATATTGTAAAAATTGATATAACAGACCACCTTTACTTAGAAAAATAATAATTAGTTTCTATTTAAAGAGGGAATCGATTTTTATAAGACTCGGTTCTCGTTTTTTATGAGACCACTTCAAAGCTAGAAAAATAAATACAATATAAAAGTTTGTATGAAATATCGTAGCTCCTTAAAGATACAAATATACAATTTGTAACTTAGTCTCTCTTAGTTACGAAAAAATCAAGTATCTATTGATTTATCGAGATTGTATGATATTTATTATAACAGGAAAATATCTCAAGGTAAATTTGAAATCTACGAGAGCCATTCCACGAAGGGATTGATTCTAGTCTTTTATGACTCGAACTATTATTAGTATAATAATAATAAATCAATATTTAGAGAAAGCGTAAAAATTTGAAAGCAGTGGTATATGAACCCACGCCTTTTGGAAACCGTCCAAGCGCTCTGACAACTGAGACATACGTACTTCATCACATTGCGTTGAAATTCTTTTATGTTTTATACAAATTATTGCGTTGTTATTTGGTGAGAGAGAACGCTATTATTATTGAATATTTCTTATGCTATTACAGTGTTTTTTTCATACTAAGGACTTACTTAAAAGGAACTTTAAAAATCATACAGAATAAACAATAAATCAATTTTTAAAGACATACCAACTATTTGGAAAAGTCTATTTTCCGGCCACCCTCATAGTCGGCTTCATATTTTGCTTGTATATAATTTATTACTTAAATATAAATGTTGTTTGGTTGATTTTAAATATTTTTGTACACATTTTGACATATAATGTAATGCTCGTTTTTTTAACAATCAGTTTCTAATATTATTATAAATGGTATATCTGGTATGGTATGATGACATTAACAATAATATTTTCATTTAATTATTAACAATTTTCGCTCTTCTAAATCGTCACTCATAGATGCTTGACCGATTATTCGGCCGACTAGTTGACTTTTTTGCCACCGACTATTCTAGTCAGCCTAGTCATAGGCGGTGAAGCTAAGGTAAAGTCATAGCCGGCACATGTCTACTAATTTACTATAAAATATTATACAATATTGCTTACCTAGAACTTGTCTATGTTTGTTCGATACAAACAAAGTAAATATCAAAACTACAAAGGACATCAACATATGACAAATATCAACAAGTAATGGGAAGAGCTGATATATGACGTATAACAGCTCTTCCCATTACGTGCAGCTTTATTAAAAACCTATTTATTTCTGTAAAATACTACTATTATAAATCTCCAATATTTATAAAATTAGCATCAAGAGATGTTATTCTGACAAGCCATAGTAACGACGTACATAAAAGAAGATAGTGACAAATTTATGCAGCTCAGATTGAACCGAAATATTTTAACACAAGCTATATAACTATATAACTTTAAAACGTCATTTTTTTTTATTTATAGTTTCGAGACATCCTCTCTTAACGCAGAGATCGGAGTACATTGACAATGACCTATCTCTGCACGTCCTATATAATCTGTCATAATTTCCGTTGAAAGCTCTCTTGTTGCTTATCTACACTACCCACGATCCTCTATGATTTCTTTAGCCAGTAATATTGCCTGAGGCCTTCGCCAAAAACGAAATGCTCTGTATCTATGCCATAAATACTGACACAAGCACTCCAGCGATAAAAATTATAGATATCGCTAACTTGGTAGCCAACAACGCATGTCAACATCAGACTCTTGATCTACAGTGTTAATAGAAGACATCGATGATATTGTTTGTGATTTGCGTTTTTTAAAACGTCAAGTGAAGACTGTAACGTCATATTTCAACGTTAATATCGTCGTATTTCAACGTTGCATGTGTAAAGATTTAATGTTTACTAATTTGATTAAAACAGAATAAAAAAAATACATTTCTCAAACAAATATTAAAAGAAACAGAAAATGTAAATTTAAGTATATGTTAAAAAACGTAAATAATAGTAAAGTAAAATAATTAAAATTATTAACCGATGTATTCAAAAATATGTTGAAAAATAATACGAAAATAATAAAATTGAGTAATATAATCGTAAAATTTATTACGTAATTATTATAAAATAATCGATTTACTTAATAACTTGTTATAATTAACTTATAAATTAGTAATTATTGTGGTGAAAAATTCTATTTCTATATTTTTTAGCGTTTTCTGAAGGGTTTCGTACTTCGATAGGTGAGCGTTGACAATAAACACTGACAGTTTCAAGCGATTGTCAAAATGAGCAACATGGCTGTCAATTAGCTATTGACACTGTAGAGACGATTATATATCTATTCCACTCGATCACTTTGTTGACGTTTTGTTTTTGGCTACCATTTTTCTTTTCGTTGGCTTACGTGTCACGTGACTTATCGTTAACTCCATACATATTGTTATAGTATAGGAGCTAGCAACGTTTTCGAGAAAGAATTTTAGGTCAGCTGATTTTGTGATATGTCGTCCTTCTTGCACTTTCGGTTAGAGTCTGGGCTATCTGGCTGGCGGTAGCGGTTGCGTTCACTACTGCGCATCCTACCTGTCCAGATAATAATCCTGGATTTTAAAAACATTTTAGAAGGCGTAATTTTTATTTTTTTGTTTTTAAATAAGTCTACCTGACATACTTTTTTTATTGCCAGACATTTTTGACAATGCTAACGATGTGCCATACGCGATTTTTTTTTTATTTTTTATAAAAATTTCAAAGTATTTTATAATGTCTGTAATTTTAATATTATGTTATTTAATGATAAGAAAAACTTAAAATAAATTTGCCAGACATTAATTCGATTGTCAAGTCTTGAATTAAAATGAAAAAGTCATGAAAAGTATTGCAGTATAATGCTAGTAGTCCGAGAGAGACAGCTGAAGGTGCGAGAGAGATAGACAACGACAGTGGCGCGACAGGCAAGTTTTCAAGATATATATATCATTTTATCATTATTATCTTATATCATTTCCGCATCACATATAGAAGCCTCCACCTAAATTAACCGTCTGTAGGGTCTACAATTTGAAAGTTAAAAATTTTCATTGTTAATATCCACCCCCGCAATCCCCTGTAGAGCGAGCTATGATAAAATTCGTTTATAGATTATTTCTATATCACTTACAGAAGATTCCTATCAAATTTGAAAGCTATTGGAGCTATAGTTTACAAACGGGAATTATTCATTGTTAACGCCCCCGCAATCCCCTTTAGGGGAGGATTTTTGAAATTTTTCTTACATACAAACCTTCTCCTAAAAATTCAGAAGACAACAAAAAAAATTTAGCTCAATCGGTCCAGCCGTTCTCAAGTAATGCGCGGATATACATACGGCATTTCATTTATATTAATATAGATTATTATTATTATTATGTTTCTCTTTTCGAATTCTCGGGTTCTACTGAACCCGGTCCTTTGGAAGGCTTGCGTGGGGACACAGGCCCAACACGTAGAGGCCCATTAGAGAATATAAAAGATTTTACTGTGACGCATCAACCGGGATCCATCTCTGAGTAACCATAGGTAATTGCCCAGAGATGGTCGCCGGATAATGCATAGGAGCTATGGAGGATATGAAAAACTAAATTGTTACTATGGAATGGAGTTTGGATGGACTGGGTACTGGGCTATTGAATGAGACTAACGGACGTCCGCCATTTCAACAGTCTCAAATTGATAGGTCGACGAACGGTGACTTGCCTCCCACTAGATGGGCCCCCATAAAGCGGCGTGGTGCCTCGGGCGCAACATCGGCTTGGTCCGCTGAGGGTGTCGAGAGGTGTGCACCGGTTTCACCATCGCGAGAAGCTCGTGAGTGAGCTCGTGGGTTTCCCCGTTATTACGCAGATTGAGCACTTCCACCTTTTCGAGCATATAGCTCTTGCGCTCCACTCTGCCGGCCAGTGAAGGCAAGCCAGAGGCGGGGGATAAATTACAATTCCCCTCTGGAGGACTCAGGTCCGTGGGGTCGCCACTCCCCAACAGCTCGCCACAAGCTGCCCTGCGGGCTTATTATTATTATTATTTTTTATATAGACAATGACAAGTAATTTACTTTTGTAATGATTCTCTGTATCATTCTCGACTAATTTTGCAATTGTCTCTCTCGGACTACTAGCATTATACTGCAATACTTTTCATGACTTTTTTATTTTAATTCAAGACTTGACAATCGAATTAATGTCTGGCAAATTTATTTTAAGTTTTTCTTATCATTAAATAATATAATATTAAAATTACAGACATTATAAAATACTTTGAAATTTTTATAAAAAATAAAATAAAATTCGCGTATGGCACATCGTTAGCATTGTCAAAAATGTCTGGCAATAAAAAAAGTATGTCAGGTAGACTTATTTAAAAACAAAAAAATAAAAATTACGCCTTCTAAAATGTTTTTAAAATCCAGGATTATTATCTGGACAGGTAGGATGCGCAGTAGTGAACGCAACCGCTACCGCCAGCCAGATAGCCCAGACTCTAACCGAAAGTGCAAGAAGGATGACATATCACAAAATCAGCTGACCTAAAATTCTTACTTTTAAAACGTTGCTAGCTCCCGTACTATTAGCATAAGCAATTGTCAAATTGCGTCTTGCCTAAGGCCTCTGTACGCAATAAGTGACCGAAATGTTTATCTCATCAATAATCTACAGCAATGCAGCAATTTCATTTTTTTCTAGAAATAATACAGTAATATACACTATATCTAAAATGGTGGAAAGTCGAGAACGGAGTGTTTGTTCACTACAATAAATGTTTAACTCTCAAATAAAAACTATAAAACGGAGACAAAAGTATAATGTCTACTAAAATTTGTTCCAAAGTAAGATTAGAAGAGTTTCCTAAGTGAATATTATATTTTATATTATATTTTGTCTTTAATTCTGGATATTTAATAAGAGAAAAAAAGCTTAACTTTTCAGCTTAAAAAAATTATCATTCCTTTTACAATGTTTAGCCGATTTATAATAGAGCTTCTTAAACGTTTAAACGCGTGTTCTTGCTCAAGAGAGAATTTATTAATACCATTTTAATAATACTATTAATATTATATTACTTGTTTATAAAAACGTTATTTTGTGCTTGTAACCAAATTAGATATTTTTGTATGTTGTCATATTGTATAGTTTCATGCTTTATCCAGTACATAGCAAGGTAGACAGAGGGAACCGCAGGAACCTTAGTATTAGGACACTCCGTTCTCCATTTACCGCCTTTTCGAGACATTACGTGTTGAGTTAGGGAATGCAACTCCGCGCTTTACTTAGTTGCTAAAGCGAAGAAAATAAAAACGAAAAATCCATCTTCATTGGGTATTTTCATACTCAAAGTTAAAACTGTCGTAGTGAAGTGGAAAAGCGTCTGAAAGCGTTCGTAAACGGGTTTTACTTTCATTTTCCCTCTTTGGCAAGACAAAGCGTGGGGTTGACCAAGAATATGTCAAATGGCCAATTTGGTTAAGTATTGACTTAAAAAATTGCCAGAAAATGCAGAACGGAGTGTCTTGATACTTGGTTGGTAAGAGTAACAATATATGTATATATGTATATGTATATATGTATATATGTATATATGTATATATGTATATGTATATATGTATAAATGTATATGTATATATGTAAATAAATTGCAAGAAATTGTATATTATTTTCCTATATAGTTCCAATTGTCGGATTCTTAATAAAATAACAAACTTAAAATTTGGAAAAAATCACAGCAAGTAAGTACAAATAAATTTAAGCATTTGCATCTACAATTAATGAATTACGCTATAAATTATAAAACAACAATAGTTTTGAAACTAGCATCGTGGGATAATTAAGATGAGTCCAAGCCTGATAAGCTTGATGGTTTGGAGTTCTAATCTCGGAGCAATGCTTACATTGTAACTAAGTATACGTAGAAAATTCGAATAAAATTATTGACTTTCAATATATTTTTTGTTTGCTCTAGTTAGACAAAGTCTGGTATCGGTTTTCAATATTTAAGAGGGTTGTTTTTATATATTAAAGTCATAAGATTGTTTTTAAACGTTAAAAACACTTTGAAAGATTAATATTTATAAAAATTGTGTAGACAGAAGTGAAGCTTTTGATTCCGACACTCAACGCGCAAATTGTTTAAGCGTCTTCGTGTATACAAAAAATGTAAAGCGAAATATAATTCATTGAGTTTTTCTTAACCAATGTTATTATATAAATAATTTATAATAAAAACCACATTACTTACCTTATACATAAATATCGTCCTATAACAACAATATTTCACTTTGTTTTGAAACTATGCAACAGATTTAATTAATTGTGACATTTTAATTCACATTCCCCTCTTGGCGCCATTATTTGACAGATATATTATTAAATCAGCTTTAGACATTCCCGCATAATGCCTTGTAACAAATTATAAGTTACACTCTAGTCTACACGTTAACACAATTTCTTGAATAAAACAATCGATTTTAATCTTGTTTACACACGATTTGTTCAATAAATTACATATTTATTAGGTTTTTTATTCTAAAAGAACAGTTTAAAGTATATATTATCTGTGCAGTATTTAGTAACACGAGCGCCTGACGCAAGGATCGCGGCAAAACTGCCGGCAGATGAATGAGCGCAGCCTCCGTACCGTAAAGATGTTACACACCATCGAGAAAAACAGAATTTTTGATGAGATCAAGGACCTGGGCTCTGTTAAGTACGTGATATGAGATATAAAGAAAATAATAAAATAAATTACATTGTTTGTGTACCTGTACCTGTATTTGTATGACGCATGTAATAATTTAACATGTGTGAATAAAAATTGTATCATATATTAAATACATTTCACGCTTTATCCCGCATATAGCAGGATAAACAGAGGGATCCCCTTTGTTTAGACACTCCCTTCCCTTTAACCGCGCAACATCCGAGGCTCTATGTGTTGAACGGCGGTACTTTAAGATGGAGGAATTGTGGTAATTAAGGTCTACTGTTTCACAAAACACAATTTTATAATTTAAGTGATATCGTATGAGTTCAAAGCAAATGATATATATATATATATATATATATATATATATATATATATATATATATATATATATATATATATATATATATATATATATATATATATATATATATATATATATATATATATATATATATATATATATATATATATATATATATATATATACATATATATATATATATATATATATATATATATATATATATATATATATATATATATATATATATATATATATATATATATATATATATATATATATATATATATATATATATATATATATATATATATATATATACTATGTGTGTGAACACACACAAACGTTAAAAAAATCACATAGCGGGTTTTGAACCTCGTGTAAAACATCACCACATGCCTCTTGAAAACTACTCCTACTTAGTACTACACCAAGAGGTGTGGTTAGAGGGTAAATATGTCACCGAATCCGCCTTTATAATTCAATATCGAAGTAATGATCAATAAGCTTCTTTTGTAGTTTATTATAACTCGAACAACAAAAGGAGCATTTTCTCTATACATTTTTATTTTTATAATAACTTTCAATACAAATACTTCATGTATAAAATTGATTCTTCATAACGGAAATGGTTTTCATGCTGCATGCGTTACCATATGGAATGGAGGCTACGATAAATGGTGTTGTGAATTCTTAACAAGATTATATATAAGTTCAGGACTGTATGTAGCGTCTAACTGTAAATGCGACAGTTTGTGGGATCGATTCCTACTCTAAGAAGATGTTTTCATTTTTATTTTCTTCTCTCTGGCAACTAGGCAAAGTGCGGCGTTGAGTTCTGCCACTTAGCACGCAATGCTTCGGAAGGACGAAAAGCAGAGACCAGAGTGTCTTAACACTAAATTTCCACTGTTCCTGCGGTTCCCTCTGCCAATCCTGCTATATGTGTGATAAGGCGTGATGCGATACAAATGATATATTAAGTGGCCTTTAAAGGGAGAGTGTTGAATGTTTCATCCTTGATAATACTTTTTTTAGTTTCACGCTTTATCCCGCATGTCGGGATAAGTATTGGAAACAGGGTGGACAGCCTCTCGTTTTTTTAATATACGTATAATTAAAACCCTTATTCTTAAAAAGAAAAAGTAAGGAAGTGTTACCGCAAATGACATAGCGCAGCTCTTAAATTTCTCAAGTAAAAAAGAAACTTGTAGCCTAGTTACCATCTTAATTATATATATTAAGTTTTTAAATCTTAACTTTTTGTTTTTCATAGAGGATTCTTCGTTTTCGGCCTTTCGAATCACAGTCGTGTTGAGTGGCGGAACTCAACGCCAACGTGCTTTGCCTTTAATATTGATATTTACAGCAAAGTTAAAAGCATTTGTGGTTCAATGGATCGGACTGTACACGTAATGGGTGCGGGTTTAACTTCGCTTAAAGTTTACCGCAGGAACAGTGGAAACTTAGTGTTAAGACACTCTGGTCTCTGCTTTTCGCCCTTCCGAAGCATTGCGTGCTAGGTGGCAGAACTCAACGCCGCACTTTGGCTAGTTGCCAGAGAGAAGAAAATAGAAATGAAAACATCTTCTTCGAGTGGGAATCGAAATTATTTTTTACTTTTTCGTCTTACGAAGTGTAAATAATACAAGATCATCTCTGCCTACTATGACCATTTGACATAGCACATATATCTACTATACCATGAAAATAATCTTACCATATTAAATTTTGAATATTCTATAGCAACGTTTTAAATAGAAAAAAGCTAATATTTCAACGATTTTTGATTCTTTAATATTTTTTAAAATCGAATAACAGTTTTTTTTATTCAACCAGGTAACAACATTAATATTATAAAATATGTTATACTAATTTTTAATTAGAAGAGAAAACAAAAACTATATACATACATACATATACATTATTATTATCTCATAATATATAACATAAAGCATAAAAATAAGTTATATATAATAACAAAATGAAAAAATATATGGCCAGTGTGTTTTAATTAAAGAATCCAGACTCAATTGATAGAGGGAGGCGAATCGATTTTACGAAATGAAATTCCTCGCCACTCAAACTTGGGTCGTTTGAGATAAGCGACATTCTTGTTTTTTTATGCACACATGAATATTAATCTATATCTAGTGAGGTCACTAAAGATAGTGATGGGTCACTATTTTTCTGAATAACCTATTCTACCATGTGGCTGTTAGTGTAAGGAATAATAGTGGGTCTCCAATGAGATTAATGATATTTTTTCCTCTTTATCAAACTAAATAGGGTGTTGAGTTTCATTACACAACACGAAATGTTTCAAACTCAGGTAGTACGCAGAAGATGGAGTATTATGACACTAAGTCGTCTCTATCTGTAATATAAGTAATACAGTGTTCATGCGTTCTACGCGGCGTGTTGAAAAACGTATGGTTTGGTGATCAAAGTGCTTGCACAGTTTGGAGGACGCGTCCTTCGTCAGGTCAGGTTCAAATCCGGCTGCATTCAATATTTTTATATTTTCTCCGTTTTCAACAGATAGAAGTGAAATTTACATCTATTACATGAAAAATTATTATTAAAAAATAAACAAAAATAATAATAAATAAATTAAAATTAAAATTATTTTTATTTTTTTTCCATTTAAAACCTTAATAACAACAATTCTGTATCATTCAAATAAGTTCTTGTGAACTTCAGCTTGTTGGTTGGCTTCTATTCAAATGAAATTGAATTTTACATTTTGTACTCAGCTACATAAAGTCTTCTGCTGTTATACATTAAGCCTTAAAAGTATTACAATGGAAAAACAAAATGTACAAAATTTTGTACTGAACAAAATTGACGTCTTTTTAAATATTATTCATATAAATTTAAAACAAAACAATGCCGCGATGGTTTGTGGGTTCGATTACTAGTCGAGGAAGACGGATTTTTTCATTTCCATTTTCTTCGCTCAGTCAACTAGGCAAATATTTTTAGTTTTAGTCGCTGTATATCAAAAATATTTTTTTTTTGTATTTATTATATTTATTATTATATAGAGTATATATTTATTTTTATACTTATATATTTATGTATGTATATCTCAATAGGTATATACATTATGTAAGTAGGCATACTCAATTATTTATTTATTATTTGTATTAATGTAGTCAATAAGGTTTTGTTATTTTCTTTTAATATTTTATTTTATTTATTCTTTTGTTTTGTGTTAGTATGTACACCCAAAACCCTTGTTTCACTAATCATGCTATCCTCCACTACATGGTTGCCTGGCAGAGATCGCTGTTTAGCGATAAGGCCGCCAATTGTACAAGTTATTCTGCTTATGAGTTTTTATTGTATGTCCTTGGTGTACAATAAAAAATATTTTCTTTCTTTCTTTCTTTCTTTCTAGGCAAAGAAAAAGAAAAAAGTGGAAAGCGAACAATGGAGTCTCTAAGCACTAGGTTCCCACGGTTCCTGAGGTTCCCTCTGTCTACCCTGCTATGTCCCATACATAGCAGGGTAGATTGGATAGATTAAGCGTAAAAATATTAATTTAAAATAAGCTATTCATAGTATACTATTGTATTAAAAGTTTTCATGAGGTTATTACATCTATTGAAAGCTTTTAAAGAAAGGAAAAAATTAATTATTATACTAAATAAATATTTTATGTTGATTTCATCTTCTGATGGAAGCCGGAAAATAGAAAGAACGTATAGTAATATATACTTGTAACTGAAAAAATAATCAAATATTTTTTTTCACTTATGATGTTAATATTGTAAGCCCTATTAGTCTTCACAGCCACCCGGCAGGTAAACAGAAGAGGGTACACTGTCCCTGTACTTATAGGAATTGGAGGGAGAGGGAGGGAACATGGGAGTTGTCAGTGACAAGGACATCTCCTATGAGACACCGATCTCCGACTCGAGATTAAAATAATCTAAAAATATTTATATTTGTTATCATCATTATATATCATTTGTGGAAACGTTTTAATTAAAACATATTTAGAGAGGCGATTTTTTACGTAGAATTTTTCTTTTGGTACCGTTTTAAAGATCTCGAAAAGGCGGATTGGTAAAGATATAGCTGATTTTCGAATATGAACAGTTCAGTTCATAACTAATTAAACAAACTCTACACATCAGTCATTGGAATTTGCTTGAAACACATTTGTGCGCGCTTTTAGTCAGTCTAAAAAATTCTGTCTTATAAATTATTATTATTTTTATAGCTTCACGCTTTTATCCCGCACATGGCAGGGTAGGCAGAGGGAACTGCAGGAACATACGAACCTAGTGTTAAGACACTCCGTTACTTAGTCCCTGCTTACTCCGTCTCCGCTTTCTGCCGTTTTCGAGGCATTGCGTGTTGAGTAAATAATTTTTCAGTCTTAAAAATTAATTTTGCATCATCATTCCTATAATAAGCTAATGAAACTACGGGCCACTAATATTATGTGATAGTTTTAAAATTATATTTGCTACTTTAAAATTATAATTATGTTGAAAATAATTTGTTGTTAAATTTGAAAATATAAGTGTTATTCGACGCTAAATTTCCAGCACATACTAAATAAAAAACAATATTAATGAAGTATAAAATATTGTACGCGGTGGAACTCGAACCCGTGACTCTTGGAACCCGTACAAACCCTTTAAACACTAAGCCACGCGATCATATCTGATTGCATCGGAATATTCACAGACCTAGTTGCCTGTTAGTACCAATTACTTTTTGTTGCTAACTCTCTCTATACAAAGAAATGTTTAAAAATCATAAAAAATAGAATTTTCAATTAGTTAATTGAAATATTTATTTTGAGTTTATTTAAATTTTAGTTTTTATATTAGGTATCGTTTCATAGTATGTGAAAAGCACTTTTAAAAGTGGCTAAAGTAAGCACCTATAAAGTTTATATATGTATATTAAGAATATAGTGATATATAAAATTCAATCTTCTAAAAGCATACATAAAATTCTATTGTTTTACTGTAAACATAAAACGTGTACAGTTAAATCACTGTTATTAACATTTAGTGGCCACCTCTATGTACTCACATAAGCGTCTTAACTAATTAAATATTGAATACCCTACTACTATGGCTAATATTGTTAATATAAATTTGCTCTTTGCAAATACATTACACAAATATATATATATATATATATATATATATATATATATATATATATATATATATATATATATATATATATATATATATATATATATATATATATATATATATATATATATATATATATATATATATATATATATATATATATATATATATATATATATATATATATATATATATATATATATATATATATATATATATATATATATGTATATATATATATATATATATATATATATATATATATATATATATATATATATATATATATATATATATATATATATATATATATATATATATATATACATAGAGTAAGAAAAATATGTACTTAGGAATCTTTTGTAAAAAGAGGGTAGTCTTATATAAAAAGTGCTACAAAAGCAATGAAATCATGTCATTCGAGGCTGTTGCATGTAGGGGGCGGTCCATATTAGGAACTACTTTGAAATATTGTGATTTATGCAATTTAATGCAATAATGCAATCTCTTTACGAATACTATGTGTAATTCGATGTTATTATTTAAATTAAACTATAGTTACTAATAATATATTAGGATTTACACCAAGTAATAATTATTTAAAACAATGTAAACAATATAGATAATATTTTATAATAATCAGTTTTTCTTTAATCCATAACAAACGTTTTTTCATCGCCTATTTACATTCAAACATTCAAATACCACCGGCACGGAAGGCAGGTTCTGCTGAGAAGGGCCGGCGAGAAGTTCAACCGTTTGAACTAATGATTTATAACAATCATAAGCTTCCTGAAAGAGTATGTCAATAGTAATAATAGTAACAATAGGATCCCAGAAAACGTCCAACAATGCTCTATATTACAATTTAAAAGAATTGTGGAAAGACGTTTGTGTGTTACCTGATTAATCATTTTTTAAATGACAACACACCTTGGGAATGAGATGCTTGCTCCAGTCTGTTTCAAATGTGTCATTATCAAAATGAATATAATAATGTAAAATTATTGACTATTTAAAAAAAAGAAAAAGGCCCGCTGAGTTTCTTGTGCCGGTTCTTCTCAGGTCTGAGGCATTAACTTAAGCGAACCGGTGGTAGTGTTTTTGACGAAATGAATCATGTATTCTCATTTTGAATAAAATTATTTAAATTTGAACTTAATATAATTAATATTTATCGTAATAAAACATATACTTTTGAATGAATGAAAATCTCACCAAAAGCTCCGAGGTATTTTCATAGCATAAAATACACACATTTTTATTCGTTGTCAACTTAACCTCTTTGGTCAATATACATATGTACATGCCCTCTAAGGGTCCTTGTCCTCTCTTTCTCGATACTATTGAGTAAAATATATTTTTGAACTACCTATAATAATTATACTCTATTTTAAAATAAAAATAACAAATACCATGAAATAATAAATAATATCATATGTTCCAAAAGGACTAATACCTCCCTACTCTTTACGGCCACTCTTACATTTCGTCATTTACTGTTTTTTTTCTTTAGTTTAAAACTGTATCTCGCACATAGCAGAGTATAAAGGAATAACCATTATTTTTATTTATTTTTAATATCAGGGCAAGAACCTAGTGTTGAGGCACTCCGTTTTCTACTTAACTTCCCTATTACAGATATTTTAATGTCACACTTCGTCAAATAATATCTTCGAATGGTAATCTCCTCAATAACCATTGCTTTTACGGTTAGAAATTGGATTAACGGAGTGTTTTCACTCTACTCAGAGAGTAGGGTGAAAACACTCCGTTAATCCAAAACTACTCGCTACTAATACTATATACAGAATGAATCTTAAACGATCTGTTAATACAAATATGAAAAAAACGTGGCCCATGTAAGAAATAAACACGATGTTTGTTGTCAGAAAGGTCACTTGGCGGAACGTTAATAAGAAATACATTTCCTCGGTTCGGTCACAGAAAGTGTGGAGATAAATTGAGTAAAAATGATTCAAATTTTCAACGTGACTATATAAAACAGTTTGAAATTATTAACAACAGAAGGTCGTATGTGTGAGCACTCCTTGAACAAGCCTAACCATTACATCAGGTTTGATAAACCTCATATACTCGCTAGGGAAAATAAATATATTCCTAGAATTATCCGAGAGGCTATCGAAATACAGAAACATCCTAATTTCCCGATACTATTGAGTCCCCTACTATTGAGAGAAGACGGTTGGAAGCTTTCTACCACTTGGGATCCACTTATAAAAATTTTATCCCAAACACACCACACCAGAGGGCAGGATACAGTCAGCTCATTCTGCAGGAATCCAGGGCAGTACGCGAGGCAACTCAGGAACCGTTGGCGGTAGTTTGATATAATAATTATATCAAATGACAGACGAATGCCACCTCAGTCTACCCGTGTCCACGGACTACTGCAAAGTGTTCAAAACGTCGGGTTTCACAAAAAATGTTAATATACGCGATAAATCCGTTAAAATTGTTTTATTTAAAAGGTCGATATTATATGATGAGAGAAGAGTCATTTTTATAAAAGTAGTTTACGTTTAATAAGTATATTTACTCACTAATATTTTATGGCTGATGTTGTATTATGTTTCTGAAATAACAAATATTTTTTTTTAGCTTCACGCGTTATCCCGCATATTGCAGAGTAGGCAGAGGGAACTGCAGGAACCATAGGAACCTAGTGTGGAGACACTCCGTTGCTTAGTCCCTGCTTTCTCCGTCCCCGCTTTCCGCGTTTTTGAGGCATTCCGTGTTGAGTGGCGAAACTAAACGCCGCGCTTTGCCTAGTTCCCAGAGCGAAAAAAATAGAAATGGAAAATTCATCTTCCCCGAGCGGGAATCGAACCTACACATCGTCGCGTTACAGGTAAATGCTACGCCTCTACGCCAATACGGTCCTCGTTTTGTAAGGTGTTTAATTATTTATTTAAACCTTTTTAATTTATTTACAAAAAGTAGCCAGATAGAATTCGTGTTATATGAATACCACGCCACTGGTAGCTGTATATAATAAACATCTCCTGTCCAAAAATTTGGGTACTTATTTAGTAGACCTACATATATATACCATATGTATAAATTTATAAATCCTAACAAGTCATTATAACACATTGAATTGATATATTTACTCAGATCCTCAGACACTACGAGCTAATTAAATATCAACAATGGAGGAATATAACAATATTCATCTTATATTGAATTATAATAGTTCATAAATACGTTTCAATAGTCAGCTATATGATTTACTAAATATTATTAATGTTATATTCTCCTCAAGCGTTGTAGCGTTTGACTGTACCTGTGGTTCTGGGTTCGACTCCCATTTGGGGATTTTCTTACAACGGCTGAGATTGGATATCAAATTATATTTATACATATTAGATTTTTATTGTTATTTTTTCTTTAGAAGTTTATGTTAATGTTGTTTTATTATTATTTTTTTTTAGCTACACGCTTTATCCCGCACATGGCAGGGTAAGCAGAGGGAACTGCAGGGACCGTGGGAACCTAGTGTTAAGACACTCCGTTGCTTAGTCCCTGCTTTCTCCGTCCCCGTTTTCCGCCTTTTTAGAGGCATTGCGTGTTAAGTGGCGGAACTCAACGCCGCCCTTTGCCTAGTTTTCCAGAGCGAACCAAATAGAAATATAAAAATCCATCTTCTCCGACTGGGGATCGAACCTAAAAACCGTCGCGTTACAGGCACGCGTTGCGCCTCTGTGCCATGACGGTCCTCATGTTGTTGACATCTCTATATGGAGTTTTGTTTAGTTTTCATTTATGGTAGGATTACGAGAGCTCAAGATGAGCTTGTAACGCCAAATCTCTTCGAAATAGTTAATAAATCATTTATGGGTACAAGCACGGTACTATTTCTTCCGCTTATTTATATTAAAATTATATATCTTTTCTAAATTTGTGATTTATTTCAATTTATGAAGTTACTTTGAAACAATACTATCAAAGAAAGCCTTTACACTGTTTAGGAATATATATAAAAGATAAAATGTATAGAAATAATGTCAAAAGCTTTAAAAATGTTTTTGTTGTAACAACATACATGTAAGGCTTAATTTTAATATTACTGCCGCGCAGACATATCTAAAAATGTAAAAAAAGTTAATTTTACAAAACTACCCTAAACATTGATGGTATCATTACAACTATATAGCTAACTCAGTGCATCAATTAACATAGCAATATGTGATTTAACATCGCGACTCGATTCAAATGACCAATTTCGCACACAAACTGTTTGACACAGAAGTAATTGAGCGAAATATCGACATTCCCAACTCCGCTGCGCCACAACGTGCTTTGATCGTTAGTGCAAATGATCCACGCCAGTAAACGGAACTTTGCTTGGAATACCCACTATATGTTTCATTAGTTTTGTAATTATTAGAATTTGTGAGGAATATTTAAATATTGTATATAAAAAAATATGATTAATATTTTTTGTATGAATTATAGGGTAGGCACTAAGCGCGGCGCTAATTTCTGCCATTTAACTTGTCTTAACAAGTCGCAGGGTTTAACGCTGCGCTGTGTGTTCTTTTGTTTCTTTTTTCCATTGTTTCTTTAATTTTGTAGTTGTTAGAATTAAATGAGAAAGTTTTGAACGTTGGATATAAAAATGCATGTAATATTTTTTTATTGAATTCCTGCATAATCCCGAAGTTAACAACGTAGGCATAAAGATTGAAGAAGAGTATTGACAGAGCTTAACGCCGCGATTTGTCTTTCTAATTTTTCTATCATATCTTTATTTTTTATACCCTAATAAATACATTTTATATAGAAGTTATAAATTTTAATATAATCGTACATTTATCGTCGTTCCTTGTGAGCAGTCGTCGATCGTTTCTGCTGTAACAGTTTTGTGAACACTTTTTTTATTCGTCGATCATTTCTGCTGTAACAGTTTTGTGAACACTTTTTTTTTAAATGGAAATAGAAAAATCCATCTTCCCCGACTGGGGATCGAACCCAGAAACCGTCGCGTTACAGGCACACGTTGCGCCTCTGCGCCACGACCGGTCCTCATGTTGTTGACATCTCTATATGGAGTTTTGTTTTTAAATTCTCATATTTAAAGTTATTATGTTCAAAACGATAGCTAAAAATATTAAAAAAATATAGGTATGTGGACGTAACTGCTTGAGAATTTATAGCTAAGAGATAAGATGGTTTAGTCTGTTTCAAAGAGACGCGATTTCGAATCTCAAACTTTAAAATTTTATGAATTTTGTTTTTTTTTTCTTATTTTTTTTGAGCTTCACGCTTTATCCCGCACATGGCAGGGTAGGCAGAAGGGGACTGCAGGAACCGTAGGAACATAGTGTTAAGACACTCCGTTGCTTAGTCTCTGCTTTCTCTGTCCCGTTGTTTGTTTTTTGTTATAAATAAATATGTTGTATAAAAATATTCAAAGTTTTGTCTATCATTAATTGATTCGAAAATATTTGCCAAATAAATGCAATTTATATTAATTTCTTTTAGAAAATATTTAAAATAATTGATGATTTTGAAAATAAATTGGCATGAACTAATGTCATTTGCCTGAAAATGAAAAAAATAATAGCTTTTTGTCTAAGATACATATTTATTATATTTAACTACTTAATTCAAACAAGTTTCTGATAAGTATTTGCTAAATGTCGAGAGAACTCTCGCTCTAGTCTACTACCTCAAAAAGCTTAGCTTAGTTCTCTTAGGTACTCTCCGGTAGCTCCATTACCATTCTACCTTTTGACCCCGTTTACTCGTACCCATCAAACGTGTGACCTTGTTACTAAAAAGGCTGTTACTATATTTAGTAGAATACAAATAAAAAAAGTGTTCACAAAACTGTTACAGCAGAAACGATCGACGACTGCTCACAAGGAACGACGATAAATGTACGATTATATTAAAATTTATAACTTGTATATAAAATGTATTTATTAATATATGGTAAGCGGGGACGGAGAAATCAGGGACTAAGTAACGGAGTGTCTTAACACTAGGTTCGTATGGTTCCCTGCAGTTCCCTCTGCCTACCCTGCCATGTGCGGGATAAAGCGTGAAGCTAAATAAAAAAAAAAAAAAAAAAAGATATAGAAAAATTAGAAAGACAAACCGCGGCGTCAAGCTCTGTCAATACTCTTCTTCAATCTTTATGCCTACGTTGTTAACTTCGGGATAATGCAGGAATTCAATAAAAAAATATTACATGCATTTTTATATCCAACGTTCAAAACTTTCTCATTTAATTCTAATAACTACAAAATTAAAGAAACAATGAAAAAAAGAAACAAAAGAACACACAGCGCAGCGTTAAACTCTGCGACTTGTTAAGACAAGTTAAATGGCAGAGATTAGCGCCGCGCTTAGTGCCTACCCTATAATTCATAAAAATATTAATAATATTTTTTATACTACAATATTTAAATATAGCCTCACAAATTCTAATAATTACAAAACTAACGGAAACATATAGTGGATATGCCAAGCAAAGTTCCGTTTACTGGCGTGGATTATTTGCACTAACGATCAAAGCACGTTGTGGCGCAGCGGTGTTGGGAATGTCGATGTTTCGCTCAGTTACTTCTGTGTCAAACAGTTTGTGTGCGAAATTGGTCATTTGAATCTAGTCGCGATGTTAAATCATATATTGCTATAATAATTGATACACTAAGTTAGCTATATAGTTGTAATGATACCATCAATATTTAGAGTAGTTTTGTAAAATTAACTTTTTTTACATTTTTAGATATGTCTTTCGTGGCAGTAAATTAAAATTAAACCTTACATGTATGTTGTTACAACTAAAACATTTTTAAAGCTTTTGACATTATTTCCATACATTTTATCTTTTATATATATTCCTAAACAGTGAAAAGGCTTTCTTTGATAGTATTGTTTCAAAGTAACTTCATAAATTGAAATAAATCACAAATTTAGAAAAGATATATAATTTTAATATAAATAAGCGGAAGAAATAGTACCGTGCTTGTACCCATAAATGATTTATTTACTATTTCGAAAAGACATGGCGTTACAATCTTATCTTCAGCTCTCGTAATCGTACCATAAACGAAAACTAAACCGTCTATATTTATCTGAGAAGCACTGTCTTTTAAAATATAGATAGTCTGATCATTCATTATACCATAGACCAGGAACTCCCAACCAATAAGGCGCATCACTCAATGAGATATACAGAAATATAAAGCGTGTAAAACGTATGCATTTATTTATATAAAAAAGATTTAGATTATCTCCGTCTTTAGAAAGTTATTAAAATATTTCATAATATTATAATTATTCTATTATTGTGTAAAGCTTATTTTCTTTTTTCACCGTACATTCTCCTTCGTGTATTCTCCATACAACGTGCGTAAGCGTGAATTGTAATCAACTGGCACGCTCGGAACGCCATTACCGTAGAACAGAACAGAAAATTACTAAGGAAAGGTTCGAATATTGTATCTATTTATTAATAAAAACCTTATATAGATTTTCGTACTTCAACTGTACTCAATTCAAAATAGCAAGTATGTAATGCAGTAACATAGTATCCTTTTTTATTTATAGTTCTCTTTTTATTTAAAAATACTGTACGAACCCTTATATAAATAAAATTGCATATCAGAAACACAATATTAATATTAGTATTTTTTCTAAATTAATTGTAATCGTTAATTAGTAAATAAAAATTGACGTGCATAAGTGTATCTGTGATACCTATATGAATAAATGATTTTTGATTGATTTTAAGTGACTTAATTCAGAGAAGTTTTTGCCTCACCAGATTTTGGTGTCACCATAATAAAGCGTTAAAATCATTAAATCGTAGTTTATTAACTTTAATGGAATATAAATTGTTGTAATAGTGTTTTATTGGAATATAAATTGTTGCATTAGATTTACACGTCGATTTTCAATAGAAATTAGTTTTTTTTGTTACTAGGTCTAATTTAGTAAGCATTTAAAATTTAAAGTATATTATTTCCGTCCTTTCGTGTATAACGGATGTATGATTGCACCAGTAAGTGCTGGTCCCAGAGTTCATTAAATATTGTTACAGTTCAGACTAATTTTACATTTCAACGAATATCTTCATGATATGGGAATAGAAGTTATTAAACGTAAACGTATTATGAAATGAGTGTAGTTTAACTCATTACTTAACGCATGAACAAATATAATTAATAAGTGAATGTTTTTATTAGTGTTTTTGTTGATTAGTGTTTTTTATAATAGATAGAATGTTTCAAGACAAAGATTTATGTATAGTACATGCACAATCTCCTAGAGGTACACTGGTTTTTTAGGTTTATAATGTGATATCTTTCATGTCTCTTTTTGAGAGCAATTTCCAACAAATATATGCTCTTGCGAACGTAAATGAGATTATATCAGTAATATAACCTTCGATTTTAAACGCCAGGTTAGTAGGTTCAATTCTTCCTTCATATAAATCTATATATAAATATCTACGAAGAGTAAGTAAATTATAATCCCCTCAAGCCCAAAAAAACATGAAATACATTCATATAAGCTACAATATAAAAGTCTTGACATGTTAGAAAACATTTTTATAGATATTTTTACGACACTTTCTATTTTACTTAAGAGCAAATCGAACTTTATGACTTAATTCAGTTGAGCTTTACGCGAAAAAAATAAACATTTTAGATTTATATGAATTTTCACATTTTCATGAATAAGGAACTTGAGACAGCTTAATGTAGACCTCTATTTCTTCATATAGAACGAAATATTCTCCTTACATGTTGGTATGTAATAATAAAACAAAAAAACGCGATTTCAGGAAAGGTGGATTTTTTATTTCCATTTTCTTCGCTCTGGCAACTAGGAAAAGCGCGGCGTTGATTTTCGCCACCCAACACGCAATGCCTCGAGAAAGGTGGAAAGCAGGAACGAAGAAAGCAGGGACAAATAACGGAATGTCTTAACACTAGGTTCATATGGTGCCTGTAGTTCCCTCTGCCTACTCTGCCATATGCTGGATAAAGAATGAAGCTAAAAAAATAAAGAATTGCTTCTCTCCTATATATGAATGAATAGGCAGAGAGAAAGTAGTGTTAAGACACTCCTTTCCACCTTGTTTGTTTTCAGCAACTTAACACCACACTACCAATTTAAATAAAATTAAATACATAAAATTCAATTTTACATGAAAATATAATTAGGTTTGATTAATTAATCTATTATCATCAGGAAGTAGCACATTAGCGACATGTATCCGGTGTGCTGAAAACGACTTGTAAATTACATACTAAATTATAGACCGGAAACAGCTATGCTGTAGTTCTAAGTCTTTTTTTAGTTTTTTTTAATAAGCTATTAATATTTTTAACATAATTTTTATTATGATCATATTAAATTACTGTGCGCCTGTTTTAATTTGTTTATTTTGTTTTGAATACAAGTGTTAATCTCTCTATAACATTTTCTATTGCGACATCTTTTACATTTGCAAAATTGTATGTATATTGTTATGTCAAGAGTAATCTCTCTAAAAAATGTTTCTTCGTTCAACAAACTTAAACAAATAACATGTATATTAAATATTAAGTATAACTATAGTAAATAATGTATTTGTGAAACTAAAAATCATAGCACTTCATTTATTTCGTGTACTGTCAAAAGTAACATAGCAACTTAGTTTGAAATTTGGAACTACTCAGCTTTTGTTTCGAACAAATTCCGTTCAGTATAGTCATGTTTCATAATGGGGATATATATGTATATATGCATGTATGGCCTGCCCCTTTGTTGAAATCTGATAACATTTAATACTCTATTTGTTTGTACGTACAAAGTTTGGTGTGAATTCTAGACTAATATTATATACAGATATATATATATATATATATATATATATATATATATATATATATATATATATATATATATATATATATATATATATATATATATATATATATATATATATATATATATATATATATATATATATATATATATATATATATTGTTTTTTTTTTAGCTTCACGCTTTATCCCGCACATGGCAGGGTAGGCAGAGGGAACTGCAGGAACCATAAGAACCTAGTGTTAAGACACTCCGTTACTTAGTCCCCGCTTACTCCGTCCCCACTTTCCGCCCTTTTTGAGGCATGGCGTGTTGAGTGGCGGAACTCAACGCCGCGCTTTACCTTAGATGCCAGAGCGAAGAAAATGGAAATAGAAAAATCCATCTTCTCCGACTGGGGATCGAACCCAGTAACCGTCGCGTTACAGGCAAACGTTGCGCCTCTGCGCCACGACGGTCCTCAAATATATATATATATATATATATATATATATATATATATATATATATATATATATATATATATATATATATATATATATATATATATATATATATATATATATATATATATATATATATATATATATATATATATATATATATATATATATATATATATATATATATATATATATATATATATATATATATATATATATATATATATATATATATATATATATATATATATATATATATATATATATATATATATATATATATATTAAACCGTTTTTCAAGTAAAATGCGCAACTAGGCTTATTTGCTGAAATTTCAAATGTACCAATAAAACTTAACACAATGTGAGCAAATAGGATACAGTCCTCGCCCTTCGTATTGGCGAGTTTGTTCTAAACATGTCGATAAATACTTTGAATAACGCTAGTGTCGAAAGCACAATGTCGAACTTACTGGAGGAAGATCAGGTAAAAAGCACAAGGGCCCCCGAAGAGGATATGTCAAGAGGCTAATGACAGTGGACGAAGCGGAAGAGGTATGCAGGGACCGCAGGGTTTCGAGCTACGTCTTCCCTGATCTCCCCCGCTAGGGATAAAGCGTAATAATAATAATAAATATACTTTATTGCACAACTTAAATTAAAGAGCAAAAAAGTAAATAATAAAATAAAAGAAGTACAACTAGGCGACCTTATCGCTTAAAGCGATCTCTTCCAGGCAACCTTTGGAAGTTGGAGTTGTATAAGGATGGGCGGTGCATTAATAAAGAAATACATAAATATATATACATATACATACATATATATACACATACATACACATATATACACATACATACATATACATATATACACATACATACACATATAAATATACATACACACTTTCATATACATACATACACATAGATACATATATATTTATATATAAAACTACACATATGACATACATTATACTAAATTGAAAATAATACATAGCAATACCCCGTACAAATCAAGATCTCAACAAAAAGAAAAAATAATTAAGAATTAAAAAAATACAATATTACAGGCTTAAAAAATGATTTTAAGCCTCTTTTTAAAAATGTGTAAACTTTTAGCACGCCTGATCTTAATAGGAATAGTATTCCATAGTTTGGCAGCTTTTACATTAAAGGAATTGGAGTAAAAAGAGGAAGAGTGAAGAGGAATTTCAAGTAGTAAGTTATTATCGGAACGTAAGGAACGGGAGTGGGTGTCATGAAGGAACTTAAACTGTTCCTTCAAATATGGGGGAGTAGAAGGATTAAACAGCACTGAATAGAGAAGATGAAGTATGTGAGTATTCCTGCGAAGGCGAATAGGGAGCCACTTAAGCTTATTTCGAAACTCGGAGATATGTTCATATTTACGTACACCGAATACGAACCTAATGCAAAGATTTTGAAGCCGCTCAAGTTTATTCAATAGCTCCTCCTTAATGTCAAGATAACAAATATCAGCATAATCAAGAATTGGTAATAGGAGTGAGTTAGCCAACACAATTTTGGTGGGTAGTGGTAGGAAATTACGTAGCCTACGCAGGCTCGACGATGCAGCATAAATTTTTCTACTTACCTCTCCCACTTGTGATTCCCAAGACAAATGCTGATCCATAATGACACCTAAATTTCTTACCGATTCGGTAAATGGAATACAGGATCCATTGATCACTAAAGGTGTCATTTGCGATTTATCAATTTTCGCCAATAATTTGGGACTGCCGTAATATTTTTTCTTTATAAAGATAAAGCTTAAAAATAACAAAACAACAACGATTGTAGCTTAAGAAAAATATTGTGATATATTGAATAAGCTTGTGAATAAAAGAAAACCTCTAAGTAGGTTTCTCCGAAAAGGATAATCTAGCAAGCTATAATGAAGGACGTAAGACCCGCAGAGGATTACAGTCAATTTAAAGTTTTGGAAACTATTCGCCAAGCTGGCTTTCACACCTATAATTGCAAGTAAGGGGTTTCCTAAATAAATACACACTAACAAATATGTTGGTTTAGAAATAAAATATGTAACTTTATAAGTGGTTATTTATCTTTACTCTCATGATATCATCGTTCATCGACATCGAAAAATATGACTGTACGAATTTATTTAACTTTTAAAATAACTGGTTACGTTCATTTTGACAGTAAGCAAAACAAACGAAGTGCTATTTTTTTTAAGTTCAGTTAAGTTCTACAAATATTTTATTAACTGTGATTAATACTTATCAGTCCTTTTTTCTGTTCAAGTGACATTCAGCATTCAACATTCATAGCTTTTTGTCACTAAACATTACAATATATTTTTTAGAGAGTTCCGCCACTCAACACACACTGTCTCGAAAGCAGGGACTATTCAACGGAGTGTTTTAACATTAGGTTCCTATGGTTCCTGCAGTTTCCTCTTCCCACTTTTTTTAATTATTAAATAACAATAAAGTATCTTATGATTATTGAGTAATATAATATCTGAAAAGAACCTTTGTTTGACATAAGTCACCAAAAAATGCTGTTCTGGTTGAACCTCTGAGTATGAGACTAGTCTAGACTAGATTGAACTGTTCAGGTAACACTCCAGCATAGTTGTTTTTGGTCTATAATTTGATATGTGATCCACAAGTCACGCTCACCACATTGTTTACTGCTGCATGTTGCTAATCTGCTATTTCCTAATGAAAATAGACTAATTAATTGCACCTAATTGTATTTTCAAACGGAATTGAAAATTAAAGAAAGCGTGGAACGCAGCGTCTTAACACAACGTTCCCTCTGCCTACACAGTCAAGTGTTGAAAAAAGTTTATTTTATTTATATCTTTACACTTTATCCCACACATAGCAGGGTAGACAGAGGGAACCGCGGGAATTGTGCGAACCTATTGTTAAAATACTCCGTTCTCCAACTACTACATTACACGCATCCTGTAATGGAGAAATTGGAGAAATAAATAAAGTGTCATTAAGCTCACTCAGGTTCCTTATTCTTGAATATGTGGAAATTCATAAACATAAATCTAAAATACCTGTTATTTCTCGTAAAACTCAATTGATTTAAGTCACAAAGTTCGATTTGATCTTAAGTAAAACAAAAAGTGTCGTAAAAATATCAATAAAAATGTTTTCTAACATGTCAAGACTTTTATATTGTAAGTTATACGAATTTATCATATATATTATTAACTTCATATATTATTGTTTGATTTTCAGTCTTGAGGGCGTCATATTCACTCTCCCTTCGTTTTATGTTTTTTTATAGCTTCACGCTTTATCCCGCATATTGCAGGGTAGACAGAGGGAACTGCAGGGGCCATATGAACCTAGTGTTAACACACTCCGTTGATTAGTCCCTGCTTTCTCCGTCCCCGTCTCCTTCGTTTTATGAATATTTATATTATAACACTAACGGACAAAATTGCAAACATTATCTCGCAAATAGCAGATTACTCGGAGAGAAATCAGTGTCAAAACACTCCGTTGACAGCTTTCCGTCTAAATTCAACACAAAACGTGGTTACGGTATTTGCCGCTGTATTTTATTTTTCAAAGTAAGAAATAAAATTATATATATAAACCAAGGGTCAAGCCCACCAGCATTTACAGTCAGTCATACGCTATTTTGCTAACACTATTGAAATCCACGATATATTTTATTACTGAATATTTAATCGCATTCTCTCTCGCCAAACGATTATTCGTTGTAATAATCTTCTTTCTTCTTTTCTTTTTATCTTCATCTTTTATATAGTATTAGGGTTGACAGATAGTAGTGTCAAAACACTCAGCTTTCCAATTTCCAATCGTTAATGCAATAATTATGGGTATTGATATTCGGAGAAATTACTTCATTTCATTTCAGTAACACTAACTATTTCTTAAGATATCTGGAATAAAGATATAAAGTAAAAAGTAAGACACTCCGTCTTATCACTAGGTTCCTTCTATATACTCTACTATATGTGGGACAGCATCAAACTAAAAACAAAAACTAAAAATACTCAAAGTAGACTCCATTATTGCCGTCAAAGACGAAATCGACCGGAAGTAAAAAACTATAACTCCTTATGATTGGCCGTAAAGACTAGAGGCTGTACGGTAAATCGTATTAACTATTTCGGACATGTGCTATTATTTATTATTACAAGGATTTTTTATTTTTCTCCTAAAATAGAGTAGGGTAGTTTTGTTAACTATGAAAATGAAAAAGATTTAAATGCATCAGTATCGGAAAAGATAGGGTGAGGACCTCTAGAAGCCCTTAGGCATAAGGTCTAAAGCAGATCCTAGGGGCATGTATGGACGTAAAAGTAAAGTAAGGTAAGTTTACAACAAATAAAAAAAATTAAATAGTCAATCTAAAATATTTATACTAGCTTAAGCCGCCGTTTCACTTTCTTTCCTCAAGACATGGCGTGTTTAGAGGAGAGAAGTGACACTCAATGCCATTGCCACTTTCATATGTCATCTTTCCAAAGTTTTTTTTTGTAGCTTCACGCTTTATCCCGCACATGGCAGGGTAGGCGGAGGGAACCACAGCAACCGTGGGAACCTAGTGTTAAGACACTCCGTTGCTTACTCCCTGCTTTCTCCGTCCGCGCTTTCCGCCTTTTTCGAGGCATCGCAATATTAAGTGGCAGAACTCAACGCCGCGCTTTGCCTAGTTTACCAGAGCGAAGAAAATGGAAAAAGAAAAATCCATCTTCCCCGATTGGGAATCGAACCCAGAAACCGTCGCGTTACAGGCAGACGTTGCGTCTCTGCGCCACGACGGTCCTTCCAAAGTTGCATTTTCCTAAATAAATATATACAAATATATTTCGACTCGAAAACTGTATGATTTGATTTGACAACATTTGATTTGATTTTAAGTTATTAAAAAGTAGTTACAAGATTAAACGAAATAAAGTAATTTGCGTAAATATCAAGCAAAATATATATTTTTTTTTTAGCTTCACGCTTTATCCCGCACATGGCAGGGTAGGCAGAGGGAACTGCAGGAACTATTGGAACCTAGTGCTAAGACACTCCGTTGCTTAGTCCCTGCTTCCTCCGTCCCCGCAAAAAATATCTCAAGCTATAAACAGATACTTAAAGTTTTTAGAGGATTCTTTACACGTGTAATTATTGCTTATTATATCTGTATTTATTTACTTTATTTAGAGTCGTCTGACTTTGTCCGGGCCTTAAGTAATGTGTTAAATTACACTCCTTTCATAAAACATTTTCGTTTAATAACTTCTATTCCCATATCATGAAGATATTTGTTGAAATGTGAAATTAGTGTTTTGAACTGTAACAATATTTAATGAAATCTGGGACCAGCACTTACGGCTGTAGTCAAACATCCATATATACAGAGAACGGAAATAAGCTACATTAGCTTTTAAGTGCTTTGACCTAGTTATGTAAAAATCTAAATTTAAACTCCAATATAAATCGAAATGTAAATATAAAGCAGGTTAATTTAAACTATAAAATGACTTGATGAATTTAAAACTTAATTTTGGTAGTAACAAAGGAAAGCTTCTCTGAATCACACAATTTAATGATTAGTATTAAACTAACTTAGAAAACCCATTAAGAACCAAATTATAATCACCGGTTGTTTTGAAGTTGTATTTCTGATAAACAATAATATATACTTAATAGTTCATACAATATTTTCCTACAGCAAATTGAAGTATGAATAAACAAAATGGTTACTATGTAACTGCATTATACTTAACAGAGGACCTACGTGGTGCAGAGGCGTAGCGTCTGCCTATAAACGCGACGGCTTATGGGTTCAATTCCCACTCAGAGAAGATGGATTTTTCTTTTTTCATTTTGTTATCTCTGGCAACAATGCAAAGCGCGACTTTGAGTACCGCCACTAAATACACAATTCCTCGAAACAAAGGAGGAAAACAGGGAACGGTGTGTCTTAACACTGGTTAGTGGTTCCTATGGTTTGTAAATAGATAGCCTTTACTTTTAATATTTTTATAACCCCCTAACACTGGGGATATATATATATATATATATATATATATATATATATATATATATATATATATATATATATATATATATATATAATATATATATATATATATATATATATATATATATATATATATATATATATATATATATATATATATATATATATATATATATATATATATATATATATATATATATATATATATATATATATATATATATATATATATATATATATATATATATATATATATATATATATATATATATATATATATGCATCATTACGACTACATAGCTAACTTAGTGTATCAATTATTATAGCAATATATGATTTAACGTTGCAACTCGATTTAAATGACCAATTTCGAGCACAAACTGTTTGACACAGAAGTAACTGAGCGAAATATCGACATTCCCAACTCCGCTGCGCCACAACGTGCTTTGATCGTTAGTGCAAATAATCCACGCCAGTAAACGGAACTTTATTTGGAACACCCACTATATGTTCCGTTAGTTTTGTAATTATTGGAATGTAATGAGAAATCATTAAACGTTGTATATGAAAAAATGCTTGTGATAATTTATTCTCGTAAATTCTTGCATTATTCCGATATAACACGGTAGTTAGATACAGGCATAGTCATAGAGGCAGGCAGACGGGAGAAGAATTTTTATTTATTTTGTTCGCTATCTCTTTCTAATTTTTCTATCATATTTGTATGTAATCACGCATTTATCGCCGTTCATTGAAAGCAGCCGTCAGTTTTGCTGTAACAGTTTTGTAAACACTTCTTTATTTGCGTTCTACTATATATAGTAGCCTTTTTAGGAACAAGGTCGCACGTTTGATGGGTACGAGTAAACGGGGTCAAAAGGTAGAATGGTAATGCAGCTACCGCAGAGTACCTAAGCTAAGTTTTTTGAGCTTGTAGATTAGAGCGAGGGTACTCCCGACTTCCTATATTAAACTAATACTTACAAATATTAATTATAATATTGAAATAAGTATCCGATACTAAAAGCTATCGTTTCTTATTTTTGGCCAAATGACATTAGTATGTGGAAATCCACTTTCAAAGGTTGGCTGGAAGAAACCTTTGAAAAAACCTTGCTAAATATATTCTATCTATATTTCTTTTCTATTTTGTTTTTCTGTACGTCATGTATTTTTAAAGCAATAAAAAATATTATATATAAATCATTCATCATCAAAAAAAGTCTTTAAAAAGAAAAAAATCTAGTGTAAACGAGAATCGATCTTCAAACGGGAGTCGAACCCACCATCTTCATATATAGTTAAACACTACAATGGCTTGAGGAGAATATAACAAAAATAATATTTAGTAAATCATATAGCTGACTACTGAAACGTATCTATGGACTATTAT
This sequence comes from Dione vanillae, assembly GCA_037178615.1. Lineage (NCBI taxonomy): Eukaryota > Metazoa > Arthropoda > Insecta > Lepidoptera > Nymphalidae > Dione > Dione vanillae. The sequence goes on along the minus strand of JAZFAU010000138.1, from coordinate 1,085,343 downwards.
AATTCAATATAGGATGAATATCGTTACATTCCTCCATTGTTGATATTTAATTAGCTCGTAGTGTCAGAGGATCTGAGTAAATATATCAATTCAATGTGTCATAATAACTGGTTAGGATTTGTAGATATTTTTATCATATTTTGTATTGATGTGTAATTTAACTTATACTATATGTTCTTATCATAAATATTGATTATATTTATATTAATACATAATATATAGAATTAATATTATTCACGGTCGTGGCGCAGAGGCCTAACGTCTGCCTGTAACGCGACAGTTTCTGGGATCGATTCCCAGTCGGGGAAGATGGATTTTTTATTACCATTTTCTCGCTCTGGCAACTAGGCAAAGCGCGGCGTTGAGTTCCGCCACTCAGCATGCAATGCCTCGAAAAAGTCGGAAAGGGGGGACGGAAAAAGCAGGGACTAAGCAACGGAGTGTCTTAACACTATTACGGCATAAGGGGACGTGCACTCGATCTTCTGACCTCTTATTTAGCTGACAGAGTTCAGAGGGTTGGCGTGAATGGCAAGAAATCTCCTGGCTCATTAATCAGTATGGAGGTCCCACAAGGGTCTATTCTTGGTCCTTTCCTATTTCTAATCTATATAAATGATCTGCCTCATTTAGTTGGAAGGGACCATGAGATAGTATTGTTTGCTGATGATACTTCATTGATTTTTAAAATGAAAAGACGACTAAACGTCTATGACGATGTAAACAATGCTCTCTCAAAAATAGTACATTGGTTTAGTGTTAATAACTTACTACTGAGTAGTAAAAAACTAAATGTGTATTATTCAGAACACCAAATACAAAAACTATTAAAGCCAATGTACTTCTGAGTGGTGAAACTGTGGAACCTGTCGATTCTACGGTATTTCTAGGTACCATTGACTCTAAATTACAAGTGGGGACCTCATATTGATGGATTGGCGAATAGGCTCAGCTCAGCAGCGTTTGCTGTAAAAAAAATTAGATTGTTAACTGATGTGGATACGGCTCGCCTTGTCTACTTTAGTTACTTTCATAGCATTATGTCATATGGCATTTTGCTTTGGGGTCTATGCAGCCTCTATTAATTCCATCTTTGTTCTGCAGAAGCGGGCTATTCGCGCAATGTATAACCTAAATCCAAAAGATTCCTGAAGACAAAAATTTAAGGAAATAAATATAATGACCGTTGCATCACAATATATCTTTGATAATTTAATGTATGTAAAAAAAAATATTAACGATTTTACCAAAATTGGTGATGTACACAATATTAATACAAGAAACAGGCATAAACTTACCGCGGCCTGTAACTAGACTAAATCGCATCCGCAATTCTTTTATAGGACAGTCTGTATGCTTCTACAATAGGATCCCAGAAAATGTCCAAGATTGTTCGATATCACAATTTAAAAAAGTTGTGAAACGACGTTTGTGTGTTAAAAGTTATTACCATATTAATGATTTCGTAAATGATAACACACCTTGGGAATGAAATGCTCGCTCCAGTCTAGTTCAAGAGTATCGTTGTCAATAATAGAAATTGTGAGATTGTAAATATCTAGTAAATAAAAAAAATAAAAAAAAGCAGATTAAGTCCCGCTGAGTTTCTTACGCCGGTTCTTCTCAGGTCTGAGGCATTAACTTTAGCGAACCGGTGGTAAATTAAATTAATTATTTGACGTTCAAAAAATGAAGCTTGGACTTCTTATTTTGAATAAATTTTTTTTGACTTTGACTTTGACTAGGTTCCAATAGTTCCTGCAGTTGTGTCTACCCTGCCATGTGCTGGATACAGTTTGAAGCTAAAAGAAGAAAGAAGAAGAATATTATTCACAAAGAACTCTTATCTTTATAATATTAAGTATATATGTAAGTCTATTGTACTAGGTTGCCAATTTACTTGACATAAAATTTAAATTTCCTTCAGCTGTTAGTGACAGAATGTTCGATTAACAAGATTCTTATGGGGGTTACCATTTTGTAAGTAGATAAATAGAATATTATTGCTAATAATTAAATATATCAATATTCCATTCTTAAATACATTATTTTATTTAACACAAGTCTTATAATATTATAATATTTATATTATGTATTTTCATATTATCGTAAGTGATTTTTATCTTAATTTAGCTTTACATTTTTTCTCGCACATTGTAGGACCCAGAGGAAACAATAATAGGCTCAAGGAATCGAGTGTTAAAACACTCTCCGCTTTCAACAGACAAGTAAGCTTAAACACTGTGTTATACATATCTTACTTACTTACTTAACTTCACGCTCTATCCCTAGCGGGGTAGTCAGAGAGATACATATCTGATCGTTTTATTTCAATTTATCTCCATACCTCTTTGACCATGTCGATGTCGATCGATATTTCTTATAAATGTTGCCCCGAGTGACCTTTCTGACATAAATTATGTTTTTATTTTTTCATATAGTTCATTTTTTAATAATATAATAAAAATAATTATAAGCTCCTCTGTCTCGTCGTCCCTTATCCGTATTTTCTAAAAATTGGCCCGAATAAAGTGAAGATGGAGATAGAGATAGACCGTTTTAATTTCGATAACAAGAATAAATTGTGTGAAGCAATTAAAACGCCGAATCACTATTATGTAACATCAAGTAGACTGTTTTTTGGGATCCGTTGTTTTCTTTTCGAATAATTGATGAAACAAAACTCTTATAGGACCACATTGCTGTCTGTCTATTTGTCTTAACACAACAAGTCTAATAATTCTAATTAAAAATAAATGTAGGCAACATATTTTAAAGGAAAACGTTTTTGTGTAACATAATAATATTACATAAAATATTTACAGAATAAAATCATTACAAAAGCTGCAGTTTTATATAAGAATTTGTGGATACGACCGCAAATTTAAATTGGTTAATTTTATAAGTTGTATTTCCCGATCAACTTCAATTTCAATCTTGAAAATGGTACCCAGAACACTTGAACTAGAAGTCCAACTCGCACTTGATAGGCCTATAATTGTGTACATTTTTGCTTAGTGTCAGTTTATCAGTCATTGACCTCTGCCTATTTCATAAACAGATTAGATAAGGATATGTTTTTCATTTCATATTTAGTTTATGCCTTTAAATATCATACCAATTTGCATCTATTATTATTTTGACACAATTATGTATAGGTTTGAATAATAAAATAATAGATTTAGAAACATTTGCTCTAGACATTTACTTTACTTACTTTACTTTTTTTTCAAAAGTTTTGCCTGTTCACACATTACTTGGATGGCCAGACGAAAGCTTGTCATGACTATTATTAGCACTACTTTTGTACTTACATACACTCTCTTGCTTGCCTTAAATTATATTTTGAAACGAATATATTACTAAATGTTGTCATTTAAATATTTATTAATATATATTTTATTAGGTAAATATGGATTTTAATTTGCTGTGTTCTATGTTATTTAAAAAAAACTGTTTTTGTGTTAATTTAAAATACCTGCTCATTCTCATCATAGTCAGAGCCTGATATGGTCTCGTTCATTATAAATAACTAAATTCTAGTCTGCGATGACGACAATCCCAAATGAAATGAAAAGTGTATATAAATAGGCGTTATTTTGTAACACTTTCAAAATATTTCTACCTCTTTATAACGTAATATGAAAATTTCCTTCATGAAGCCTTTTAATTGGGCAATTGTTTTACAAAACGATATTACGAAAACATGAAGACTAAAAATGAACAGGACCGTCGTGGCGCAGAGGCAGCGCGTCTGCCTGCAAACGTAACCTGGTTTGTGGGTTCGATTCTCACTCAGGGAAGATGGATTATTTCATTTCCATTTTCTTCTGCGAAGCGCGGCGTTGAGTTCGGCCACTCAACACGCAATGCTTCGATAAAAATGGCGGAAAGCAGGAAGGCGGAGTGTCTTAACACTACGTTCCCACGATACCTGCGGTTCCCTCTGTCTTCCCTACTATGAGTGGAATAAAATGTGAAGCTATCAAAATAAGTTTTCTATTATGAATATAAGATAAATACAATGATGTTTTGTTGATTTAAGAACTTTTTTAATATAGTATACATATATGTAGTATACATATATGTAGTATACATATAACTATAAGTGGTTATCGTTTATAAAATATTATATTCTTCAATAATACACTATGAAGATTTTATTTAATATTAGTCATTTAAGTTTAACCAATGCAAGCAAAACCGTGAGCATAACTATAGTTTTTATTACAAAAAATCCTTTAAATGACGATTTTTTTGGTAATAATTCAAAAACATTCTATTAATAAAATTTCAAGCTTAATGAAGCCATACTATTACAACGCTTCGCTATTACAACGCAACGCTTCAATTTGACGTGACGTTTGTTTGACAAAAGTTTCAAGATTGTTATTTTTAAATTGCCATTTTACCGAAATAAGAATAATTTATGGTCTGTATATGGCAACAATTTTGCAACCTAAAAGTTATTTATAAAAAACGTACTAAAAAAATAACTTGCATAAAGTTATTGTATATAAAAATTTTATATACAATAACTTTATGTAAATTTGAATACTCTTATTAATCTGATTAATCTTAAAGTTAAGTTTTTTATTGATATTCCTGTGGATACAATTCGCATCTCATCAACATTAATCTTTCTTTCATTCAATGAAACTATCTATTTTAAATATTTAAATAAACATTTCTGTATTTCTTTCTTTCACGCTTTATACTGCTCATCTACTCATTATCTCACACGAGCCCAGTGTTAAGACATTCCGTCTATCATTTTTCACTTTTTGAGGCTTTGTGTGGTTAGTGACGAAACTCAACACATAAATTTAATAAGATATTTTATTTGTCTTCGCGTGCCTAATAACTTTAAAAATAATTAATTTCTATTTATTTATGGCTTCCACGAGTCTTACATCTTGTGACTTTCACTTCCACTACTTACATTTATTACTTTTCTATAAAATTACCTATATAAATAAATAGAAACAAAAAGATAACTAAAAAAAAATACACTGCAAGAAATTAATTACGTAACATCAAATTTAAAATATGGCGTACGTTTGATGACCATTTGAAATTACGACGTAAACTGTAAACGGGTTATAGTCTAGTACTAGCTTATTAGTAGTGTGTTGGGAGTCGGCGCGTGCGCACGCAAATTACACTATATTAAACATGGGATATTTAAAAATATTTCTATTTCTCCTTATAGCCGTTTTAGTTAGCGGCCAAGGTCCCAACCCATTGGTGAGAGTTGCCCATGGTGTTTTACAAGGGGTATGGAAAGTATCAACCAAAGGACGGAACTATGCTAGTTTTTATGGTATACCCTACGCTAGGCCGCCGGTCGGGAAATATAGATTTAGGGTGAGTAAATATATTTATTTTCATTTTATTTAAGTATAATTTTATTTAATTAATTAATTACTAATACAAGATTAATTTTGATTGGGTACTTTTAGTTAGGGAAGGTAAATATATGTAAGTATTTCGACATATCTGTACTCGTATCTACCCTCATATCATTAACAATGTGTTTTAAAAATTAATTAAATTAATATCAGTACTTAAATTAGGTTAAGAAATAAACACCAGCTAGTTACCACCTTCGACTTGAAATACCGATTCAGTTTAGGAATTTTAATTGAGGCAAGAACAATTTTAACATTGAGTCTGTACAAGTAATTTACTTAGAAGTGCCTGTTGGTGAAAAAAATATATATATCCATACATAGCTCTACACTCTATCCCTTTTGGTTCGTTCCCTTCTTTTTTAATTTTTTTTACTCACGCTTTATCCCGCACATGGCGGGGTAGGCAGAGGGTACCGCAGAAACCATAGAAACCCAGTGTTAAGACACTCCGTTGCTTAGTCCATGCTTTCTCCGTCCCCACTTTTCGCCTTTTTAGAGGCATTGCGTGTTGAGTGGTGGAACTCAACGCCAGGCTTTGCTTAGTTGCTAGAGCGAAAAAAATGGAAATAGAAAATCCATCCATCCATCTTCCCTAATTGGGAATCGAACCCACAAACGTCGTGTTTCCACGAAAACGCCTCTGCGCCACCTTGCTTCCACCTTCTCCATTGTCATTAACCTCTTAATACATCATGCTCCTCGTGATTTTAATATGACCTAATAAGTATTTTTGATACTTGAAGGTCAATCGATGTCACCCCCTACCTCGTTTACCTACAGAAAGTGTATAATAATGCGACTACCCCACAAAATAAATCTAAAATAAGAATATAGATTTTGTAAGGTGGTTTTGATAATTAATAAAATTTTAAATCTTAATTTTTTTCAAAGTGTATAAATTATTAAAGTATTGCAGATAATTTTATTTCAGTGGGTAGGTAGGTAGCTATTTTAATAAGTTACATTAATTAACACACATTGTAACTAGTTATTAATATCTCTACGATTTTTATAGTTTCATAATATAAAGTATGCTTGTAATTATTTTTAAGTGCTACAACAAGGTTTACATGTATATAATATATTTTTTAAAACGAACCAGACGTGCCGTGGTGCCAGTTTTTCTTTTTTTTATGTCTTCACACTTCATCCCGCACATGGCAGAATAGGCAGAGGGAACCTCAGGAACCATAGGAGCCTAGTGTTAAGATACTCCGTTATTTAGTCCCTTGTCTCTCCGTTCCTGCTTTCTGCCTTTTTTCAAGGCATTGCGTGCTGAGTGGTGGAACTCAACGCTTTGCCTAATTTCTAAAGCGAATAAAACTAAAATAGAAAATTCCATCTTCCCCGAGTAGGAATCGAACCCACAAACCGTCGTGTTTCCAGGTAAACGCTACGCCTCTGCGCCACGATGATCGATAAGGTCGATTCTCCCTCTAGGAAATCATATTTCTTGTGTTAGAAAAGAAATATATGCAATATATATATATATATATATATATATATATATATATATATATATATATATATATATATATATATATATATATATATATATATATATATATATATATATATATATATATATATATATATATATATATATATATATATATATATTTCTACTTTACGGATTCCTAACTATAGGCTTCGTACTTTAAAACAAAAATGTATTTTAGATTTACTAATTTCAATTAAAAATGGTGAGTCATGTTTTTAAAATATTCTCAATTAATTTATGTTTTTAATCGTCGAAACTAGTTTTTATCACTCTTATAAAAATATGTAGGTATGTATATATTATGTAAATATCTTCTTTAGATACATAGATACTTAGATTCACGTGTATGTTACGAACTTGTATATATATTTATATATTTATACAATTTGATATATATAATTTTTTTTTATTTAATAACACAATATATTATAGAATATTAAAGAAATGCAAGTCACAGTTATTTACGTACTATAATATTATAATTTATGTTAAGTACTTATCGGTCAGGGTCAGTTTATAATAATTTACTGTGATATTATACAGAAATGTTATCGAGAATAAAATAGTCTTATAAACTGTTGCCACTTGAAATTTTGTTAGTGTTTTTATGACCTTTCCATTATTCTTCAGGACATTCTTCTTCTTCTTCTTCAACCTGTCTTTGGTTGGGTGTAGGTTACACTAGTAAGTAATTGTTGTATATAGTAGTATTTTGGAACTAAGTAACGCATTTTATATTTTACTTTTTTTGTAATTTGAGATTCGACCCGGTTGCAATGCTTATACTAAATTTACTACAAGATGCCTTCATATATAACGTTCGCAATTTATTTTATTCAATACACAAATCAAATATATTTTCTTTAGGATTACCTACACTTAAAAGCGACATATGTTCAATGTTACTGTATGGAACATAACCATGTATTGGACATGAAACCGCATCAAAATCCGTTGCGAAGATCCGTTTTAAAGATCTAAGCATATATATACGTACAGACTATGACAGAATGTAGCCACCTGTATAGTGATGTACATACTCCTCTATAATGTTATTAATATTATTATTATTGGTAACGTATATACTATAGTTACATAATGTACATAGTATTATGAACATAGCAGTAGGTAATATATTGGTTTATTTTAAATATCTATTAATAATTAAATTTATATGAATTGTCAGTTTATGTGTACTCCCATCTTATTATTAATATAGATATGTTGATTATATTTTAAAATATTGTATACGTTATGAAATACACTTTACCTCCTTTCAACCTTAATGTAACCAACTAACTCACAACGTATAGAAAATATTCAAAGACAAAAAATACAACATTTTAAATATCAAAACACAACCTTAAAATCTACTTTCTTTTACAGGAGCCACAACAAGTGAAACCTTGGCTAGGTGTATGGGATGCCACAAAGCCTCTCTCGCCGTGCATCCAGTATGATCCCTTCGAAGATGCTGTAACTGGTAAGACGTTTTATTTAGCTTCACGCTCTATCCCGCATATAGCAGGATAGGCATAGAGAATCGCGGGAACCAGGGGAACCTAGTGTTAAGACACTCCGTTTCTCACTTTCCATCTTTTTTGAAGCACTGCGTGTTGTAATATATAGTTGTATCTTATAAAATATAAAACAAGATTTCTTGTTATTTATTATGTGTTTAATAACAGATAATTATATAAATTATAAAAATAAAAACACTAATTTTGTCATTATACAAGTCACAATTATTTATTTACATTATAATTGATGTTTTGGGATTATCATATATATTACCAGTGCCAGTTGAGCACAATTCACTTCGCCAAAAATTTTCTTGTGTCAATCTAATACTAATCTCAGGTTTAAATTAAAAATAAATAAAAGGACTATACTATATAAAGGATCTCTATTTGTGGATGATGGCTGACTTTTGATGTCAGCCGATGCGATCAAATATTATATATAGCTTGTTTTTTATTAGTTTTTATTAGTTTAGTTTATTATTTAATCGAATCACTATATTCACATTCGTTTATTGTTTTATATTTTTTATTTATAGTTTGAAGTAACGTATTATAGCAAAGTGTAAAAAAAGTCGATTTATATGATGTCGTTTAAACTACACAACTAGATTTAAATGGTTTTAGTAACAGGCATAGCGACTCAAAAAGTCTATATTAATTAACTTACAAGTGAGAAAATTTAAGATCTCTAATACGAAACCAATTACCAAAAAAATACATTTACATTTTTTTAATCCGTCACAAGGGCATCGGTACCATAAGGTGTAACGCGAAGAGCATGCATGACGAGTGACTTAACTCTACCTTTTGTGGGTCACTAGGACGAGATAAAGAATCATTTGGAACGTATCTGTATCGAGACAAATTTGGCGGTGGTCTCCATTTTAATAAATAGAATAGAAGTGTCTATTTGTGACATCTAGTTACCTTGGTATTGCTGCAATGGAAAATAGCTAAATAGTAACTATCTAGGAAGTAGATCTGTGTAATTATAGTCTTAGGTTTTTGTTGATATTATTAATATAGGTATTTTGACGTAGAACTAAACCCCTAAAATGGTGCAAAATATTTACTATACTTTTTATGATTATTATATTTAAATAATTGTAAATCATATTTCAAAGGGGCAACTGTTGAGTTTCGAAAGCAGGACAGCTGCTGAGAAGAGGCTGCAGAACCTATCTTCTCAGTCGGTGGTTGCCTAAAGAACTAACACTACTGTCATTTCAATTAAATTGTAATTGGAAATTGCTTGCAGAATGCCTTAATGAAGAAATCAAAAATAGATTTTTGATAATGATTTTATATTAGTTGTCACCACTCGAAGACATATGAAGATTGTCACTTGTCATGAAGATTTTTAGGGATTTTTCTAAATTTCCACAAGTACTGGACTAACTATAATAATAAAAATACATATTATACATATTATATATAGAATGCCACCGTTTAAAAGTTTTAAAATGAATGCACCATATAACCTAACGTATGCTCGTTTACTTTAGTCATGAATCAATTGTTAAATAAAATTGTAACAATTTTACATTGTTATTCTAATAATATACTAGTCGACAGCTTTATGACGGATCTTGAAAAGGTAGACCATCGACCTATAAGTAATGTCAAGAAAGCTTGGATTTACGACAATTTTCTAACATCACGTCTGAAATGGCCTTTCCTCGTATATGATTTTAATAAAACCCTCTTGGCAAAGTTAGATGCAAGCGTCATAAAGATGCTGAAGTTTTGGCTTGGGCTAGCACATTCAGCGGACACCTCAACCTTATTTAGAGACCAAAATAATTTTGGGTTGAGATTAAAGAAACCATCAGAGCTCTATAAACATCTAAGAGTCGCCAAAACACATATTCTGGGAAAATCTCGGGATGAGATTGTTACCTCACTTCCAAAAGACAGAAGTGTCCCAGACCTCGAGTCAAGACTTAAATTCCATAAGCAATTTATGATAGGAGCACAATCTAGTAAAGTAGGGTTAGGATCAAAGAGGAAAGTCCAAGACACAGACATAATAAAATCTTTTATTCGGCAAGACGAGAACGATAAGTATAAGGTGCACGCAATGGGCTTAGAAATGCAAAATGAGTGGCTAACTATAGGAGAATTCTGTATCCCTTTAGCTTTAAAATGGCGCACCCTAATTCACGACTGGTCCCCAGCACTACTAAAATTCTACCTAAATGCGTTCCAAATGACTCTTCCAGATCAAAGTAATTTAGTAAGATGGGGTAAAGCTACCGATAAATCTTGCTACATCTGTAAAGAGGCATTGGGGACAGCTAAACATACGCTGGTGGGGTGTAGGGTACTCTTGGATAGTGGTCAATACTCGCGGCGCCATGACAAAGTACTAGAAATCATACGTGAAGCCGTTAGTCTTTCAGTTGCAAGAGCGCAGAGAAACATAACAACCAGCAAACGCTCAATAGAGTTTGTGAAAGAAGGTTCTTATAAAAAACCTACACAAAAGCTTTTCTCCATATTAGATCCAGCTCCTGATTGGACACTTGTGATGGACACGTATGAGAAACAGTATAGAATCCCTGAGGATATTTGTGTTTCGTCATCTAGACCGGATATTTTTCTTTACTCTCGAAGCCTAAAACGCGTAGTACTGGTAGAACTTACAGTTCCGTGGGAAACAAATATCCCGAAAAGTTACCACCTTAAACTCAATAAGTATTTCGACCTTACTAACGAACTGACCAGGAATAGGTTTAGAGCGAGCTTATATGCGGTTGAAGTAGGAGCGAGAGGTATAACAGCGCAATCTCTCTATAGTTTATTAAAAGATCTCGGCCTGTCTAGAACTATCACAAATTCATTTCTAGAACGCACTTCGAAGGCGGCTATGGTAGAATCATTCAAAATTTGGTTAGGTAGTGGGAGGAGCTCGGACAGTGAAGGTGAGCGTTAATGCATTTTAAAGGGGCCCCTTTAAACCTACACTTGGGTCGCAAGTCCCAGGCGCTGCTCGGAGCTCCTCTTCCTACAACACGATGGGCCCGGCACCCGCAGGGTGAATCCATGGAAGCTAAGTTGTTTCTTCTCTGTAATAATCACGATTTCTGCCCATGTTCTATATATCATCGTTATTTTGTGGTGTAGGATGCAGAAATACTTAGGTAAATACATTTAGTATAATATTAGGTAAATACTTAGGTAATAGGTAAACACTTCTTAATCACAGATCTTAATGTTGTATACCACGAGAGTATCTCGGTGTCATTTAAAATTTTAATTTAAATATTGCAAAAATTTAAATTAAATTATATTACATTCTTTAAAAATCGTCATGGTAACACAAAGAAGATATGTTTGAATTTGCATGCTTACGAGCTGTATCTACTTTTTGTTGGCTTCTCTTAAAACCTAATGTTAAGAGACACCGTTCCCCACTTTCCACTTTTCGAGGCATAACCTGTTGAGTGGCGGAACTCAACGACATACTTTACCTTGTTCCCAGACCGAAGAAAGGGAAATAAAATATTTAAATATTAAATTTTTTTCCTTACTTTAGAAAGACAATCTGTATAGCTAGTTACCAGATTTGAGGTTCCCTACCCGCTATTCCGTATTCAGTGACTAGATTTACTCGAATTTAGACGAATATACATATATACATATAAAATAATATAAAACACAACTATTTTCAACTTTCTTCAATATATATATATATAACTTATAAGTAATATTACAATTTCAATAATTGTGCCTTCGTTTTGTTCTGTTTTTTTTGTATTTTAACGATACTAAAATACAATTTAGTTTTTGAAATTATGCAAACGAATTAATTAGCTTTTGTTAGGTTTCCTGCGAATTTCTAAATTTACAGAATTATTGTAATGTTTAGTATATATGAATAAAATGACTACATAATTAGATAATTTTTTGTTTTAATATTTTACTTCTAGTTTTATACCAAGCTATTTATTTATTGATTTTTTATATATATATATATATATATATATATATATATATATATATATATATATATATATATATATATATATATATATATATATATATATATATATATATATATATATATATATATATATATATATATATATATATATATATATATATATATATATATATATATATATATATATTATTTTATAAAATTATAGGTTTGGTTTAAATTAATATAAAGAAATCATATTTTTTTTATAATAATTTTATCCATATGTAATAATTTTAGATATGGATAAAATTATTGAGAAGAAACTGCTTAGCATTCCATGGATTCACCGTACGGGTGCCGGGCCTATCGCGTTGTAGGGAGAGGAGCTCCGATCAGCACTTGGGACTTGCGACCCAAGTGTAGGTTTAAGAGGCCCCTTTAAAATATATTACCTCTCACCTTCACTGTCCGAGCTCCTCCCACTACCTAACCAAATTCGAAATGATTCTGCTTATGCCGTCTTTGAAATACGTTCTAGAAATGTATTAGTAATAGTTCTAGACAGGCTGAGATCTTAAGTAAGCTATAGAGAGACTTCGCTGTTATACCTCTCGCTCCTACTTCAACCGCATGTGAATTTATTCTAAATCTATTCCTGGTCAGTTCGTTAGTAAGCTCGAAATATTTATTAAGCTTGAGGTTACTTTTAGGGATATTTGTCTCCCACGGAACTAAAAAAACTACTACTAACGTAGATACAGTGTAAATTAGCAAGCTTTCCCCTAAAATAATACATACGAAGCAAGAGTCAGTGGTGAGAGAACCAAACTTAGATTGACATTCGATAACACAATGTCGAAAATGAGACTGGGAAAGGTGACGTAAAAAGCATGAGGATTCCTTAAAGGCCATAAATGAAGAAGTCAACGAAAGTGGATGAGGCGAAAGAGAAATGTAGGAATCGCGGTTTTTGGCGCTCTCTCTTCTCTTAATAGAGTTTAGCTAGACGAATATTAACAAGTGTATCTCTATAGCTTTTTTTTTTCTTTTTCTTTAAACTTCACGCTTTATCCCGCTTACAGTAGAGTAGCAGAGATGCAGGGACACTTTGTTCCCTGCTTTTCCGCCTTATCGAAGCATTGCATGCGGAACTCAACGCTACGCTTGCCTAGTAACAGAGCCAAGAAAATGGAAATGAAATAATCCATTTACACCAAGTTGGAATTGAACCCACAAACCGTCGCCTTTACAGGCAGACGTTGCCTTTCTGCCCCGACGTTCCTCTATGTACATATATCTCTATAGCTAAATTAATCACTTCACAATCGTAGGCGATGTGCTACATTTTAGGTAACTTCTGTTTAAGCATTCTGGTATATCCGTTGTGAAATCCTCTAAAACATTAGTTTACCCTTTAAATCAAGGGCTGTGTATTGGAAACTTGTATTGAATAATATATTGGCATTTGCAAATGGGTCGATTGGGACGTGCTTGACTGAAAGCTGTAGTCAAGTTTGATCCTCACGGGGATACATTATTTATTATTAGCGGTTTTCCCGTGGCTTCGCTTGCGATATTTAATTGGTACTAGTAGCACTTAAAAGTTAAGTATAACAGGGTATATTTTAAGTACGAGGGCCAAATTGAAAGTTTTTAGAACTGGCAACTTAAAAGCATTATATTAAAAAAATAAGTTTAAACTTTGAAAATAGAACTCTTTACCAATAATATTGAGTATACATTTCATTCATTTGTCATTTGTTTTACGATTTGGCGGCAAATTGAAAATTGTCTGTGCACGTCAGAATGAATTTAAGCCGAGAAAATTTTCGTGCAATGATTTTTTATGACTTTTGATGTCATATAAGTCAACAAGAAAGTTATGATAGACTTCGATTGGCTTTTCACGATGAAGCCCCATCTCGCGCCACAGTTTACAACTGGTTTAATGAATTCAAACGTGGTCGAACTAATCTCACCGATGATTTGCGTGAGGGACGGCCTTCTACAGCGACGACTGAAGATAATATCAGTGTTGTGCGGCGTATGATAGAGACTGACAAAAGAGTGACCTATCAGCAGATTCGGACAAGTCTAGGCATAGGTATGAGTCAAGTGCACAAAATCCTCCATGAACATTTAGCGGTCAGGAAGCTTTGTGCCCGCTGGATACCGCATAATTTGACCGAGGCTCAAAAACTCCGCCGTGTTAATTGGTGCCGAGAAATGATCCAAAAATTTAACGGAGGTGATTCAAATGCTGTGTTCGACATACTAACGGGTGACGAAAGCTGGATTTACTGTTATGATCCGGAAACCAAAAGACAGTCTGCTCAGTGGGTGTTTTCTTCCGAAGAGTTGCCAACTAAAGTGAAAAGAGGTCGAAATGTTGGAAAAAAGATGGTGGCCTCGTTCTTCGGAAAGACAGGTCATTACGCGACAGTTGTCTTAGAGGATCAGAAAACGGTTAATGCAGAGTGGTACACTAACAACTGTTTGCCACTCGTCTTGGAAAAAGTTCGAGAGAAACGACCTCGCAGCAGGATCCTCCTTCATCACGACAATGCATCGTCGCACACCGCCAGGCAAACGATCGACTATTTGGCGACCTTAGACGTGGAATTACTGGGTCACCCGCCATATAGCCCCGACCTCGCACCCTGCGATTTTTATTTATTCCCGAAAATAAAAGAAAAACTTCGAGGAAAACATTTTATAGACGCCGAAGAAGCAGTGGCTGCGTTTCAAAACGCCGTTGAAGAGACCCCTAAGGCCGAGTGGGCAAGGTGCTTTTCTCAATGGTTCCATCGAATGCATCGATATATTGATGTAAATGGACGCTATTTTGAAAAGTTATAATAAAACTAATAACTTGCTAGAATGCTTAGTTTTTGATTTTCTAAGAACTTTCAGTTTGACCCTCGTACCTATGATTGTAACTCTGATCGTAAGCAACGCGGGCTATATCATAAAGATTAACGTAATGTAATATAGCCTATAGTCCTTCTCAATGGATAAAATTAAGGACCATTGTGGCACAAGTGGCACAGTGTGTGACTGTAAATACGCGGTCTGTGGGTTCAATTCCCATTCGAAAAAATAATTATTTACATTTTATTTTCTTTGGTAATAAAGCAAAGCGCGGTTTTAAGACAAATTGTCTCAACACTAGGTTAGCCTGCTATGACTGGCAAAAAATCACATTCAGCAAGGAAACCCTAATGTTAGGAGTAAAAACATGCCATTATCCGTTTTCTGCCTTTTCTGGGTATTGCGATTTGCGTGTTGAGTGACGGAAATCAATGCCTCGCTTGCCTACTTGCAAGTGGAAATGATATAATCAAACCTCACCGAATAGGAATTTTACCCACAAAACATAGCTTACAGTTCAGCTTTATAATTTGTGATAAGACAGAATAGACACTATAAATATAGATTTCTTTTATTTTGACAAATCTCGCTAAAAAATATTATGATTTATACATAGGTAGATCCAATAAAAATACTATGCCTATATATATTTACAGTAAATACTATTTTTTTGTATACAGGTAGCGAAGACTGTCTCTTCGTGAACGTCCACACACCATCTGTCAATGCCGCAGCATCTTTACCAGTGCTCATATTCATACATGGCGGTGCCTACATGTATGGAAGCGGATCTTTGTATGAAGCAAATCATTTTATGGACCGAGATGTTGTGATTGTTACACTCAATTACAGATTGGGACCTCTAGGTAAAGTGAAGTGCTTTTAAATATCCTTTGTCGCTTAATTTAACAACGCCTACTAAGAGGCGTTTCTGTCACTAAGTAATTTTTTTTTTCTTTTTGTTTAAATTTTTTAATTTCATTACAATTTAATTATAAAATATTATAAATATTAAGATGTTATTACTAATAATACTGTTAAATATATTCGCTGTCGACGTTAGCAATTTTGCAGTATGCATGTCTTTACCGTTTGTAAAAGTAATTGAATTAATAAAAACTCAAATCATGACATTAGTATATTAGTCAGAGTGATCATTTAAAATTTAATTAAGATTAATATATAAAAGCCGGTTCAATATTAATTAGTTTATATAGCAATATGCCATCGTAAATTTCCTGTAAATAGTCATTGCGAGATATATTCTCGAGATATATTCTCTATGTAATTTTACCTCACGTAAATCGTTCGTCCTGAAGGCAATTCAATCATAAAGTGACGTACCGCAATACAATTAAAAATTGCTTATTATTTAGTACGTCATAGCCGATCGATTATGGACTTTTTAAGTTATAAATATTTTTAAAGTTAAATGTATAAATCGTCGTTCATGCCTGTAAATAAAATAAATAATATTCTTATAAAAGAGGCGCTTAAAAAATAAAGAGGCGTTTGTTCAAAAACGGCTAATATCTGCTAGCTGGGTAGTCAAAGAGAACGGAGCTCTAAACGCTGCGGCCTCTTCATACACGATCTTTGTTGAGTCCAGGCTACAGATTTCATAATATTATTTTAATAAATATTGATACACGTATTGAGTCCTTGTATTAGTATATTTAAATACTAAATTTCCTTGGCCTCTCAGGTTTTCTAAGCACAGGCGATGAAGTAGTACCAGGCAACGCCGGGCTAAAAGACCAGTCGTTCGCAATCAAATGGGTTCGCGACAACATCATGATGTTCGGTGGTAATCCTGACAGCATCACACTGACTGGATGCTCTGCGGGAGGTGCAAGTGTGCACTACCAGTATCTATCTCCGTTGTCACGAGGTAAAGGGATTTAATAGTAATGATAGTAAATTATTAATTGACAAAATACATTATACATATCATTATATTACTACCTACATTTGAGCCATCTTTAACTCTCATCCCATAGGTATTGCGAAGAAGAAACTTGAATAATACAATATTTACACACAATATCAATCGTTAGGAAAAACTTATAAATCTGCATTTCAAATAAACATCTAGATGCTGAGAGCCGTCGCGGCGCAGAGGCGCAAGCTTCTACCTGTAAACGCGATGGTTTGAGGGTTCGATTCCCACTCAGGGAAGATGGATTTTTCTATTTCCATTTTCTTCGCTCTGGCAACTAGGTATAGCGCGGCGTCGAGTTCCGCCACTCAACACGCAATGCCTCGAAAAAGACGGAAAGTGGGGACGGAGGAAACAGGAACTAGGCAACGGAATGTTAACACTAGGTTCATATGGTTCCTGCAATTCCCTCTGCTTACCCTGCAATATGCGGGATAAAGCGTGAAGCTAAAAAAAATCTAGATGCTGGAGACGTTGGAATTTTCTTAAAAATACATTTTCTATAATCTATGCTATAAATATAAGTTACTGTAACATAATATCGAATGGTTGTTCAATATATATACATATGTATATGTACATATGTGTGTAAAATATCTTATGTATACTTTCCTCTTAAAAAAATATTCTTATTAACCAATAATATTAAAAATATATCATATAGTATATACAAAAACAAAATAAAAGTCCGTCAAAAAATAATTTCCATTAAAATATATCGCATTACAATTCCCAGGAACATTCCACAGAGGTATAGCATTTAGTGGTTCCGCATTGTGCTCTTGGACTAACGCGAGGAAACCTGCTGAAAAAGCCAAAGCACTGTCGGCTATAGTCGGATGTCCTACTGCGACAACTCGCGAGATGGCCGACTGCCTGAAGTACAGACCCGCTGAAGTTCTGGTCAAAGCCCAAGTTGAGATGTTTGTAAGTATTCATATGATTAGTGGGCTAACTAACTGTGTATCGAATTAAATATTTTTAGCTTTACTTATTATTTAAAATTAATTTTTAAAAAATAATTGAAGACCGTCGTGGCGCAAAGGCGCAACGTCTGCCTGTAACGCGACGGTTTCTGCGGTTCGTTTCACACTCGGAGAAGATTTTTCATTTACATTTTCTTCGCTCTTACAACTATGCAAAGCGCGGCATTGGTTCCGCAACTCAAGGAAATAGGCGGAAAGCGGGGACGGAGAAAGCAGAGACTTAACAACGGAGTGTCTTAACACTAGATTCCTGCAGTTCCCTCTGCCTACCCTGCCATGTGCTACACAATAAAGTGTGAAACTACTTATTTACTTAATTGAAAAAAAAAACTGATTGATTCGAGACCAAAACTACCTTATTCAGCTTTACCATACGAACTATAACAAAAATGTTTAATACTAAATCCGCAAAATTTATAGGATTGGAGAGTGAACTACTTCACAATTTTCACGCCAACCGTAGAGGCTGTAGGCACCAAGGACCCCTTCCTCACAAAGTACCCGTACACTGCAACTGTATCTGGAGATATGCAACGTTTGCCTCTCATCACGTCAGTCACCTCTGAAGAAGGATTGTATCCGGCTGCTGGTAAAAACAAATTATGATTATAGATTCTATATGCTGTAAAGGAAGCTTATATTGTTTTTTAGCTTCACGCTTTATCCCGCACATGGCAGGGTAGGCAAAGGGAACTGCAGGAACCATACGAACCTAGTGTTAAGACACTCTGTTGCATAGTCCTTGCTTTTTTTTCCTTCCCAGCTTTCTGCCTTTTTCGAGGTATTGCGTGTTGAGTGGCGGAACTCAACGCCGCGCTTTGCATAGTTTCCAGATCGAAGAATATGGAAATAGAAAAATTCATCTTCTCCGAGTGGAAATCGAATCCTCAAACCGTCGCTTTTACTATTGCGCCAAAACCCTTCCTCTTACGACGAAGGTCGCACTGATTTTGACACTAAGCTAGAAACAGCACCAAAAAAAATGAACATTATCAGAACCACAGCCGGTAATTTCCTAAAGAGTCCGACGGTTTTATGAAATTGTTAGTTCTACGATACGACCACAACACAGCATTTAGTATGAAATAAGTATCTAACACACAATGTGTTAAATATTTGATATTATACTTTTACAGTAACAGTAAAGTTCATTTCACTCGCGTACATCTCACGTACGGTTATCTTATCTTTTATACTTGTTATAGTCTCATTTCTATGCACAGAGCAAATATTGAACTGCGCGTTGGTATATAAATAGCAAAAGGACTCATCTGTTTACTGTATAAAAATTTGGTCTTACGTTGTAAATAAACTGTTTAGGACCGTCTTGGTGCAGAAGTTAGGCATGCCTGTAAACGTGAGGATTTGTGGGTTCGACTCCCAGTAACAGATAATAAACAATTTTCTTTTTCTTACTTATTATATGATAACAAAATAACCGCGGCGTTGAGTTCCGCCTTATAACACGCAAAGCCTCTAAGGAGGTCTATCCTGACACTAGCTTTTAACGGTTTCCTTTGCCTACTGCAATGTAAAGAATACAGGGAGAAGCTAAAAAATTGATTTTTATTACAGCATATCAAAGAGATCCAACAATACTACCCGAATTGGAATCGAGATGGGACTACCTCGCCAGCAACATTTTTGAATATAACGACACTTTGCCTTTAGAACTAAGGCCGATTGTTGCTAAGAAGATCAAAGATCACTATTTGGGTGGAAAACCTGTTGGACAAGACACATTTCCACAATTAGTTCAGGTTAATTTTTTTTTTTATTTTATTTTTTTTTTTTTTTTAGCTTCACGCTTTATCCCGCACATGGCAGGGTAGGTAGGACCGTGGGAACCTAGTGTTAAGACACTCCGTTGCTTAGTCCCTGCTTTCTCCGTCCCCGCTTTCCGCCTTTTTCGAGGCATTGCGTGTTGAGTGGGGAACTCAACGCCGCGCTTTGCCTAGTTTGCCAGAGCGAAGAAAATGGAAATAGAAAAATCCATATTCTCCGACTGGGGATCGAACCCAGAAACCGTCGCGTTACAGGCAGACGTTGCGCCTCTGCGCCACGACGGTCCTCAAGTAGTAGTTCATGTTAATAAAGGTTATATTAATGAAAACTGCCGTAGCGCAGAAGCGCAGCGCCTGGCTTTAAATGCGATGATTTGTGCGTTCAATTCCCACTCGGGTTTGATATTTCATTTCGATTTTCTTCCCTCGTAATGCCTCGAAAAGGCGGAAAGCTGGTAACAGAGTTTCTCCACGCTTCCTGTTGATCCCCTCCGCCCCCCCCCCCCCCCACCTATCCTGCTAAGATTAGGATAAAAAATGTTAATAAACTAATAAGAGGGATCCCGCTTTTAATCTCTTCTTACGGGGCCTTTATGTCACTAGAAAGATAATATATTTCAGAATATTTTCATTTGTAGTTTGTTTTAATTGCTGGGGTTTTATTTTTTACTATTCTCTTTTCTAAAAAGAGAAGTAATGTAAAAGAGAACTAATGAGGACTACGTGGCGCAGAGGCGCAACGTCTGCCTGTAATGCTACGATTTCTAGGTTCGATCCCCAGTCGGGGAAGACGGATTTTTCTATTTCCATTTTCTTCGCTCTGGCAAATGGCAAACTAGGCAAAGCGTGGCGTTGAGTTCCGCCACTCAACACGCAATACCTCGAAAAAGGCGGAAAGCGGGGACGTAGAAAGCAGGGACTAAGCAACAGAGTGTCTTAACACTAGGTTTCCTCTGCCTACCCTGCCATGTGCGGGATAAAGCGTGAAGCTAAAAAAATGTTAAGAATTCATCCTGCACTTTGTGGTTTGAACTCAGTGCTACGTTCAACTGATCGTAGTAGTATCGTAGTAGATCGGAGTAGGAATCGATCCGACAACACGTCACGTTTGCAGTTGAAAGCTAAACTACTGCACCGTGATAACCTCAAGTCATGTATAACTTAATCTATGTTTGTATCAAAACAAAATGCTAAAACAGCGAGATGGGCATATAAAAAATTTTAGCCAATCCATCAAAATTACCAATAATCAAATCTAAATCTTTCAGGCTCTCAGCGACCGTCTGTTCGTGGAACACGTAGGTAAATTAGCTCAGCTACATGCCCAGAAGTCAGGCGAGCCCACATATGTGTACCGGTACTCGTACAGGGCACAGACAAGCTTGTCTAACGCGATGGCGCGCAACAATGTAAACTATGGTGAGATTTTGTGAAGCTTTTGTAGTATTTTTTTTAACTTCACGCTTGATAAAAGCGTATTATAGGGTGGGCTGGGACACTCCGTTGCTTAGTCATGATATAACCTTGTATATATTATGAATTTTTAAAGTAAAAGCTTAATATATTGAAAGTAATGTTAATAAATCCTATAGCAATTATAGAGTAATTAGGCATTAAGTATAGTGTAAAAAGAGTTGGTACCTTTTTAAACTTATATAGGCCTTAATGGTCTTAAGCTTATGAATGCGAGTAGTTAATGCCTTGTTAATATCTTTATATTATTTCAGGTGTAAGCCACGCTGATGATGTAATTCAAATATTCAGCTACGGAAGGCAAGGAGAAGCCAAGACAAAGGATCCAACAGACATCAAAATGAGAGAAGCACTCCTTGATATGATTTACAGCTATATGAGCACTGGGTAAGCGCAGGGTCGTAGCTAAAGGGGGGCATTGTGGGGCAATGCCCTACCTTAAAAATACCAAAACTAAGATAAAAATACATTATTTGTCTACGCAAAGCTCGATTTGGGCGCCCGTGCTTCGAGGGCAGATCAATTTTAATATTTTTTTTACCTACCTGTAACCAATGCTGCCCTTCTTCAAATTCGACTCTAGCGACAGCCTTGGGTAAGCGTTCTTAATAGGTGTTTCTTTTAAGGAAATTTGTAGCTAAATTAAATTTAGATTTAAGAAACAGTTTACTATAAAACTAAAAGAACTAAATACAATTAATTGCAATATATCATTTAATTAATTGCAATATATATCTTAAATTGACAACTCCGTCTTCGTGTTCAAAAGTTAGTACTTAAAGGAATGGTCCTGGAGCTGTCAATTCAAAAAAATTGTAACAAGATTCACAAATAACGTCTAAATTATAAATTTAAACTTTGCTATCCTACTTGGAAATAAATCCATTAATGGACGAACACGACTTACGGTAGACACACATAGGTCTCATTTGTTTTTTAGTATTTTAGATAGATTTTCTATTCGGTTTAGAAACCCAAGAAATGAGAAAGAAGTGCGTAAAGAAGATTTGAAGGATAGATAAATTTCTAGTAAAATCAGATTTCCACCGCATACTTATAATGCGTTTAAGGGCGCATTTTCATTGGTCGATAAGTCGGTAGTTAGCCCGAATGCGCGGAGTACCCGCATGCGAGCTAACAACCAATGAAATCCACTGGTCGATAACTCGATCGATTAAACGTGTGCGGGTGATATGCACATTCGGAATAACGACCTTATCGCATGCATTATAGGAATCACCCGCACCCCGTATGCGGGCCCTGACGACCAATGAAAACGATAAACACTTTGCGGGCCCTATGGCATGCGATACAGAAATCTCCCGCATCCTGAATGCGGGCCCTATCGACCAATGAAAATGCGCCCTAACTGATCTAGTATTACTAAGGCAAATTCATAAATGTACCGACAAGTAGGATGGAAAGATTCTCTCAATTTAAGAGGGTGGTGCGGGTTCAGCTCACAATGCAAATTTTAATTGTAGCACCTCCCCGACATTGTTTTACATGTTCAAATTTATATTTTTCCTGTACTTTCGTGGCACAGAAGCACAACGTCTGTTTATAAAGACGACCGCTTGTGGGTTCAATTACCATTTGGGGAGTAATAATTATCTTCAGAATTCCCTCTTGCAACAAGGCAAAGACGGGAAATGGGTAACAGAGTGTCTTAACACTAAAATCCTTCCGCCAACAATAAAGTAAAAAAAAACCTCCTTTGCTACATTAAACTACAACTATAACCAAACTTGCTAGTAGTCGATAGTATTTATTCATTTTCCGATGCACACTCACTGTGCTTAGTCTCCTAATTCCATTTTGAAGTGGAGATCAAAATACGTAGCTCCTTGGTGAAATGACCAACTTATTTTATTTAAAAGGAGTTCGCTTTGTGTATAATGTAGATATGACAAATGGCAAATTTTCAACATTACCCAGCTCATTAATTCACGCTCACGAGTCGTACATAACTTTGATATTGGATCTCTTTTGCTATGGAGTGTGCTAATAAGTATTTTAATGTAATATGTACGTAGTCTTCGTATACGGAAATTTAAATTAGAAGAAATTTTATTCAGATTTATTTTTTGAACGTCAATCATTACCACCGGTTCACTAAAGTTAACGCCTTAAACCTGAGGAAAACCAGAGTTAGGGCGCATTTTCATTGGTCGATAGGGCCCGCATTCGGGATGCGGGAGATTTCTGTAACGCATGCCATAAGGCCCGCAAAGTGTTTATCGGTTTCACTGGTCGTCAGGGCCCGCATACGGGGTGCGGGTGATTCCTATAATGCATGCGATAAGGTCGTTATTCCGAATGTGGATATCACCCGCACACGTTTAATCGACCGAGTTATCGACCAGTGGACTTCATTGGTTGTTAGCTCGCATGCGGGTACTCCGCGCATTCGGGCTAACTACTGACTTATCGACCAATGAAAATGCGCCCTAAGGAACTAAACGGGACATTTCTTTTTTTTGTGTTCATAGAATTTTATAGTTATTGATTTTTGACAATGATAATACATTTAAAGTTAGCATTTCATTCTCAAGATGTGTTGTCATTTAAAAACTCGTTAGTTAGGTAACTTTCACAACGGCTTGTAGGTTCGATTCCCACTCGTGGAAGATGGATTTTTCTATATTTTTATGATTTTTAAAGTGTTAATCCACACTGAGGATAGAAAAAATACTTAAAGAAAACATATAAAAATTTGAACGCAGCGGGACTCGAACCCGCGCCTTCCTGCGAACCGTGCAGGAGGATTTTTCTATTTCTATTTTCTTCCCTCTGGATAGTAGGCAAAAGTGCGGCGTTGAGTTCCACTCCGTTGCTTAATCCCTGCTTTCTCCGTCCCCGCTTTCTGCCTTTTTCGAGGCATTGCGTGTTAAATGGCGGAACTCAACGCCGCGCTTTGCCTATACAATATTTCTTTTACATATTTATATTAATTGTATGAATTGAAGATTGTAAAGAGAAAGTAATAAATTTAAATGCGACAACCCACTCGAGACGAGTGCATCTTAACGAGATATTTATTCATTTTAAATTTAAATACAATAGGACCTAAAATCTTCACTCCATTGCAATGGACATTTAATGTAAACTATACCGGAGATATTCATAAAAAAATAACTGTTATAAATAAACTTCGTAGATGACAAAATATATATATTTTTTTCTCCAGACCAATCTAATATGAGTATATTGGATTGGTAAAATGAACACTGTAAATAGATATATTTTATGTCTTCACGCTGTATCCTGCATATAGTAGGTTAGGTAGAGGGAATCGCGGGAACCTAGTGTTAAGTCACTCCGTTCCCCGTTTTCCGCCTTTTTGTCGATGCATTGTGTGCCGAGTGGCGGTACTTGACGCTGCACTTTGCGGAAAATAATGGAAATGAAGAAATCCGTCGTCCCCAAATGGGAATTTAACCCACAATCGTCGCGTTTCCAGGCAGACGCTATTATAATTTGATTTATTTCTTACAGAGTTCCAAAGCTACCAAATGCACCTGAATGGCTACAAGTTAATCCAGATGCACCAGAGCTTAGCTATATAGATATAAGCAGCCCTGATAAAATAGAAATGAAAAGTTCCAACGACTTCGGACAAAAATCTTTCTGGGACAGTCTAGGTTTCATTGAAAATGAAAACTATAAAGCCAATATCAAAGATGAATTGTAATTTCTCTTATTGCAATAAAATATTAAAAAAATGTTCCTGATGATGATAAACTTGTTATATTGTTATAATTTTAATAATTTAATATTACAAGATGCCAAATCACTTTTTTGTAAAAAAAAAGTTATTTATCTAATCTATACAGACAGATAGACAGACAGACAGACAGATATATAAATTATCAAAGATTATATTTCAAATGAACACACAAATAAAACAAAACTTAAAGTAAACAAAGTTTTTTTTTTATTTCAACCACACACCAAAAACCTAACCATACATCATTAATATAAGCATCATTAATAAAAGCAAAGCAATATTTTGTTCCTTTCAATGTTAACCATTATAGAATATTAACTAACAGATGAATATAAAAAAAATAGTTGAAAATGCATTTCATTATAATCTACATGATTTTAGTTCTATGGACAATGTAACGGTGTTTTAAATATAAAAAGGGAAAGCAAACTTAAAATAGGTTTTTATTAAAAGAACATTCCAATCTACAATAAAAAAAACTTAAAACATTCTATAAAAAGATACACTAGAAGCAAAACACATAATATAATCAGACTTTTTATTACAATAATTACTAATCGTCAGTAATTATGTTATGTAAAGTACATTTTGTTAGTACTTAAGTTGTTTTTTTTTTCAAAAGAACAAATTCAAGTAAATCGGCAAAATAATTTTTAATTTAAAATTATGAAAATAAACTATATTTTTTTTAACTTCCTTACGTCCATTTCCACTTTGTTACTTACAAATTTCATCATGCTACTATGAATGAAAATCATTTATTTATAAAAATAGCTCTTCCACAGATTATAACAAAGATAAATGGTCATTTTTAATATGTTCACCATCTAATTATACAGACGTAAAATATACTAATCTTTCAAGGCCTTTGAATCACAAAGCATTACATCATTACAATGAACAAGGTTTACAATTATTTTTTTAATTATGATTATCATAGATTTTAAAAAACATATTTACCATTAGTATTTCATATTAAATAGAATTAGGAATTTTAATCATCTTTCTTATCACCACCAGCGACTGTGATTTTCTTTTGTAATTTGCTATGTTCCTCTGAGAGCCTGTCATATTCACGATTTAAGCTTTCGGCCTGAGATTTAACAGCTTCTTTGTCTTTCTTCTCTTTAGCTAACTCCTTTTCTAGCAAAGAAATTTGTCCCCTCAACTCTTCAACCTCTTTCTTTGCAACTTCATCACCTTCACCTTGTTTCTCAAGAAGCGTTCTCGCTGCGGCCGAAGCACTTTGTGCTTGGCGGAAATTAGCTTCAGACTGAGCATATAAACCAGCTAACTCACAAATCATTTGGATCAAGCGGCGAATCACGACTAGAAGAAATAAGGCAATTCCGGAGATATAAAAGTTCCTTTGTGCCCGGAACAAGCGCATGTTACCTTGCATTTCCGCATCCAAATGTTGGTGGTCGGAAGAATCGATGTTAGAGTATTTCTGCATCTCGCGAATGGCATCGAGGAGGCACAAGATCAGTACTCCAATCAAAACCACGAAGTATATCGAAGCTTGTCCACTTATATAAGCCAAGAATTTCGATTTGAAAAATTTGTTCCATCTTGCCGGGCTGGCGATCGGCAAAGTCAATAACAGGACGAATGCTATTTCTGAATATAGAAATGTGGCGATGATGGTCCACTGTAGACTCATGGTGGTTTTTATAAATTCACTGTTGATGAAAACGGCAGTTGCTTATTATATATAGTGCACTTGTATGAACAATTCTGACGATAAGTTAAAAATGTATGCTGCAATACTTCTTCGAGAATATCGGTGACTCAACAGAGCAAAGTCAAATTTGTCATAAACAGACAGATGTAAGACATGACGTGTACGAATCCAATAGGCTTGCAAAAATAAATACTATTATAAATAAATGTTCAAAGCTTTTTTTAGTGCAGATAAAGTTATATCATAACAACAAAATATAGTTTTATTTAATAGTTTTATTGTAATTACATTTTTTATATAATGTCAAAAAATTATATTGCTGTAAAGTGTTACGTTTTATGGAATGACGATAAACTGTCACTTTGACATTTTATTTGTCGTTTGAAGTTTAAGCTTTAGTCACTGTCTCCCTAAATTTACTGACGTCATCTTTACTAAATAAAGGTATACTTTTGAGAAAGGTGAAAATATTGAAAGTACGGTATTAAAATTAATCATTACTTTTAAATATAATGGCTGATCCGAAGTATGAAAACCTTCCTGGCATAGTAAGTTTTGCTAATACATACAATGAAAAATTATTGATTTTGTAACCTGTGCACTTGTAACGAAAACTATAAATTATAGGCCTATGACCAACCTGATGTATATGAAACCGGTGATTTACCAGAGGCTGACCAGCCAGAATCCTTTGAAGAAGAAGAAAATGAATCAATTGAACAACTACATCTTTCAGTCAAAGATTCGTTTAACAAATTTAAAGGCAAATTTCTAACTGGAAACGTCGATTTCTCGGATAGATTGAGCAGAAAGTCCCGAATCGGATACAGGTATATTATTATATTCAGCATTCAACAAAGTGTAGTTAAATATATCATTTTATTTAGTAAATGTTTGTAATAAAACTACTTTTTTATCTTATTTACAGGGCTGGTGAGTGGGAATTGGCTGCTGAAGGCGAACCTGAAACTACACTCGAACGCTATAATAGACTACGATGTGAGTTTTCAGAATTATTAGAACAAGTTGCAGAGCAAGAAAATAAAGCTACTGAAAGTGAAAAGGTAAAATAATAAAAATACAAAAGTGCTTCTACTTTTTCTTTATAGCTACATAACTACATACATACTACATACTTTTTTAATGATAACTAAATTATTAAAAAACTATTAATTTCTACTGTAGTAGATACTACACTTTCTTACTCTAATAAACTATATGTATTTTTATATTGTGATTAATATTTTTAAAGATAATTGTCTTAATTAATGATTTACATATACATATTTATAGGAAGAGCACTCCAAATTGGCAGCTCAAATAAATACAACAAAGAAACTTCTTGAAGAACTGAAACTTGAGGAGGGAGAACAAATCGACCCAAAAGCAGAGAAACTAAAGTAAAATTTAATTATTATTTTATAGTTCTCAGTACTTTATATTATTTGTAGTTCTCTCTCAATTTGATAAAATTTATATCAATTAGAAAATAATAATATTCTTTAAAATTGTGTAACTCACTCATAATGTTACACTGTATTTCAAATTTAGATGGACTTTACCTAAGAGTAATTTTACTTATAAATGATAAAGTGCAAAACTAAAAAAATATATTCTTAACACCAACTTAATATTTTTTTTTTCAGAGAATATCTTAGTATTAATGGGAAAAAGAAACAAGGTGAAATTGTTACGGCACACCTCAAACTAAAACCAGAGGTGAATCTTGCACAGACTACACGGATAGCACAGTTAGAGCACAGGTATGTGTTATTCTATTGATAAATATTATAATTAATAATATAGAATAAAAACAGTATTTGAATACTATGATGGATATTTATGTATATAATTGTCTCATCATAATATAATACTATATAAACACAAATGCTGTAAAAACAAAAAGAAAAGTGATTCTTGCTAATTAGGTAAACTTCTGACAAAAGTGGTTTAGTGTTTTATTTTTAGGATTTTCAGTCTAAATTCACACTAAGAATAGAAAAAATACTTAAAGAAAACATAATAATTTAAATACAATAAGATTTAAAACTGCGTCTCTTGCGAACAAAACATTTAAATTGAGTTTGCATTATAGCATTGCTCTATTGCATTCATTTTTTAAAAAGCTGGCAATATTGGTTTTCTTAATATAAGTAACTAACATCTTTTATAATATAATACTAAATATATTTTTTCTAATTATTAGATTACATAAATTAGAGCAGGCAGCTGGAGTGAGAGACGAAGAAGCATTCAGAAGACTACAATCTGTTACAGGAGAGGTAAGCTTCATTATAATTATTAAAGTATTTACTGTCATTAATCAACTCGCTCTGCCTACCCTGCCATGTGCGGGATAAAGCATGCAGACATAAAAATAATATTTATATAGATATAAGAGCCCACGCGCTGACATCTCATTGTAAACATGATAGTAATAGCTTTAGTTTATACTCTGAAGAATTAAAGAAACAAAAAGACATATGAATTAGGTAGAAGGTGGAGAACTTCTAACCATGATATTAAATAAACTATTATGTTTGTAACTATTTTTTTTATTAAAACAAAATTTAGATAGATAGATAGATCAATATACTCTTTATTGTACACCCATATTATATAAAAATCAAAAACAGCATTTAAATAAAATGTACAATAGGTGACCTTGTCACTATAACAGAAATCTCTTCCAGGCAACCTTAAGGCATAGGACATAATGGGGAGGAAAAAGGGTTGAGGGTGTGTTAATAAATATTATTATGCACAGTAAATATAATGCATACTGATAAAATATATACATATACATACACATATAGATACATATATACAAAATTTAATATAGCTGATTGATTTTTTTTTATTAAGGCAACATTATGTGGAGCAGCCGCATCATTAGCGAATCAGACAACACTACTGCGTCCCGCTGACTTAGCAGCTGCTGAAGCTCGCATCACATCACTACTGAGTAATATTGATGCGTTGAAGGCAGCTGTCAAACCAGCTGAGCCCGAGGTTGAGGCAAAGGTGAAGTGCATACAGCCTATTTTAATTTTAATTTTGACATTTAAATTATTTCATCATTTTGAAGTTTCCACAATATTTAACTTTACTACATAAATTTTTTGATAGATAATCTAGATTTAATATAAAGAAGATTTTTTAAAGATATATGTAATATTTGTATATTGGCTTTTTTTACAGGTGAAGGAATTACACAAACTATTGGTACAAATAGATGGTGTGTCACATTCCGAAATATTGGAGAGAATGGAAGCTCTAGAAGCTTTACATAATCAAGGTAAGGATATAGATACATATACTATTAGTAGTAGTTAGTTGTATGAAGTATAGTATAACTTGAAAGTTGTACTGTTGTGGAAAAAGCAACCCTTTTATATTTTTGGCGAAAAAGGAGGAAAGAGACACACTTCCTTATTGATTTAAATATAAGTTCTTTGTATGTGTTACATCCTACTTTAAAATAAATACAAAAAAATATATCTAAACATACCATAGCAGGAGTAGATGAAAGGCACTAGGGTTGAGAGAAGCCGCGTAAGATTTTTATCAGAGTGAAAAAAAATAAAATTATTAATTATATCCAATTGAGAATTGAACCCACAATCATCTTGTTTACAGTTAGGATCGCTGGCTTACATTTAGTTAATATTTTAATTAGTAAATATTAAAATATTTACATATGATATTTATATCTTTTATGATGCTAACATTTATTTTATTTTAGCAAGCAACTTTGGCAAATCACTCACAGAGTTAGAAACATTACAAAGCACTATATCCAGTGGAGTACAAAACAACAAGGAACTGCTACAAGGAGTACAAGAAGTGTTTGCACACAACATAGACAGCTTACAGAAGGAAATAAAGAAATTAGATGAGAGAATCTCCAAAATGGCCTCGGCGTGATGTTCAAATCATTTCATTCTTTAAACATTGAAATGCATAATTTTTGTCTTTGGGGTTGCTGTATAAAATAATGTTGGCAAAGTTATTTTGTGTATGGCTAGATTGATTTTGGATTTATTACAATGTTTTATGTAAAGTAAATCAGATGTCGCTTCTCAAAATAATTTCATGTTCTATATTAAATGGGCGAAAATCAATAAATACTAATCGTTAATTAATTGTAGTAATGATTTTAACTTATTTATTGCAATAAATAAATAAGTTACAATATTAAAAAAAATGTTTAATATTTTAAAATTAGAAATTAAATGACAACCCCTTTGTAAAAAACTGAAAATTCATAAAATTACTGCCATATCTTTATTTTACATATAAGTAGTAATCAAAAAAGCTGAAAATAATCATTCTAACAAGAGTTATTAGTTATATCATATCACAATATAAACTTGTTAACCGGAAATGCACATTTATACAAATGTATGCCCGAATGCATGTGCAAGGGCTTAGGTAGGCTGCTTAAATAATTTATTTAAATAAAGCGATTATTAAAGAAATTTTGATTTTTTCCTCGAATCCTATTGCCTCAGTCCATTTAAAAAACACAAGCTTAAAATCATCATCAAGTAAAAAATTATAAATAAAACTTAAATTCGTCAATATAATGTATTTAAAGCCATGCCTCATGAAAACTGTCCATCTATTTGAACAATCTTGTCAATGAAGCCGTTGGTTTCTATCATGCTATAATGAAACTAATGCTTAAATTTCATTTTTGTTGTAATTAAACTAAAAGAATTAGTCTTTTGCTGTAAATTTAAAGCTGAAATCAATATAATCTGCCCAAATATAATCTTAAAATAAAATAAATCTTCTAGGTGAGAACCTAGAAATAAATAAATATATTTTTTATGTATTAAAAAAACAAACTTGTAACTAAAGTAATCAGGCAGTCACTATATCATAAATTATTTAAAATTGCTAATAAAATTGTATTCAAACATTACAAACAATACAAGCTAATATTAATAAAAAACAATATAGCTTTTTTATGTGTTTATTTTTAAAAGTATTTAGAACCTAAGCTTCTGGAAGAACCACTTGTTCTTTCCACTCTTGTATCTCTCTTCAAAACGCACTCTGGTGTTGAAGCGGAGCTTCTTGCGCTTTGCAGGGTCTTTAAGGTCCTTTGCACTGAATTTCTCAAAGCTGAAGTCAACTGAGTAGCGAGTTGGCATAAGGTGATTGTAGTTTACAACCTGAAAGGAAAAAAGTAAATAAATAAATTAAAACACTTAAGTTTAAATTAAAGTAATCTTGTGTACTTTTATGTAAAACTAAGTGATCTTATTTAATTATTATAACACCAAATTTGTTAATTTCCCTGATGAAGTATTTTTTTTATTAACATACAAGCTATATATAAGTATTAATAAACCTAATATACTTATATGTAAAGGTGTGGGTAAATGTTATCTTTAAAATTCAGTTTATCTGAGAGTAATCAAGCTTTTGTTTAGCACAACTTTTAAAGCACTATTTACATCAATGGGAACCACAATTATGAAATTCTATGTAATTGCAAGTATGTTGCATTTAAAATTACTATTGTAAAATACTAATATATACTAATTATTTAGGGATTTTGAGTTAAAAATATACTATATATGTACATAACATCATATAACTACTTATTTCAGGATTTATGATTATTTAAAGCAATAAAAACGTATAGCATGGTCACACAAGTTGTCAAACTATTATTTAAAATAATATAAAATATTGTTATTATACATTTAAACCACAACAGATTTTCAGATTTCATTATTAACATTTGTCAATAAAACTAGAACTGGCATATAATGATATAGTTTTGGAGGGTTACCTTAATAGTTATAGTAAAGATATTAAAGAAGTTTTAAGGCTTTACTAATTAATTGACAATAACATAACCTATAAAGCAAACTGATAATCAACTCACCTTTACAAAAGGCTTAACTTTGGACCTCTTGTGAATTTTGTTTTTGCCCATTCGCTTGTGTACTTTGCGTGGATATCTATCAATGCCGGCGACGAAAGCGTGGCCGTAAGGCTTGTCTGATGTGCCTTCGTCGTAGTTCTTCACCACGATAGCTTTGCGTCCTGCGTACCGGCCACTGAGGACCAGCACCACCTTCCCCGGTTTCATAATCTTACCCATGTTGGGTTCTTCTGCAAGAAAAACTAACCTTCAAAATAATGTTATTGTGATTTATTATTGATCTAATACATATATTATTGGCAGTATTTAATAAAAGAATGTTAATTAGTCTATTTTTTATTTTAATAATAAGATATGGTAAATATTTTTGTTCATTATTCTTAAGCTTGTACAATTGGTGTAGTGTTCAAAATTAAATATCTCTAGTATGAATAACAACCACAATAAAATATATACACTATGCCACAGTAATAATCACAAATATATTGCTGAGGAGTTTTAAGAATCCTTTATACACTTTTTATCACAGATTTTACTGGATTTATTTTCATATAAATTTACAAAACTCACACTCTTAACCCGTCGACAAGAAAAGACCACAGAAAAAGAATGTATTACAGATAATACAATGACATTGACATCTATCTGTCAGGATAATGTTGCTAGATAAAAAAGGCAAATATTTTGTTCGTAGAATTTATGCGTAAAAAAATATTTGATAATTTTTATAATAATAAGAAATGTACATTTCAATAATAATAATAATAAATGAATATATGTAGTCCTTAATATTCTTTGTTCACCCAATTTCATTTCAGTAGAATTGAAGCATTTGATATTTATAATCATAAAAATTATAAAATACCTACTACAGATCTAAGACTAATTATAAGGTCAACGAAAAATGGACAGGTTTGAAAAATTACTTATATTATACTAGAAATATAATAAAACACCTCTTTATACTATCTACTTAAAACTATATTTGTTTATAGTAAAAGAAAAGAAGAGTATAGAAATATACAATTTGAGGCTTGTATAATAATTCAGGTAAACCATTTTAAAGCTTGCGTATATGTAGAAAAAATGGTCTAAATGTACGCATCTTCCACGCAACAAAGACATCCAATAATTTGTGTGATCTTCTTCTTAGGCAGGAGGTGAAACAGTAAAAAATCAAACAATTCACGTCAACGGTATTTAGAGGAGAGCTCAACTTTGGAAATAATATTCCAGTTTAGTGGTTGAAGGAAGGAATGATTTATTTTCAAAATGTGCCAGTATATATACAAAAATCTAAGTAAAATTGTCCAATAGGAAAACGGTTTATAAAACAATAAAAATAATTGGATAAAAATATTGCTTCGGATGCTGACGTCACGAGCCAAGCTGCGCGCGCATCCATCTCGCGTCGAGCTGCGCGCGCATCTTGCCGAGTCGCCTATGCTGACGCGATACTATAAATATTGCCCCACGCGTGGCGTCGAATATTTTGCTCAAGTGCCGCGCGGAGAGAGGATGTCTGCACCGAAGATCGCCTGTCAACTCGTCGTGTGATGTAAAGAATAAATATGAGAAGATGCTCGCAGATGAAAATAAAAACAGTTCTTTTCAGAACTATACGCTTCGTGTTTTAATTGACTATGACGTTAACAAACGTAACAAAACAGTCCTTTTCGGGACTAATCTCGTTTCGATGACGTCACTGGTGGCGGCATACAGTTTTATCGGACAGACGTTGCTTCTGTGGCATGCACATCTTGTTTCAAGGGACGTCTTACAAAGTGCTGCTACAGGAGTCCCCCTCAAGTGAAACGTACCGGCAGTTTGATGTTGCGGCCTGATTTTGATGTTTTGATGTTGACAGGCTGTGACGTCACGGTGTTCGTTGCGTTAGGTATCCCTGGTAGCTGGTTTTCTAAGGTAACGGTTTTCTTGTGGTAAGGTAAGGTAATGGCTTTCTTGAGGTTGGTATCTTGAATAAGGTTATTTGGTTCTTCCTGTTCTTGTAGTACATATGCAGGTTTTAAACGGTCGATCGATATGTTTGTTTGACGATCGGGTAATTGAATTGTAAAAACCTTATCAGATCTATTGATGACTCGATAGGGACCTTCGTATGGTGTTTGAAATGGCGTTCGTAGCGCGTCGACGCGAATAAACACATGACTGCATGTACGTAGGTCTTGATGCACAAAGATGTGTTTATTATTTCGATGAGTTTCGAACGGCTGAGGCTTATATTGAGCGATATTCGCACGTAATTTCTCGACGTACGTACTATCCATCGTAGATGTAGGTATAGATGCGCTCGCGACAAAAAAGTCGCCGGGCAATCGTAGGTTATAGCCGTAGGTAAGCTCAGCTGTGCTAACGCCGGTATCGGTGCGTAGTGCGGCTCGCAGTCCTAATAGTACTGTAGCGAGTTCATTGCTCCACGAACTCGTGTTCGATAACTTCGCTCGCAGTGCAGTCTTCAATGTACGATGCCATCGTTCGACAATTCCGTTACTTTGCGGGTGATATGGCGTAGTACGGGTTTTGTTTATTCCGAGAATTTTCATAAGGTCATTGAACAGGTGCCCTTCGAACTGTCGGCCTTGATCGCTTGTTAGTGTGGCGGGACATCCGAATCTTGCTATCCAGTGATTATAGACGACTTCTGCGACTGTCTCAGCTGATATGTCGGCGGTAGGTATAGCTTCGGGCCAGCGGGTTTGTCTGTCTATCATTGTTATTAGATAGCGATGTCCTTGAGCTGTAGTAGGAAGCGGTCCAACTATATCGATGTGTATGTGTTGAAATCGGTCGCTTGGCGGGAATGCTTCTATGTGGCTTGACGTGTGACGTTGTATTTTGCTTTTTTGACAATTAATACAACTTTTTGTCCATTGAGCGATGTCAGAGTTCATTGAAGGCCAAAAGAATTTTTTTGTAAGTAGCTTGCGCGTTGTTCGCGTTCCGGGATGACTTATATTATGTACGCTGTTAAAAACTTCTCTTCGGTGTTTTTGTGGTATATAAGGTCGAATATAAGATGTAGATGTTTCACAATATATTTCGCTGTCGGTGTTCGGTATATTTATTTTCTTGAAGGATAGATTATTTTGTTGTAATAATTGTTGAATATTGCTGTCTCTTTCTTGAGCGTTCGCTATGTCGCTGTAGTTTATTGTAGACGGGCAGGCTATAGCTTCGATTCTGCTTAAAGCGTCTGCGACAATGTTATTTTTCCCGCTTATGTGACGTATGTCGGTGGTGAATTCGCTTATGTATAACAGCTGTCTTGTTCGACGTGGAGTTTCGTTTGATGTTTGCGTCTTGTTCATAGCGAATGTAAGCGGTTTATGATCTGTGAATATTATTATTTGTCGTCCTTCGAATATCTTACGAAAATGTTTAACTGCCATATACATTGATAAGAGTTCTCTGTCGTACGTAGAATATTTCTTTTGTGCGTCTGAAAATTTCTTTGAGAAGTAAGCGATAGGTTGCCATTTTTCTTCGATATATTGTTGTAGTACGGCTCCTGCGGCTGTATCGGATGCGTCACAGAATATCGCGAGAGTAGCTTGATGTGATGGGTGAGCGAGTAAAGTGGCGTCGGTTATGCTCTTTTTACACGCTTCGAAGGCTTGCGTTGCTTCGTCGGTCCATTGTATTATTGTTTTATCGCGCTTCTTAACATTGTGTAGGTATGAATTTAAGGGAGCTTGTATTGTTGCTGCGTTCGGTATGTGGTCACGGTAGAAGTTAAGCATACCGAGAAATCTTCTTAGCTCTTCTATGGTTTTTGGTTTAGAGTAGTCAACTATTGCTTTTACTTTTTCTTCAGGTGGTTGAATTCCCTCTTTATTAACGATGTACCCGAGAAATTTGACTTGAGACTGGCCTAGGTTGCATTTGGCGGGGTTAATTGTGATTCCATTCTCTTCGAGTCTTCGCAAAACGGTTCTAAGATGTTCTTTATGTTCTGTTTCGTTTGATGAAGCGATGAGTACGTCGTCGATGAACGGAAATACGTAGTCTAATCCTCGGAGTACTTGATGTATGAAGCGTTGGAATGTTTGACCGGCGTTTTTTAAGCCGGGACACATTCGTGGAAATTCGAATAAACCCATAGGTGTTATAATAGCGGTTTTTTCGATATCCTCTTCCCTGACGCTAAGTTGTTGGTAGGCTCGGTTAAGATCGATCGTCGAAAAAATTGTTTTCCCGCATAGATGATAAGTGAAGTCCTTGACTCGCGGTACCGGGTAGCGATCGGGTTTTGTAATCGCGTTTAGTCTGCGGTAATCGCCGCATACTCGTATGTCGCCGTTTTTCTTAGGCACGATATGTAGTGGCGATGACCACGGGCTTTTACTCGGTCTGCAGAGTCCTTGTTGCATCATGTTTTCGAATTCTTTTTTTACGTTTTCGTATCGATGTGGCGGGATCGGTCGAGCACGACAGTGTATAGGCGGGCCTTGCGTTTCGATATAATGTTCGACGTTAATTTTAGGTTGAAGTTGCATTGCGGTTAGTCTTGTAGTGCCGGGAAACTCTGCTAATATTTCGTGGTAAGCGTTGTGAATGTCTATGCTTTGTACTGTAGGCGTATTTGTTGATGTTATAGGAGCGTTGATTTTGAGATTTGTAACTGCATCGATTAATCTTCGATTTTTTAAATCTACAATGAGTTGGTGGTGGTTTAGAAAGTCGGCTCCTAGTATAGGTTTTGACACGTCGGCAACGATGAACTTCCATTTATACGGACGTCGTAGGTTGAGGTCAAGTTCGAGTGTTTTTTCGCCGTATGTAGATATAGTTGTGTTGTTCGCTGCATAGAGTTTGAAAGGTAACGGCGTTGTGTTCTGGCCTTGCTTTCTTGGTAGAACGGATATATTTGCCCCGGTATCTACTAAGAAAGATAGTTTCGTCTTCTTGTCGGTTACGAATAGGCGGTATGAAGTAGTGGGAACGCCGGATTCCGCCGCAGCCAACGTTCGATCTAGTTTTCCGACTGTTTTTTGTAGCTACAAGGTGTTGTGCAGCGTCTCGCTTGACTACCGAAGCGACGGTGGTAGTAGCAGTAGGGTGACGATGAATCTTCGCGAGTGCGGGATCGAGACGAGCTACGGTGGCGGGATCGAAAACGTTGTCGGAGATAATTATATGGTGGTCTTGCAGTCGGTCTTGCTTTTAGTTCTGCGATTTCTAGAGACAATTTTCGTATTTCGTTTATTAAAAATTGAGAGTCGGCTTGATTTGTTGACGGCGTCGGCGGTTGTATGGTAGTTGATTGTGTTGAAACGGCAGCGATTTCCTGTGTCTGTTCGATCATTTTGTCGGCGAGTAATGCTAGCTCTTCCAGGGTAGTTTTAGAGCTAAATGTTTCGCTAACGGCGAGGACAGAGCGGACGTGTGCTGGTAGAAGTTTTGTCCACATCATACGCAGCGTTGAGTCCGAGACCTTATCCCTAGCGAGGTTTCGCATGCGTCGGAGTAGTTGTGTGGGCTTCTGGTCTCCGAGTTCCATCTCAGCGAGTAGCTTTTGAAATTGCCGACTGTCAGATTCCTCGTAGACGGAGATGAGTCGCTCCTTGATGGCCTGATATTGTTGCTCCTTCGGGACGTTAAATAAGATGTCGGATATTTGTTCGATGTCGGGCTTCTCGAGCTGTACGAGGACCATCTGGGTGAGTTGAGTCTGGCTCCTCTTTAACTCCTCTGTTGCGGCTTCAAAGCTAAGGTACCAGAGCCGTGGGTTTTCGCGCCAAAAAGGTGGTATGCGCATTGACAGCGCTATACTCGAGACTTCTGGGGCTGATGTGCTTGCGAAGGCTTGTGGCAGGGCTTGGTTGGCTTCCATGATGTCGGAAATTCCTCGAGCAGGGATTTGTTCCAGCAGAAATTAATTCAGAAATTAATTCAGAAATAATTCTGTAGGTAGCCGGGCAAGGATTCTTCTTGATTCCTTCTCTTTTTCTTCTTTGTTCTTCGGGGTCACCACTTTAGAGGAGAGCTCAACTTTGGAAATAATATTCCAGTTTAGTGGTTGAAGGAAGGAATGATTTATTTTCAAAATGTGCCAGTATATATACAAAAATCTAAGTAAAATTGTCCAATAGGAAAACGGTTTATAAAACAATAAAAATAATTGGATAAAAATATTGCTTCGGATGCTGACGTCACGAGCCAAGCTGCGCGCGCATCCATCTCGCGTCGAGCTGCGCGCGCATCTTGCCGAGTCGCCTATGCTGACGCGATACTATAAATATTGCCCCACGCGTGGCGTCGAATATTTTGCTCAAGTGCCGCGCGGAGAGAGGATGTCTGCACCGAAGATCGCCTGTCAACTCGTCGTGTGATGTAAAGAATAAATATGAGAAGATGCTCGCAGATGAAAATAAAAACAGTTCTTTTCAGAACTATACGCTTCGTGTTTTAATTGACTATGACGTTAACAAACGTAACAAAACAGTCCTTTTCGGGACTAATCTCGTTTCGATGACGTCACTGGTGGCGGCATACAGTTTTATCGGACAGACGTTGCTTCTGTGGCATGCACATCTTGTTTCAAGGGACGTCTTACAAAGTGCTGCTACAGGTACATTCAATAAAATTCACTCGTTAC
Organism: Dione vanillae; assembly: GCA_037178615.1. Taxonomy (NCBI): domain Eukaryota; kingdom Metazoa; phylum Arthropoda; class Insecta; order Lepidoptera; family Nymphalidae; genus Dione; species Dione vanillae. Next base: position 1,045,989 of record JAZFAU010000138.1, on the reverse strand, counting down.
TCAGTCCACCTAATGATTGTAAGCCGTTTGCAAGTGTAGGATTATTGATGACTCGAACTGGCCTCCGCTGAATGGAGTCAAGTACTTAAAATTGAACCTCACGATGGTGGTCCGTGGGTGGGAGCAGTATTACACGCGAGGAAAGACGTGAGCTTTTCAACGCAGACGTTTTGCTTTACTTAACGTTTTGTTCTAATGTGAATTATCGCTTCGGCCTGTTCAATCCAAATGGCCACCGAAATCAAAATATCAACTCCAAGAATTCAAATATTTTTATTAATGCAAAGTTGAATGAAATTTAGGAGCCAAAGTGAAGGTAATTTTATCGAGACCTAGGTAGTTGTATTCTCTGTGTTTCCACCTCGGCGCGAGAGCTAAAGTACGATTACTTTAGTTGTTATCATCTGCATAGCAATTGACACTGAAAGTTTGTGCCATGTTATTGATATGCAGCATAATTAGCGTGGGAGATAATACTGTACCCTGAGGCGCAACGGCATTGACAGATTTAGTCTCTGAGTAACGAATTTTATAAAGTCTGCTCTGCAAATGCACAGGCTTTATGATTGAGCACGAAGATTTTATTAATGTTTTACAAGTTTACAAACTGATGCAAGATTTATTTATATTAAGGCCATCGTGGCGCTTTACATTAGCGACGTACTGTAATCTCGAGTTTTGGATTCCTAGTAAGAAGGAAACGCAAAAGTAGACAATAAAAACTATAAAGGAACTACTACTATGTCATCTACATTTTGTTTATTTGGCAAGATGTTATGACCGTGATATAACAATTGTGTTTTACATCAATAGCAATCGCTATTACGGATTTTTCACTTTTAGAGTTCAAAATATTAACAGGTTTATTTTTACTAATCTAAATATATAGCGATGACTTTTTAAATTTAGAAATAGTAATATTATCCACCATGAGGGATTGTCGTGGCGCAGAGACGCGTAGGCTGCCTGTAAACGCGATAATTTGTGAGTTAAGTTCCTATTTGGGAAATATAGATTTCTTCCTACTTATTTCTTTGGCTCTAGCAACGAATCCGCGTTAACTTTCGCATCTTAGAACGCAATGCGTTGAAAAGGTGGAAAGCGGGGAACGGTAGTGTCTTTTCGCTTGGTTAGGTTTCCAAGCAGTGGCGATTTCCTCTGCCTACCCCGCTAAGACCAGAATAAAGCGTGAACCTATAAATAAATCTAAATAAACAAAAATCCATGAAATTGGTAGCTCAGTAATATAATTGCAAGTCGAAAGAATTATATTAATTTAAAATTAAATAAAAATAAATTCGACGCATGATTATAAATTAGTAATAATAACAAAATAATATTTAATTATGTCATATATATAATATTAACACTAACCTAAATTTAAAACAATAATAAAAATACAGGTCACTTTGTTTTAATCAAACGCTGCTTGATTAATTGAGTTTAATATCAATAAAATAAGAAAATTATTTACACAAATTTTATCAAAATACAAAAATAAAACACTGTCACATACACATAGGTAATAACAATATCTGTGGAGAATGTTCGAGAAAGTCTTTCATCCTGTTAACCCGGTGGACTAATGGCGGAACCCTCCATACACACTTTGAGCTATAATAATGTCAAAACACTAAATCTACATTTGTAACTCTTATGTAAATTCTTATCTTACAGTGAATTGAAAACGTGTACACAAATCAACATGGAACAATATGCCTTCTTTAAATAACCAACTTAAATGTTGCCATAGTATTTAATGTACGAAGTTTATTTTGTTAAATAATTTATAATTTTTGTTATTAAGTTTAGGGTTGTAATTTTATACAAAATACGTCAATATTTGTCAATAACCAAAATAAGTTCAAAATTTGCATGCAACAATGAGTTGCAGAAATATCAATCTCTAATTAGGTATTTCATTAAAAAAAATTATTGATAACATGACAAAATTAGATCGATAACAATGGATGAGTTTTATATGACAAATATGTGTGGCAACTCTAAAATAAAAGTAAACTCTTAAAATTTCTATAGCTTTTGGAAACAAAACTGCCAATTTTTTTAATAGTTTACTTCCATTCTGAGGATGCTATACTTTTAATGAACTAAAGTAACAAATAGTGTTCAACATTTCTTTGGTAAGAGAATTAAACGTGTCTACAGAGAAATAGTTAAACAAAAACAAAAAAAAAGAAACTGGAGAAATAAAACAAATGCGTTTCATATTAAGTACGCAACATGGCAAATGTCCTTACATACGGAATGTGAAAACATGAAAAATGGATGTCTTTGTCATCAAAGACATAAAATATATTTAAATATACATATATAATTAGAATAAGAAAATATATAGGATCCGATATATATTTATATTTACGAATTTAAATATATATTTATGTATGAATTAATTATGAGAACCAATTTATTTGTTAAATGATCATATTACTTACTGAACAATATGTACTATATAAAGTATAGGTCATAGTGTAAGCTAGTATTTTTAATTTAATATCAAATAGAAAACTTAAAATTGATTACATTCATTCTAGGGTCCAACAATAGTAGACTTTAAAACATAAGTTTCTTGGAAGTAACAAATACAATGTCTGGTTAAAGCAAAATGTTATTAAATGTGTAATATTCTTAGTAATGAAAATAAATGTCAACACTAAAACTTTGAACATTGATTTAAACATTTTAATTACATATATACAATTGTAGCGTGATAAAAAGTATAATTACATTCAATTATCATAATAAAAATTAAAGTGACATTTTTCTATTACAATCTGTGTTGCCAGTTGAAAAATTTAGAAAAACAAATAATTTAATAATTTAATATTAAATATATAAGAATTCAATGTCAGTCAAATGCCCACAGATAAAAAAGAAAAGTGACTGATATGTCAATAGATAAAGAACCAATTAGTTACTGGCACTGTTAAATAAGTACACACAAATGTATACAACATTAACAACGTTACACATTACTTACATTACACTTATTTAATATGCAAATTATTTACACACTTAACATTTCAGTGTCGCCTGTACATTACAACATTAAGTCAATAATATGAAGAAGATACATTTGTGAACTTTATCTAAATCTATATTATACAAAATCTATTATTGTAAAATATTTACAGTGGACTCCCAAAATAACTAAATGTCACACAATAAATCAATTTATTTATTTATCTAATGACTTGGTACATATGGTAAAGAAGGATAATAAATATTTTATCTTATTTACACAATATAACATTTAAAAATGCTAAATCTACGAATGTTTTTCACTCAGGGTTATGTATAGTACTTTTATATATATATTTTTAACAAATTCAAATACTGTAAAATGGCAATACAGTACAGTAGAAAGACATTTGTTGCCAGTCTTAAGTGTCCCCGATCTTATGGGATGTTTTTAATGTTTGCACAGATACGCAATGTCATAATTGTAAGTTGAAAAAAGTGTTGCAGATTATAAATAACTTTTATTTTGTTTTATTTTATAATACGCCTATATTTCAAATTTAATTAAAATGTATCTTATTTACGATTTTTCTTACTAATAAACATTATTTATTAAGAAGAAAAATATTAAATAATTTTATTAATCTCTGCAACACTCTTTCGTTTCTTTTTCAATATATTTTATTCTATATATATTTATATACATTCCTATTATTTTTTTTTAATAAACTAATTTCAATCACACCAATTCCATCCAGGTCACTAACTAAGCCCTCATGCAAATACTTTAATATTTTTTCTAAGTACGCGTAGAATTTTAGAAATTCGGCAGATGAGATCTTAGGGTCAATTTGACAAAATTTAGTAGCGTCCACAAAATAATAAAAATCACAAATTTATTAAGTATTAAATATAATAAATTTCGATATTACTTCGAAATACAAGGGACCCTTTATAACAACCAAAATTCGAGCGCTAGAGCTCTTGGACAATATTAATTACTTTGTAACTTTCCTACCTACACTGTTCTACAAATTTTACGTCAAAATTCACGTCAAAATCAATGGTCAAAACAATAAAAAATCTGATGAGTCAATTTTACTTGGAGATTCAAAAACTGACGATCACATCATAATATTGTAACTTCACAAGATACTCAAATATTTCATTTTACCACATTACAATTATTTGCTTTAATAATATATTATTACAAATTAAATGCGGGTGTCTTGGACGCGTAGTCGTGTGTAAATCGAAAATTAACATTTAGGAACTGATATATACATACCATCTGCCCTGACAACCTCCGTCTACACAATATTTGGCACAAATCTCTACCAACATTGGGGTTCCGCTGTCGCCGTCGCGCGCGTACAATAAATAAAGAAACGCCAGCGGTACCCCAATCGCTTACAACATAGTATCGATGCGCACAATCGAATATCTAGAATAAATTGAGGCAGAATTGCGTCTCAGTTGCGTCCCGTCGGCGCACGCGCGCGCACGCACGCACGCACGCACACACTCACACAACACGTACGCGTACAGTCACTGTGCGTTGTCTCTTGCTGGGGTCCTATTCCCGGAATAGGGAGTCAAAAGCTCGTCAGACGGAGATCTCGTAGTTGCAGTCGTAGACGGAGGCGCGGTCGGGCGGCGCGGGGGGCGGCGCGCGCTCCAGCTGGTCCTGCACCTCCAGCGCGCGGATGAAGGAGAGCGGGCGGGCGGGGCGGGCGGACGCGGGCGCGGGTGCGGCGGCGGGCGGGGGCGGGCGGCGGCGCGCGTGCGGCGAGGCGGCGCGCTCCGCCCACAGGTAGGCGCCGCGCTGCGGGGAAGCGGCGAGGGGCGGCGCGGCGGGCGGGGGCGGCGCGCGGGCCGGCGGCGGCGCGCGCAGCAGCTCGCCCTCGGAGAGGAAGCGGCGCTGCGGCGAGGCGCGCACGGCGATGTGGTCGGGGCGGCGCGGCTGCGTGGGCGTGCCGGGGTTGGACCTGTGCGGCGCTCACGTTCACGTCAGGGGTATAAGCGCGCGAGCTCGTCCGAGCGCTCGCTATCGTTATCGTACGGCCTACGGACAGAAGGAGACGGGAGATGCGGGGAGAAGCGTCGCGCCGCCCCGACGCTCGCGTTCAGAACTCTCTCTCTGTACTGTGTATGCGCGCTGGGAGGCCGCGGGTTCAACAATGTTCAGTGTGTGTACGTCGAGGCAGAAAAAATACAAAATATTTGATAAAACCTAGCTGCTTATAAATCATATATTGTAATAATCCCCAAATTGACTAAAATAGATTGCAATGGATCTCCGAAACGATATACAAAACTCTTGGTCACAACTTTGCATAAAGAAACTACTATGCCGGTGTAATTTGACGAGATCCCATATCAATCCACAAAACATCTCTATATAAGCTTCAACACCCAACATTGTTAAACCGTTGGCTGACAAGCGGCTAGCGTCTAGTTCTGAACGTGTGAGTCCAGGCCAGCGGTTGCGGGGAGCATGCCAACGCCATGCCACCTGTACACTATTCTACACAACACTACTGCAAGCCTATCATTGTCACATCGCTATATATCCTGACGAACACCATATATATCTTTATTGTTACGACAAAAAAATGTTAAACACAACGACATAACGTAATATATGTGCTGAGTGTCCAAAATTTTCTTTGACGTTCTAGAACTTAAAATAGTGATTCGTTTTTTTTTTTTAATTTTAACATTATAAGATCTTCAACAGGACATAAAAGCGATACAGCACAGGCGACAGTGTGACGTATATAGGGCCGGTGATGGAACAAGAAAAAACTATTTTTGAAGTATATTGAAGAGAAATATATATATATAATAGTATTTTGTATTGAAACAATAATTTTTAAATAAAAACTAAGAGAAACATCAAACATATCGAAAACGTCAGTATCGATATCATAATAATTAACATTCTATAAAAAGACAAAATTAAAAAATCTCTTGTATTGAGAGTTTGTGCTTAAATTTCTACATCATATAACTATATCGTCATAAAAAAACAAAATCTACGTATTTAAAGAAACCACAGATAATAAATATGAAAAATCATGCCTAATAATATAAAAAGAGGTATAAAAAAAAGTTTTATATAGCAAAGATCGTATTGTCTATGCCTATTACCCCTCTTTTGTCTCTGATCACAATCGAACCATAGTTATTCGATGGTATCCGATACCGGCCATTGTATACGTCGCGCTCCGCCCTTGCTCCGTTTGGGAACAACAGCTTGCAAAATTAAAGAGAAATGTACATATTTAGTACGAATTGTATGTGTAAACTCTGATTTTAGTATTATTTTTATACTATGAAACTAAAAGATGTAGTAACAATATAACAAAAATGAAATTATATTAGGATTAAAAAATAATCATTCAACAGAATTTACACATAATAGACCATCTGTTCATAACAAAAAAAAAAAATCTAAATAAAAGTACTCGATATTTCGAAAAAAAATCGTTCAAAGATAAAATACTTGGGAAAATGTAGCGAAAGCGAAATGAAATTGTGAAATAGATAGAAAAATTTTATCAACAGATGGCGTTGTTGTGCATATAAAACATGCTGTATATAAAATCATATAAAAAACGCATATAGATCTATATACAATATAAGTAAAAAAATTAAATATACACTTTTATCGCATTTCCTAACGAGAAGGAAATTATTGCTACTGCAGATTCTACAGAAATTCACAACCTACATGTGAGTTGGTGGAAATCAAAAACTTAACACCTCAGCCAACAAGAAATTTTCTGTATTATTAATATCTTTGAGATAGTATAGTCCTATATTAATATAGCTTATCAAAAAGACTAAATTCCTGATTTAAAATAAAAAACAATTGTCTACACTACCTGTTAAGCATTACGCATCTATATAAAACCAAAGTTAAACAGGCAGTTAATTTGCACTCAAGAATAACACATTCGCTAAAACGATATATATATATATATATATATATATATATATATATATATATATATATATATATATATATATATATATATATATATATATATATATATATGTATATATATATATATATATATATATATATATATATATATATATATATATATATATATATATATGTATATATGTATATATGTATATATATATATATATATATATATATATATATATATATATATATATATATATATATATATATATATATATGTATATATGTATATATATATATATATATATATATATATATATATATATATATATATATGTATATATATATATATATATATATATATATATATATATATATATATATATATATATATATATATATATATATATATATATATATATATATATATATATATATATATATATATATATATATATATAAGACCCCACCACACTAAACACAAATATAAACAAACACACGCACACACAAACTAAAGCAAACACAAAACGAATTACCGTCGACACGTCGGCTCTATGCGTTAGGTCCATCTGCCGCGGTAAGCGGTAAATTCACTTTATATATATTACATTTAGATATAATGCCACCACAGATAAGAAATGTAAGTAGACAAGCAATGTTACCAACTATCCAAAAAAAAGTGTATAAAATTCTTAAATTCCTGAAGAGTTTAACAGATAACAGATTAAATATGTTTTTTAATACATATATTTGCAAAAATTATTATATTAATATATATAAAATTCTTTTTCTATAGAGAAATGATAATTATATAGAATAATTTAAGATTTTTTTACACAGACTGTGTTGAATCACCTACATAACTATATTAAAAATTGTTCTGATAATGTTTCCGTGAGGGTATGTTTGTAAAATATGATTAAAAATTGTGATTTAGCATGAATTACAGATAGATTTGAAGATAATACATTCTATATACTAAGTATAGATGCTTTACGTTATTATTATAATTTTTAATAAAATAGATTTTTCCATATATTATAATTTTATTATTCTAGTGCTTGTGTAACTAGAAATGAAATAAATGATTGCCATTTCAAATTCCACACTTAATTATTGTGACCTGTTTTGGTAGGAAAAGAGAACCTAGTGTCGAGACGGCACTACCCGTCTAAGGTAGTGCCTGCTTTGCTAATGTCATATTATGACTGGTAAATTGCGGAATTCGACGTAGCGTTTTGTTAAACAAAGCGAAGAAATTGATATATATAACTCAATCATTCGTTTGAGTATAAAAAATACAGCCTTCGTCAACAAAACTAATAGAATGTGCTAGAAGTGCGTAACTTAGAATACGAGACTACACATATGTGCTTGAGTATATCAATAGTTTTTTTTTAAATTCCTTGAGAGGAATAAAAAGTAAAGTTGTAATGTGAAATGGTGTTTTTTGTATTTTATGTATATTTATATGATATATTATGTTAATTAGCAATTCCTATTACTTATAAGAGATATTATTGCGTAAAATTGTATGAAAACAAATTATTTCACTAAACGAAAAGTTGGTCCTTCGAGCCCAATTAATATTACTTAATAAAAATAATGACAAGCATTCGTTCGAAAAGTATAATATCCCGCTATAAAATACGAAACATGGAGTTTGAATAGTTAATATTTAAATTATTTTAAAAAAAATACGTAAAAATTTACAGCGAAATTTATAGCGAAATATAAAAAAATTAAGCACCTCACAGTAAATATACGTGGAACGTTAAAATATCTGTGTATCCAAAACAATAAACATGGCAATGTGTGGCAAAGTATTATACATGCAAATAAAATAACTAGTACTTATTCCGAGATGCTGACAACACATAAATACTAAAAATATTTTATTAAAAAACAATTAGTTAAAAAGAAATTAAAATTTATGGTTTAAATTTTTAGAGCCTAGATACAATAGTTTTAAACGCTTAAGCTATACGTAAACTAATATCCCATAATTAAAAAATTTATAAAGCACGTTTCATGTAATCACCAGCGGCTAAGAATAAGTACTAAACACCAAATAAATAGTATGTGTAAGCAATGCACATTGGGCGGGGGGAGTTAATGTTGCAGAACATTTTAGTAATAGTAACAATGCGATGGGAAGAGGCCATGGTAAAATAATATACCTACATCTATGATAAATCTTCCTTTGTCGCCAATTTATCCAATACAAATTTTGAGCTAGCAACATTCAAGCGTATCCAATTCGAAAAGTGTGGACACCCAACATTAGTTGCTATTCGATTTATATTTTTTAAATGAGTGGCAATACAAGGTATAAAAATGATATATTTTAAATATTTTTTTAAAATGAATCAATTACAATTTTATTTCTCTAATAAAATTTAAATACTATATTATACATAAATATTTATTTCTATAACTGAATGTTCACTCACTTAAAAAATTCGGCGCAAGACAATTAACATAAATCATAGTACTAAATATTGTATAAAAATATTTATCATACATTCAGTCTAAATCGATTTCCCATACATACACTAATTCATTCCTTATTAGTTCAATTTATTCCCATCTAATTCAGTCTAATTCCAACGTGCTAACATACATTATAATCATTCATAACATAGTTAACTATTATATTTATCCGGCAATGTTATTTTCGATCAATTTTTTAATAAAATCGTCATAATTACAATCGACAAATAAAACGTCATTATTATTTAATCAAAATGAACAGACTATAAACAATTTCAAATATCGAATCTTATTAAAAAAAAAACAAACAAATTAAAAATGGAAAGATTTTCTTTCTCCCACACTTTGCCCACACTGTCCATCGCTCCGACCCTCTCACACACACGTCACACGCCAAGTATCTGCAGACTGATCTTATTTAAAAAAATACAAAGAAATAAAAAATGAAATGGTTTATCCCTCTCTCTCGCTCTCACACTCTGCCCACACTGTCAATCGCTCCGTCCCTCTCACACACACATCACACGCGACATAATGTTATTAAAAAAATACAAACAAATTAAAAATAGAATCATTTACACTCTCTCTCTCTCGCTCCCACACTGTCAATCGCTCCGTCTCCCTCACACACAATTCACACGCCACGACCTGTGAACCGAATTTTATTAAAAAAAGACAAGCAAATGAAAATGGAATCGTTTTCTCTCTCTCGCTCCCACAATGTCAATCATTCCGTCCCTCTCACACGCACGTCACACGCCACGTACCTGCGGACGGGGCTGCTGACTGCCAGCGGCGTGGGCACGCCGAGTGCCTTGATGCGCTGCTGCATGGTGGGCGAGGGTCGCGCGCCGCCGTTGGCGCCCGCCTCGTATCGCAGCGGCTCCATCACCACGCGGTAGCCCGACGTCGTGGTGCCGCCGTGGCTGGGGAGTCAACATCCAAAGTGTTCATAAGCAACTAAACTGATTATAGTTGGGCCTTAATGCACGGCGTTGAGTTCCGTCACTCAATACGCAATGTTTCGAAAAAGCAGAAAGCGGGGACGGAGAAAGCAGGGACTAAGCAACGGAGTGTCCTAACACTAGGTTCTCACGGTTCCTGCAGTTCCATCTGCCTACCCTGCCATGTGCGGGATAAAGCGTAGAGACAAGAAAAAAAATTGGGATCATTCCGTTCGAACTGAATGATAAAACATTAGGTATTTTTGTTTTAAATTCTTATGTCATGTTTTTTAGTTATGTGCAATAAAGGTATTATTTTATATTATATTATTTTATATTATTTTATTCAAAGCAAATTGACAATGATGACAAATTTATCGATACCGCTTGGACGTATTTTTTAAGCTGGTCTTTCTATCCGTTTAAAACTTGTAATATATAACAACCTATTAAAGCCTGGTTCTGATGATGATTCTATTAAATATCAATATAGAGGCGTAGAGTCTACCTGTAAACGCGACGGTTTGTAGGTTCGATTCCCACTTGGGGGAAGATGAAGACCATATTCTTTGCTCTGGCAACTAGGCAACCCCTCAACACATAATGCCTTGAGAAAAAAAAGAAAGCACTGATTTTTAATACCAATAGAGTGACCAAATTCGATGCTACACTTACCAGAACCTTGCAATTTACATAAAACAATAACAACAACATTTTATTGTAACATAATCCACTTACCTAGTATTCCTACTCAACGGGCTCAACCTCGGATAGTGGTGTCTCTGCATGTGGGGCTCCGCCGGCGGGAACAGGTTGGCGGAGGAGCCCCGGCGCTGGAGGGGCGGAGGCGTCGGCTCGCAGTCCGCCGACTGGGAGGCGCCCGGGCCTTCCAGCTCACCCTCGTGCTCGTCTCGCCCGGGGGATAGCTGGAGATGTTTTTGTATAGAGTACCTAGTGCTAGGGCACTTTCCAATAAGTTTGCCGCTTCCCAAACATCCTAACTAAATCGGTCAAAGCTAAGTGTCTTTTAAATATATTTTTTTAATTGTTTTACTACATCAAATGAAGGAAAATATTACTTAGAAAATATATTTGTTTTAACATTTCGCAATGTTGAAATTGTTATCGGGAAGATTTAAAATTTAAAGAATGCCTGTAATAAAATTTGACGTAGTAGGAAACGGGACTTATTCAAATGTAAATTATAATAAAAATTTAGTCACTTAGTTTGTAGAAAATATTTTAGATGACAGATAATACAAGGCAACTAGAATACATATCCTGCATGGTTTTTAAGTATGAGGTAACTTTTCCAAACGACGAATACATATGTATATATTGTGGGGGTTTCTTCGAATCCACAGTCATTTTTTATATAATACTTACGAAATACCATTGTGGATAATCTAATTGACCTGACTGAATGACTGACTAAAAGGGTTGTCTTAAATAGTATCTTTAAAATTTGTTCATCTATTTTCTCTAATTTATCTCTAACATTAAAATTTTAAGACTTTCCTTTGTAGAAGATAAACGTTTAAGATTCAAGTAAGTAGACTTTAGTAAGTTAAAAATATAAAAGTTATCATAAATATATGAAACATACATATATAATATGTATGTATATATGTTCAGTTATTACATGAATATGTAAACAATTATTAACAACAAAGAAAACATATTATATATAATTTAAATTCGAAAGTTTCTGATCATGTTAAGTTTAGTGTGTTACTATAAATTTAATTTATTTAAAATTATATTTAAGAATTAATTAGAGAGCCAGACATATCATGTCTTCAATTCACTTTTGTTAGTAAAAATAACAATTATTTTATTTTTTAAATAATAATAATTAAATATAGATTAAATTGAAATGTGAATTGAAGCTATGTAATTGCTCTACAAGCATGATAACTACTTGGAATATTCTAGATGAAACTATGTATATATATGTATATACAAACTAAACTTATGTATATATGTACAAACAATGTAATAAAATGTTGTTCTAGCGATAAATAATTATAACCTAATTTAAAGTAACGATTTTAAAACCAGTTTTTTTTTTAATATTTTTTGTTAGCATTTCTTAACTAACAATATCCAATATTAGGCATTCATATAGTCATTAACGTGTAGTAAAAGAAGACGACGAAAGAAAAGGTGATTTACATATTAATGTTATAACTATATATTGATTATTTTTAAATTTAAATTTCTAGCTTTCAAAACTTAGACTATTTCGATATTTCCATACACACCTACACGCACACATACACATTATTAATTTGTCAATTCTATCGAAATTTATTAAGAGAAATGTTTTTTTAATAACTTTAATGGAAGGATGACTTTTCGATAGTTAATAAGATTTATTTTCCATATTATCTATATTATTGGCTAGAAACGCTCTTAAAGTGCTACACACCATGACACACCTATATAACGACGGTAACTGTAAACAAATCTATTTTTAATCTGTCTTTAATAAATATATTAGCTATTTCAAAAAAAAAAATCAAACTGCCCGCTACAAATTGTTAGTCTTGTTAAAAAGTTATTTTTCTCTATTAAAAGTCTTTCTAAGTAAGGAATTGTCAATATAAAAATGCCACGAGATGAAACCTCTATTACAACATAAATAACTTGAAACGAGCACACAGAGAACGTATAGTTTAGTCGTCAGAGCGCTTAGACAGGTCTAGCTTAGTCCAAGAGGCGCGAGTTCAAGTCTACACTATCCCAAAGAGCCACAAAGGGCCGCGAGAGGCCACAAGAGGCCGTAAGAGGCCACGCGAGGTCGCAAGAGGCCGCGGTGTCCTACGCACAACACACTAGCGTCTGGCTCTCACCTTGTTGTAGTGCGCGTGCGCGCCGAGAGGCCGGTGCGCGGTGCCGTTGTCCGCCGTGTAGGTCTTTACCTGCGCGTGGTGCTCCGCTATGGTCGATATGACCGCGCCCTCGCGACGCTTCTTGCCCTTGTATATGTATTTCGATGGACGGACTAGGCTGGAATGTTATTATTTTTATATATAATGTGTATATGTTAATAATATGTTATAGATATATTAATAATATTAAGCTATAGCGTTTTTTGTTTATTATTGTAGATAAAATTAGTACTAATTCTAACTATATATGGGAATAGAGCAAAAAAATTATACAAATTCTTTAAATTTTTTCACAAAATATTTTACTTACCTTGACCATCTTTCTACAATACTACCAAAATAAAAATAAGATATTCTGATGATGATTAAAAGGTTTTCTACTTAAAAATTTTCTATTGCTATTCGTGTATTTATAGTACATATATATAGTTTACGTTAAGTATACAAATATGTATAACTACACTAAGCACAATATGATCAGACTCACACACAAGTTTCCTGTCACTTCGTATCACGGTACATCATACGCAATATGCCGATTATTTAACCTACGATATATATCATATTAAAAAACATATACTATATCTTCTAATTTTACGTTAAAAAGAACGACAAGAAACTTATTGTATTAAACTAAATATGTAACCCTCAAATACGTATCTATTGTACCCAAATACTTACAATAATATAAAAAAAAGTCAATGTATAATATAATTTATATATAAAAAAAAACATTACTTATTTGAGGGTTAATATATCTTTAACCTATCTAGGATATTTATATAATAAATTAACTTTAATTAAATAAATATGGCATTTCTTTCTATAATGTTCGCAATAAACGTTCTAGTAGTTAAAAGAATTTACATAACATGCAAAAAACAATAAAAAAACCATATTACTAACTACTTAAAGGATACATATAAAAATTTTGAACACAACGAGATTATATTTATTAAATTTTAATACGATTTACGCCGATCATAAAAACAGACACATGTCATCTCATTCATCTCATTATTAATATACATACAAAAAAAAAAACATTATTATAATAATAACAAATTAACCCTTACCTAGGATACTGTGGTCCAAATTGCGTGTAGCAACAATTATACCAGCATCCCTTCGAGAAGGGATTGTAACCGCCCGTGAACTTGCCCGTCACCTGCTCGTTGGTGGTGCGCCCGCGGGACACCAGCACCATGTGGAACCCGGTCAGACCGAATATTGGGATCGCGAGGAGGGCTATTATTCCCATTATTACCATACTGAATTTTAGGGTTAAGACATTATATCGAATTATTTTTTTCGTGTTGTCACGCTCTATCCCGAATATAGCAGGGTAGGCAGACGAAACTGCAGGAACAGTGGGTACCTAGTGTTGAGACACTCCGTTGCTTAGTCAATGCTTTCCGCCTTTTTGAGGCATTGCATGTTGAGTGGTGATACTTAACGCTGCGCTTTGCCTAGAAGCCAGAACGAAGAGAATCATAATAAAAAAATCTATTCTCCCGAGTGGGAACCAAACCCACACACCGTAGCGTTCACAGTCCGACGCTATTCCTCTGCGCCCGACGGTATTTATATTATGACTTAAAAAAAATATAATACTAATAAGTGATGTCAAATAACGGTTATATTTATTTTCGTTTTGCCTAGATGGTAGAGCGAAGAAAATGGAAATAAAAGGTCCATTCCTCCCTAGTGGGAATCGAACGCACAAATCGTCCCGTTTACAGGTAGACGCTCTGCGCCACGACGGACCTCTATCAGCTAAACCAAAAAAACATCCTCAAAACTTCTTATAACAAAAGGATACGACACAATAGGCTCGACCTGCGTGAGCGTTTTATTATTGTTCATTATGTAGTACAAGGCTGAACCCAAATATGCTCAGCATGTGAATGGAGAGCGATATGAGGAAGAAGAAGAAGAACCTATAGTTCCGTCGTCCGATACAGTTGTTCACCCACGGACAGTGGTGGTCAAACGTCTGGAATATTAATGAAATGAAATATGTATAAAAAATTAAACTTTAAAGCAAAAATTAAAAAGATGAGGGGTTCGGATCCGCATCGACAGTATCAAATAGGCATAACTCTTATTACGTGAATATTGTAAATTGTTTCTATATAATTTTTCCTGTGTGAAATAACTAAAAAACGTTAAAATATTGAACAGAATATATTTTTTATCATGCAATACCTATTATATAAATTAATCATATTTTTAATTATTACAATAAATTGATTGCAATGTTAACAACTTCCACGTTGAGTAGTAGAACAAAACGCTGTGCTTTTCTAATATTGAAACGATTCAACAATAATTTAATCGATTGAGGATTATTGAGAATCGATTAAGAATCATCAAAAACAATCAACCCTGTGTTTTTCTACATAAATATAAACACACATTTGTTTGTTTGTGTTTGCGTGTAAACTCAACACTGTGAAACATATACCTCTAATTTGTGCACCGACATAACTATCTATATAATATGTATTTTTTTTTAAAATATCATATATATAATTTTGTCTATGGTCTATCTTTACGCTATAAAAACAGGTCGAGGATCGTAACTATACTACGTGCGAGTCCAATGCGACGTTAAGCGATACTAATATCATTTTAATATTACTCATTATGATTTACGAGAAATTAAACAAAATACCTATTTAATTTATTACATATAACACGAACATGACATTCCCAAGAATTCGTTATTCCAAAGAATTTTTTCTAAATATTAAATTAAATGGCTAATAAATTGATATATAAAGAATATCATTTTTTTTTTATCTTAAGTAATTAATACGTGTACATATTTTTAAATAAGTCAATTTTTATTACTATATTTTTGAATCAATGTTCCCGCATTTTATTCCGCACAAGGCAGGGTAGGCAGAGAGAACTGCAGGAACCGTAGTAACTTAGTGTTAAGACACTCCGTTGCTTAGTCCCTGCTTTCTCCGTCCCTGCTTGCCGCTTTTTTCGAGGCATTGCGTGTCGAGTGGCGGAACTCAACGTCGCGCATTACCTAGTTGCCAGAGCGAAGAAAATGGAAATAGTAAAATCCATCTTCACCGAATGGGAATCGAACCCTTAACTCGACGCATTACAAGCAAAAGTTGTGCCTCTGCGCCACGACGGTCCTTTTTATTTTCTTATGTGCAATTAAGTGTCATTCTATTTCCCCCACCATACCTCTATACAATGATTGCAGACAGAGCAATGTGAGCAGCGCGGCGGCCGGTAGAACTTGCACGTGACACACCACTTCATGCGCACCGTGATGCCGTTTATCTCCACGCTGCGGTATAGCGGCGCTCTGAAGTCATCCTCGCGATCCTCGTCAGGTGGAGCTGGAAGTATGGAAAATGGGATATTTAAAAGAAATATATTAATTTATTAACTGCAAAAATTATTAATAAAACGTATAAAAATTATACTCAATAATCCACAGGTGACAGAGCCTTCTAAAGTGTCCTATAGTCACAACCAAAGTAAGATCGCATAGATAGATTAAATTGAAGTATGATTAAAATTGTATAATTTTCTATTTAAAAATGATACCATATGAAAAATTTCAAGTATCTTTATATTAATAAAATAAATGAAATTAATATGCCAAATTTACTACTGAATGAGAGGTTTCTGAATCCAGTATATGTGGACCTATTTTCAGCGTCACGTTGTATTTAGAATATAAGATTAGAATATAAAGAGAATTTAAAGTATAGGTGAGAGTAAGTGGAGAAAATTAGGTTTCTGCCCAAATTCGAAATAGACTGTAAATAATTCATCCCTTCGAGAGCAAGTAACCTACAACCATCACGCTTAAAGACACAGACGCTCTCCTAAATGTCAACGATAAACAATAGTACATGTGACATACCTGGTAGTATATATAATTTTACGTTAGCAAAGATATTTTCACAAACAAATAATATCATATATTATGTAAATTAGATGTACACATAATATCTTACTAATAACATTATTATACATACATATATATATATATATATATATATATATATAAGGTGATTTTTTGACAGTTTGTCAGTGTATTATAATTAATTATTGTGTAATTATTACTTGGTATTATTTAATAAGTGAATATTAAGTTTGACTGTTCCATAACAAATATTCATGGCGTAAAATATAAATAAGGGAAAACTCAGATCGCAGATCTGGTAGTAAAAAATTAAGGCATTGTAGGTGGACATTCATTATTCACAAAACATTCGCCGAATTTCTTGCGAATGCGAATGATTAAAAATGTGTGAATATTTGCAAATGCGAATATTCGTTACATCACCATATCTTATAATGTAGCCCAATCATCTCAGACTTAAAAATTAAATTAAAATGTGCCTTTTCTGTTTAAAATTTTAATTAAACGTCAAATCTTCAAAACCATAATGAAACGTCAATTCCTCCGTATCAAATTAAGAAGAAAATAATAAGAAATCTAGTAAGTTAAGATATATCGCTTTGTTTAACACCATACCTTCTACAGAATGTGCACCGAAGAGTCCGCTCTTCGGTTCTCAACGCCGGGGCTTTGACTTGTATAAAAAAATATGAAAAACTAAAGAACCAATTCCCTCGTATCAAGATCGAACCCAAAACCTTCCCATTCAAAATCCACGACGCAACGGCCTCTTAAAATACAGACAAATAGAATTTTGCATCTCAACCAGGTAACCTAGGCAACACGCCGTGTAGTGACTAGAAACATAATGTAATCAAGATGCAAATAGTGTTTTGTGCAATTTGCTAAATCAATAACTGTGTCAAACAGTCACCCACGGCGCGGGTGTAATTGCTGCCTCCACTAGACCGTGAATCTTACTCGAGCGTTAATTTCAAGTTCACTTTTCCATTTTAGTATCTGAAATTGGTTTACTGTTGTTGTTATATTTATTTACTTCTAACACTTTTAGAAGGCTACGCGTTTAAAATAAATTGAAGAAATGACATTTTAAAGGTGAGACCGTCGTGGCGCAGCACTGCCTGTAAACGCGACGATTTATGGGTTCAATTCCCACGTGGGGAGAAAGGATTATTTCATTTCCATTTTCTTCGCTCTGAAATCTAGGCAAGAGTGGCGTTGGATTCCACTACTAAACACGTAATGCCTCAAAAAAGCCGGAAAGCAGGGAACAGAGTGTGTGAACAATAGGTTCCAATTGTTCCTGCAGTTTCCTCTACCTACCTTACTATATTACAATAAAAAAATAATAAAGACGCATGATTGCTTTAAAATGGTTTAATAAGACATTTTAACATATTAATGTGAGTGAGAAAAGTTTTTAAATTGATCAAATGATATAAAATATCTAACCTATGCCTCTACCTCCATGCTTCAATTGAAATAAATAATACCTGTGTATGACATGCGTGAACAACTACGTGGCCGAGGTAACAATCTCAGAGCGGTGTTACATCAAATAGAATAACGTAATATAATCCAGCGCAAAAAAAAACAATTTTTAACTAGTAGTTCTCGAGATAAGTGTATTCAACCAAACAAAATTTATCTTAAATGTATTTTTCTATTATTCATCTTAGATGAATTTTTCTATTTTATTTTCCTCGCTCTGGAAACTAGGCAAAGCGCGGCGTTGAGTTCCGCCACTCAATCCGCCAATCAATGCCTCGAAAAAGGCGGAAAGCCAGGGACGGAAAAAGCAGTGACTAAGCAACGGAGTGTCTTAATACTGGGTTCCTATGGTTCCTGCAGTTCCCTCTGACTACCCTGCTATGTGCGGGATAAAACGTGTAGACGTGTGTGAAAAAACAAATCATCGTTATAATACTATAAGACATTGTTATTATGTATCTATAAAATATCTTTCACAAAAACAAGTTTGTAAATAATTTGGCGTAACAATTAACAATTATCTGTACGCATCGCATATTCCATGGTCAAAATACAAATGCAAAGAGGCTAGAAAGGCCGCCTACTTGGGGACATTCCATGTTTAATAACAAACTCAAGGCGCCTCGTCTAAGCACTCAAGGAATCTAGTAAATTTTTAATATGAATAAACATTTATGTGACTGTTAAAACACCATGACTACCTAGTACTTACGTATCAATTATTATCTTTTATGTTTATTTACTAACATTATAAAAAGTGGATTTTTATATGCTGAACGCACGAATCTTAAGGATTAAGTGAAATTGAAGAATACTCCTCCTCGATGTTTTTCTAGCTTCACGCTTTATCTTACTTATAGCAGGATAGGCAGAGGGAACCGCAGCAACCGTAGGAGCCTAGTGCTACACTCCTCCTCGTTCCTCGCTTTCCGCCTTTTCGAAGCATTGCGTGGTGCGAGACGGAACTCTAGGCAGCGCTTGCCTAGTTTTGGCTGAACTAAGAAACTAGAAATAAAAAAATCGTCTTCTTCGAGTGAGAATCGAATCCACAAACCATCGCATTCACAGGCAGACGCAGGATAAAGTCTAGCATACTTTGCCTCACATCGCAAGGTGTTACCTTGCTAAAAGTATACCTCGCCTTCTCATAAGCGAAAACGATCAATAAATCCTCATATATCGTTATATTTGTTTTTAAATGTAAAATGTGAGATAAATATTTAACAAAACCTGCAGCCTTAACCTCACAAATTCAATTGAAATGCGTCAAAGAGGCTTAGTTTGAAATCCCGCTAGCGAGTAAATTTGTATACATTTTCTTATTTTGCCAAGTGGGTAAAGAACTCAAAACTATCGTGTCAAACAGACGTTGTGCCGCTGATACGATATATAGAAACTAAATATACATATTTTACAATGTATAAGAGGTTCATCTTAAAGTAAGCTACAAAGGTAGTGTCATAAGTACATACATATATAATATATATGTTCACCCTTTATCCTTAGTAGTTAGTCATAGAGAAAAAGTACAAGAGTCGTAAGTTAAGGAGTTCGAATCGGAAACATCGGATAAACGCTTGAATTAATTAGACGATAACCGTTCTGGCCTAATTAACAAAACACGCGCTGTTAATCTTGACGGAAAGAACACGCTTGCTACCAAGTTCAACTAACGAGTGAAGCTAGTAGGCGAGGAAGAAAAAAATGTACAGTAGAAACTCGATTAACCGGAATAATTGTTGTTGTAAGGCGTTCGTATGATCGAAAATCTGGATAATCGAAATTACATACATCTCATCATCATCAGTCTGAGCATAATGTATGATAAAAATATATTATGATGATTAAATTAAGATACCTATAGGAAAATAATAAAAATACTATTAGTACTAATTTAAATCTAATTTTAAAAAATAATATTACTAATTATTTAAAACTATTATGGCGTAATTAAAAAGAAGACACTGAATAGAAAAGAAATTGACACCTAATTTAGATGAAAGTTTATTTACCAACATTTATTTATGAGATGAACCTATAAATTGGATTTTATTATACTAAATGTATTTACTCCAATAAATGTTATTCATAATTATTAAAAAAGAGTAAAAATGTGAAAATTAAAGACCAAAACACTTCGTTGAGATCCGCCACTCAACACATATTGCCTCGAAAAACGGAAAGCGAAGAACGGAGTGTTTTAACATTGGGTTCCCACTGTTCTTACGGTTCCCTTTGCCTACCTTGCAGAGCAGGATAAAGCGTGAAGCTCAAGAAAGAATAAATAATACTAATAAAAACCACTTATAAAGATCTGAACCTACAACCATGATTCTATTATATACCGGAAACATCATCTGTATATTAAGTAGAAAAAAGGTTCTACTTTCATTATAAGAGATAGTATGAAGCTATTCATTCCATTATTAATTGTGTATTTGCCCGTTCCCCGCTGCTGTTGTTGCCATCATTATTATAAAAGTTATGCTTTACTTAAAATATGACCTGATTGAAAAAAACGGTAATTAAAATATAAAAGTGAATTGAACTACACGAATTGAAAGCAATTTTTCACAAGTTACGATATGCCTTTATTGTTTTTCATTAAAATCCAATAAAGGTTAACGATAGGTTTATTTTTAATTAACATTAAATTTAATAAATTTAACTTTAAATTACTTATCCAGATTCAATGCAATTCAATATAAAATATCTTCAAATGTCGCCCGAAAACATGAAAACGACGTGATTCTACTCTATGCTACTCTATAAGCTAAAAAATATTTTGTATACAAAACAAACGGTCTATACGGCTAGTTAATGTTTTCATTGTATTTTTTGTAGAGCTCTTATAGAAAAATTGTGAAGACCATTCTATCCTACCCATATATCTATCCCAGAAAGTGCAATTAGAAACCAAAATGGACGTTTAGGGTGTGTCCTATTTGCGCCAGTTACTTAAGCTATTGGTAATTTGACCATTTCCCATCAAAGGGATGTAAATCAGGTTACTGCAAATTGTTTTGACCCTATACTGTATAGCACTATGTACGGAAATATAACCTTATATGTCTAAAATTTCATTTATTTTTGATATTACAGAAAGTTAACTGAATTTTTTAATTTAAGGCCCTAGTGGCGCAACGGCGTAGCGTCTGCCAGCAAACGCAACGGTTTCTGGGCTCGATTCCCACTCGGGGAATATGAATTTTTCTATTTCCATTTTCTTTGTTCTGGCTGCATTTTATGTACCAAGGGCCATACCTACCTACTTAACAAAAAATGTGTAAATTCATACGTACATATTAGTTATATATATGTATATGTCACTTTATACCTAAGTAGTTATCAGCTAATTGGCACTAAAATCTAAAACTATTTATGCACTTACTAGAAATTACTAAACTTCTTAAATTACTTTGTAAAGTACAAAAATAAACTTTAATTTAATCATCAAATACCTGCAAACAATAGAGATGCTGTAAGTATGTCAATTAAAAAAGAAATACACACGACCGTGACATTTTTGATGCAACTTAAGTTATTTTAAGATATAATAATAATATAATAAACCCGCTAGATCACACAATAAAGGCGACGTTCGTAGGATCAAGTTCAGTTGATATTTGTGCATGACACATCCTAAGTTCCCGAGATATCACTGCACTGTAACCGACGTACCCACAACTACAGTAGGCTACGTGGAAACGATTAATTCATCGAATATACCATAGGTTCCGTCTATAAGTAGACTATCAAAGACAAAAATAATTTTTCTATTCGAATCAATATTTTCTAATATTAGCGAGTTGAATCACGTGTGTGTGACACAACAGGATAAGAAAGTTATTTTGATCAAATTCAAAGCATTACTTCACACTATTAAAGAACATTTTTTTAGAAAACATTAAAAAATTAAAAAAGCGGGATTTTTATCTTGTCAGATGCGGGTTCAAATCCCACTATTCCACCAAGAAAATATCTTAAATAGAAATATTTAAGTGAAATTCCAATACACGCTGCGTACGGTCATGTGCGTTTTGCCTGCATTATAACAACATTATTAAGCATTATCTAAATAACATAATTAAATTTATAATACTTTAGGTGTAGAGAGGTGCAAACAGGGAGCGTGACATTATTTACTACACTATTTACACTATACGACGGTAACATATTGCTTCAATATTTGACAAGCTACAGACTCGACGATATTCGATTGAAGTGCCACTTAAAAAAATCCTTTCAAAAATGAATAGAAGCGAGGGTTGTGAGTTCAATTGCCACTCGGAAACATGAATTAGTTTCATTACCTTCTTCCAGTAACCAGGTAAAGCGCGGCGTTTACAGTCGCAATTCAACACACATTGGCTCTATCTTCCCTGTTATATGGTAGAAATAAATTAAATATAGAAAAAAAATATGTACACCCTCCTTTAGATATAGTCGGTAAAAATAAGTGACCTCATAATGCAAAATCAAATTACTTCATTAAAAAAAAAGAACCTTAAAATACATTAAAAATACAAGTGCACTTAAAACTGCTTTCCATGTCTCAGTCATAAACAACCGGTTGACGACGTAACGCCGTGTATTACCTACTTGTGGGAGATCTTATAAAAATTACGTAAACACTACTGAGAACGTTACGTTACGTTCAATTGTATTGAACGTAACGTAAACCGTTAAGTATCATTTAACGGAGATTTTTTATTTGCTTCTCTCGTATACAAGTGAAGTATACAATTAGTATGTGAGTAACTCTCCTTGGACTGAGAGACCGTGGCTTTTATAGGTTCCACCACTGTATGAGCCTCGTTAGCCGAGCGATCTGAGGCGCGGGTCTGCGCTGACTGATGCAGATGCACGATGGTCGTGGGTTCGATTCCCAAAAAAAATCTGTTTTTCTTTTTTTCTTTTTAAATTTTTCGGTTTAATGAGAGAGACGTATACAGAGCTAATTTAAATATAACAATTCTTCTTATCAGACACGAAACCATTGGCGCTTTTAAACAGCATGCCCTCAAAGTCAAGCTAAGTGATAATGTTAGGTCAATACTGTAAGTGTCAAGTTCACATATCAATAGGCCAGCGATGCAATGATTAGTGATTATAACGATTAGGCGTCACAATAAAGGCATTTCAGGCAGAATTTAAAAAAAAAACATAAAGAGAACGTCTAAAAACCAAAATTGGAGAGATTATTCAAAAGCTGGCTTCATATTAAGACACGCCAACAGTTTCTTGGCTATCTAATTAGGTGGATTATACCATCATGAGTATAGAGCTAAATATAACAAAAAATTCAGTAAGTAGTAGGTAACCCTTCTGTACTTTACTACATTTACCGGTATGCTGATTAAGACTTTATTAGGCGTTAATCTGAACGCATTCTACCATATGTATTCATTCTTACATATAAGTTTTTATTTCTCTAAAAAGTTTTTGTTATTTCTATTTGACCACATGGAAAGGGCCGCGGGTAAAGTCAGTCCATAAAGAAATACAAATATATATTAACAAAACAATTTTCACGTATTTTTAAAGTTACATCGGAGACAATAATAAGAAAATGCTAATCATGCAAGCCTCGTCTAACTACGTTGATTGATAATATTTTTTTTATCAAAAAAATAATTCATTTTTAATTATTACACATAAATTGTACATAAATTCTAAATGACATTTATTCTTATATCAGTTTAACTATATTGACCGCAATAATAATTGGTGGTACTCAAGGTGTCAAGTCGTACAGCTAAGAAATTGCATCATGTTCTCCTAAACTCTCCTCTCTTGATTCTTCAAACCAACTTTTCGATTCAACCTTTCAACCTTTCGATTTCTCTTCAAAGAAGAGTATATATTTATTTAAATATATATTGATATACAGATATATCACTGGATTTTCATTATTTACATGCCACGTAGTAAATAATAATGATATAATGATCATCAATTATAAGGCCAATTACATACAAAAACATTATGTTGACTATCAAAATGTAAACTCATCAAAATGCTTATCTTAATCTGCATGATTACTCATTGTGTAATGTATGTACATAAATATGTACTTGTAATGTCACTTTTAAATGTATAATAAAACTAAGTTACTATATGCAATCATTTTTTTTTGTAATTGAATCATTATATAGCGGGTGTATATGACAGTGTAGCCTTTCTCTATACTACCTATTGGGTAAAATATTATAAATTTGTATACAAAAAAATTGTCAAAAATTATCTATAGTTTAGGCACAGGATCAATTTTTTCCATTTCATGATTTTTATAGCTGTGTAACGCGTGAAGTTATTATGATGATTAAATACGAATGACATAAAATTCTCGTTTTTTAAAAATACTATCCATTATCAATCTGCCATTTTTCAGTCATAAAAAATAACATAATGAGAAAGGGATATATCTATTTGTCACTTGTATGCTACGTCATCTTTGACAATTGGCATCTAATTATGATATCATAATTTAATTATTAAGTCTGAAAAACTTCTTTTTCATTTTTAAAAACGTTACTTTTATAATTTTATCAATAATAATTAAAACTTTGCTTTAATATGAGGTCGTTATAACAAATAGATTTTTACATAATTTTTTTATATATAATCTATTGTGATATTTTTTTTAACATTTATAATAAAGAAAACAACGCAAAAAATAGTGCTTTCTCTCTCTCTACATTTATGATTACAGGGATGTAATACCCATTTTTATAGATTTTTTTTAATTGATAAATAAAAATTTACGTATACGTCACACGTAAGATATGAAAAGAGCTTCAAGGCTGATCAATTGTTCCACTTAGCGTAATACGTTCTGTTGTTTCAGTAAGTAAGAAATTCCTAATGACATAATACACATCAAAATAGTATAATTTAATAACACAATATTATACGACTTTTTCTACGATTCTATTGCATGTATATATATGTATGTATCTGTGAAAGAAAACAAATGTAAAAACAATTCATTCACAAGTTATTTCATTTTAAATACTCGGAAAGCCATATTTTATTTACCCTTTACGCGAAGCTCTCTTTTAACTAAAGCAATATTGTAATACAATGTTACATGCACTCAAATGATGTCCTTCAAACTTAAAAACGACTTCCTAGTAATACATTTAGATGGAATTGATGTATATGAAATAATTGCAGTGTAATAATCGTTACAATGAGTGGCACTCGTCACAGTGGTGTATAGTTGTATACATGTTGAGATTTGACAGGACAATTTTTTTTCCAGCTCTATGGTTTATTCTGTGTACTTGTAAAAAGAGAGAAGTAGTGTCGAGACACTCTATTTAAATTTATTGTTCAAAAGAATAATTTCATTCTAATAATTAGAGATGAGTAAAAATATTTTATAAAATATTCTATTTTTTTGTCACATTATTTTTAAATTTTTGCTGCTTTTAGTCACATATTTCATAAATATCGAATTTGTCCGCCACACTTTGTTTGCTTTGTTTGATTACATATTCTTATTTTGCTTTTGACAATATAATTTATGAGGAAGTATAAAATTTTCATAATTCCATTTCGTAATTAAATAGAGGTTTACAACATAAATAAGATGCTCTTGCTTTCCATGAAAGTATGTAACTTAATTTCTAAGATCTCATTAATTACACGAAATCTAAATCTCTAACAAATTAAAATAAAAATAAGTAATTGAATGAAACTCATATATATAATACCACTTATAGTTTTGTCCATACAGCCAACTATAGGAAACTAAGAATAACTAAGAGTTGTGTATAACAAATGACAACTTATAAGTGCCAGAGATAACTCTAACCCCAGGTACATTGGATTATATCAAAAGGATTAAAGCTGTTATATATATATATGTGTATATATAATATATAGTGTCCATAATTAAGTATACCTCATAAAAGAATCACTTTTTTTAGCTCAACACTTTATCCTGCACATGGAAGGGTAGGCAGTGAGAACAGCAGAAACTGTAAGAACCTATGGTTCAGACACTCCGTTCTCTTCATTTTTGGTTGTTTTTAATTAAATTAACATGTTCAAATAAATAAATTGTTCAGTTTTATAACATAAGAATAGAGATATAAAAGTTAAATTAAAGTTATGTTATATTATAATTATCTTACAATCTTATATTTACTTATCACTTGTGTACTTATCTTAATTAATATGTTAAAATGATAATTAACAACAACACCTCTCTATGTGCATGTTTATAAAAGGCATGCTGTAAATATTTTTATTTTAAAATCACACACACACATCTTCATGCTTTATCCCTAGTTGGGTAGTGAGGGAGAATGAAGCGCTAAACACTGCGGTTCCTGCATGCCTTTTCGCCTCATCCACTGTCATTAACCTTTCCTACAGGCTCTCTATATAAAATCTTTAGTATAAATTTAAGTACTTGAAAAAATAATCAAAAACATACCTTTTGGTATAACTCCCGGGTCCATGAAAGTGGCCAGTGTAAAATTGGCCAAAACAAAAAATGTTATGACACCTTGGTATGCAGGTACCCATTGGTGATTGTGAAGGTAATACTGACAGCTGTAAGAAAAAATCTTTCGTCACATAAATTTTTTAATTGGTTCAGTATATATACTAATACATTTTATTACTTATTATTTGTTTACTAATTTTTAAGATATTTATTTAAATTGTACAAAAGTTGTTGTACAATTTATAAACAATAATAAATAAATAGCATCACATTATTTCCTGCATATAGAAGGGCAGGCAAAGCGAATAGGAAAATTCATATCCACAAGTAAATGGGGCTTACAGTGAGAAGAAACTGCTTAGCATTCCATGGATTCACCGTGCGGGTGCCGGGCCCATCGCGTTGTAGGAAGAGGAGCTCCGATCAGCGCTTGGGACTTGCGACCCAAGTGTAGGTTTAAAGGGGCCCCTTTAAAATGCATTAACGCTCACCTTCACTGTCCGAGCTCCTCCCACTACCTAACCAAATTCGAAAAGATTCTGCTAATGCCGCCTTTGAAGTACGTTCTAGAAATGTATTAGTAATAGTTCTAGACAGGCCGAGATCTTTTAGCAAGCTAAAGAGAGATTTCGCTGTTATACCTCTCGCTCCTACTTCTACCGCGTATGAATTTACTCTAAACCTATTCCTGGTCAGTTCGTTAGTAAGCTCGAAATATTTATTAAGTTTGAAGCTATGACTTTTAGGTATATTAGTCTCCCACGGAACTGTAAGTTCTACCAGTACTACGCGTTTTAGGTTTCGAGAATAAAGAAAAATATCAGGTCTGGATGACGAAACACCAATGTCCTCAGGGATTTTATACTGTTTCTCATACGTGTCCATCAAAAGAGTCCAATCAGGAGCTGGATCTAATATTGAGAAAGGTTTTTGCGTGTGTTTTTTAACAGAACCTTCTTTCACAAACTCTGTTGAACGTTTGCTGGTTGTAATGTTTCTCTGTGCTCTTGCTACTGAAAGACTAACGGCTTCACGTATAATTTCTAGTACCTTGTCATGGCGCCGCGAGTATTGACCACTTTCCAGGAGTACCCTACACCCCACCAGCATATGTTTAGCTGTCCCCACTGCCTCTTTACAGATGTAGCAAGATTTATCGGTAGCTTTACCCCATCTCACTAAATTACTTTGATCTGGAAGAGTCATTTGGAACGCATTCAGGTAGAATTTTAATAGTGCTGGAGACCAGTCATGAATTAGGGTGCGCCATTTTAAAGCTAAAGGGATACAAAATTCTCCCAGAGTTAGCCACTCGTTTTGCATTTCTAACCCCATTGCGTGCATCTTATACCTATCATTCTCGTCTTGCCGTATAAAAGATTTTATTATGTCCATATCTTGAACTTTCCTCTTTGATCCTAACCCTACTTTACTTGATTGTGCTCCTATCATAAATTGTTTATGGAACTTAAGTCTTGACTCGAGCTCTGGGACACTTCTGTCTTTTGGAAGTGAGGTAACAATCTCATCTCGTGATTTTCCCAGGATATGTGTTTTGGCAACTCTTAGATGTTTATAGAGCTCCGATGGTTTCTTTAATCTCAACCCAAAGTTATTTTTTTCCCTAAATAAGGTTGAGGTGTCTGCCGAATGCGCTAGCCCAAGCCAAAACTTCAGTATCTTTATGACGCTTGCATCTAACTTAGCCAAGAGGGTTTTATTAAAATCATATACGAGGAAAGGCCAATTCAGACGTGATGTTAGAAAATTGTCGTATATCCAAACTTTTTTGACATTACTTATAGGTTGATGTTCTACCTTTTCAAGATCTGTCAAAAAGCTGTCGACTAGTACATCTAAAGATGGAGTACGGCCTTTATAATCTATTTTCTTGCCGAGAAATTTAAAAGGTGCCGCTTCGGAAACTATAGAAATGCTTTTACCATCTATTTTAAGTCCCGGATCGTATGAGGTATATTTAGTGTTTCGTCTACCCAGACATAAGCAGTGACACTTACTAGGTTTTGTCCTCATTCCCTTCGTCCACGCACAAAATTCTTCTACTTCATCCAATAGCAGCTGACATTGCTTTGGATTCCTAGTAAGTATCGCGAGATCGTCCGCAAAAGCAAGAATGGATTCTGTGTATTTATTGTTTAACTTAAACCGATAACCCCATCTTCTCTCATGTTTAATTAAATTATCTATTAAAATATTTATGACGATATTAAATATTATTGGGGATAAACAACAACCCTGGAAAAGACCTACTCTATAGCTTAAAGGTTTTGAATTACCGTTTTTTGAGGTTATAACGAATTTTAATTTTGAATAGTATGACGCGATTATGTTGCTTACTATTGTAGGAAAGTTGTACCATTTTAAAGCAAACATCAATAGATCGTGTTGTACTGATCCGAACGCGTTTTCTAAATCTATCCAACATACCGTGGTAATTAAAGTTAGACATCGTGATGGCAAATATAGAAATACTTGTGTACTACTAAACATTTTTATACATTATTAAAATATTGATTTAGACACTTCATAGATTTTAAAAATTACAGTTTTCTTGTACATATTAATAAAATTGCAACTACAAAGTGCAACTGAAATACTTAATCACTAAAGTGTTTTGCATGTAATATAAACTACACTGAAATAATATAATTGGATAAGTTATTTAAATGGATTTACATTATAATATACTAAACATTACTAAACAATTTGTTTCATAAGCATATTTGAGAAAATGTACATTACTTTTTTAACTTATAGAGTACTGTTAACATTCACTGTGTTTAATTTTCATATTTTATAACTTCAATTCCTAAAATATAATCATACTTTCATTATATGTATAATGCATAAAATCTATATATAAATCACCTCACTCAAACACTAAATATGTTTTGTAAGGCTTTCAGGTAATTTATTAATTAATTGCTTTACAATTGATAAGAAATGCATCAATAACAAAATGAATTGTATTCAATTTTATTAAAAAAAACAATTTCTTCCTCAATGTCATATTGGTATGTGAAAGTTGATTATATTTCAAATTGTTAATAATAAACTCTACTCTGTATTGATTTTTCTATGTAAATAAACTGCAATGAAATGATTTTTGTAAATAAGAATTGTGCTTGGTAGTATTATAAAATAGTGTAAATAATGATTCATGTATTTGATTCAGACTTTTGTTTGCACATATTTGGACACAGCTTGAACTTTTAAGGGGATAGAATACAATTTCTATAGCAAGACACATTCGGATAGGAATATTAAGTGCTTTGTGGTGTAAATAATGACAACCCTAGTAAAACCAAGGTAGTGACATCTTTGCGCTATAATACTATAATTTGATAACAAAGAAAGGATGTACATTAAGACTCATTCAGGGCGATGCAACCCCCAGGATAAAAATAGAAGGAATTCTACTATCTTATGTGAAAGTTGTCAAATCAAAGCGAATTCGTATCCGATCGACATAATGTATACTTACGGAAAATAAAAAAATAGAGACGTTGTGCCCAAAAGCAAAGTCCAGGCGAATGTCGCAGGAATATATCTCGTTTTGAGGTCGCATTTGGGCATATTGTGTCAATTTTATTTCCCTAAAAGCAAATTATCTCGATTTTATTCACTACAGACCAACATGGCCGCGCCTATTAATGTGACAACCAGAAACTGTGTGGCAGGACTGACTTTGACAGTTCTTGATTAACCTATTTTTTGGCAAATTATTAATAAAAAACAAATTATAAATTGTTAAGAAATTATACTTAATAATTATTTTAATACATTTTTAATTCTGTATATCACTATTAATTAATAATTAATTTTATCCTCATGTAATATCATTATGATTTAAAATATTTTATCGTATATTTCATTAGAACATTTTAATTTATTTTGTTATGACCATTAAAGCAAAAGTGATTAAATTATGATTTGCATATTCATTGTAATTACAATATTTGCTCTCTTACTGATACATATGAAAATATTACGTTTTTTACTTTTTATTGTTCTTAATTTATAAATAATAATTTAAAATTTATAATTTTTATGTTAATAATAAAATTATAATAATGATATATATTTTTATAACTTATAACTAAATTATAACTAAAATTAACTTTAAAAATTATAACTAAAACTGTCATATATATTTTTAATTTTCTTTACTTAAATTATATTATAATATTTAAAATAAAAATAATAATATTGTCTATTATTTTCTATTTTAAATTGTACAGGAATTTTTAATTGGTTAATATAATCCACTGTCAAATTTGAAACAGTTTCATTGGATAACACATTTTTTTAGTCTCGCGGATAAAAATGGCCGCAGTGTTGTTTTCAGGGTTCAACAGTGTGGTGTGAAGGTTGAAATTTTTAAAAATTTCCAAAATTTTCAGCTCTATTAATTAATATTATAATTAAAGTTCACAAAAGTTTGCTGCAGAATCGTTTGGTACGATGTCTGAAAGTACTAGCCCTAGTGTGTTAAGTTATCTAAGACAATATAGGTTTCAGAGGAAACCTACTCCTATGCCAGGTGCCAGCGGGTCTATGACAGTAACTTCGGCACCTATGTCTAGTCGTAAGTATTAATTAAAGTTTATTCCAATGATTAAGTTCCTAAAACACGTGCTTTTGACATGCTTTAATGAAAAGTCCCAACCACGTTTGCCACGGGCTTACTCGTCACGTTTCAAGGTTCTCATTTTTTATTGCCGGGTTTTAATTTATCCATGACCTATGTTTTGTGGTTTAAAACATTATAATAAAACCGTTAAATGTTATTTCTGTATACTACATTTTAGTAACGAAGTCATATATACAATTTTCTAAAAAAATTAAAAAGAAACTGTATCTATAGTAATTATTTCAAGGATCGCATAATTGACGCTTAACACTGTTACATATACATAGAAATATATAGTGTAATGCTTTACTAGAACCTGATGTTTAAAGTCATTGTGTGCTTCTATGAGGTAGAAAACTATTTTAAGGTCATGAACAGTTATTACATGTCAATTAATCAATAAAAAAAAGAGTATACTAACTTAAAGTTGTACTAGGGACACACATCATAGATTATTGCATCAAGTTATATTATTTATAGGAAATCAATCAATAACATAAGTAAATAATTTCTAAAGTAGTCCTTTTTATTTAATATTAATAATAATTTCATGTACTATAATATTTTTACACTCTTTATATTTCAAGTTGTTATTTTATTTAATTACTTATATAATTTATTACCTTCAAAAAGAGGCCATAACCTTTTTAGTTTATTTTAAAATAATAATCAAACTACCAATAAATACATATACCATTTTTTAGTAATAAGATTTCTTTTCTCATATTCTAGCTCAACAAATAAGGATGCCAGCACCAAATACAACAAATAGAAATGGACCAATAGTTTATAAGCGTATCAGAATACAGGACTCTGATTCTGATGATTCAGCTTCACCTGCCAAGAAGCCTGTTGTGGAACTTACAACAGCTGTTAAAGAGAGAAGATTTAGAAACATGCTGGAAATGTTTCCTGATATATCTCCCTTGGTAAATATGAATTTGTTTCTCTTAAATTAAAATAGAATTAGCTATAATAAGTAATGTAAAGTATTTGTTTTGTACATTCAATTTTTTTCTCTCAATTGTATTTGAATCTCTTTGCTTTATGTGTAAATAACATGTAAATGTTATTTAACTGTAGCTAATTATGTAATTAAGTTTAAGAAGCTTTTATTTGTGATTAATTTCTGATTACTTTTCTCATCATGAAACTTGGCAATACTTAGATTATGTTAGCTAATATCACTATACTATCAATGAGATAATCTTATGAATTTGGGCTTGTAAAATTTTTCTTAATCATGTCCTGTTCACTTCCTCATAACCTTAAAGTTTATCATAGTTTCTTTATGTATGGTGATTTAGGTTTTAGGGATTAAAAAATTTTTGAAAAAAGTTGAATTAAAGGACATTTGTAGGTTCTCTTAAGATGTTATTTAATTAAATGGCACTAATAATTTTTGAAAATCATTAGGTAAATTACACCAATTGTACCAATAAATCATATTAAATTTATGTATAAATATATAGTAATTGATTTTTTTTTTATATAATGATTAAACACTCTTCTTACAGTTTATTAAAAATACTCTAGTAAAACATGGTTGGAATGAAGAAAGGTCACGTGATGAACTCCTCAAGCATGACCCTGAAAGTGAAGAAAAGCCTTCTCCAGCTTTCTTCACATCCAGACCAGGATTTTCTGGTATGTCCCGGACCAATGGGATGGGCATAGTGAGGGTTACAAGTGGGCCTAGTGTGGTAGTAAGAAAACCAATTGCTGCTAAGGGAGGAAGAGCTCGAAGAGGCAGTAGTGGAAGTGAAGATGATGACTATGGAGTCAGAAAAGGGAAAGATGATAAAGTTTATGATAGGTAAGTTTATGTTTTTGATACTAGATAATGTATTTTACTTTGTGATATTTGTTAAATAAATCTACATATATACTTACAATTATTATATAAAGATTTGAAGCTTGATGGGAAAAATAGAGAAAAAAATGTTTTAACACTAGATTCTTATGGCTCCTTCCTGTCATGCCATGTGCAGGAGTCAGTCTTAAGCCTAAAATAGATCATTGATAATTACTTCTTTGTTTCATTTGTATTATTGGAACAGAAAAAGTTATATAATGTGTAATTTATGTAATGTTAACTGTATATTTACGATTTATTGATTTTGTTCTTACATTTGCATGTACAGTTTTAAAAGCCAAGCAATAACATAATAATATAAGCAATTCTAAAGTTTCTTTGCAATATTCCAGTGATGACTCAGATAACGAGATAACAGATGACCTAGGAGGAGACAAGAAGAAAGTGTTTGAGTTCTTGAACACTAGCAGTTTGAATGAACTGTCATTACTCAGTGGCTGTTCCCAAAAGAAAGCCGAAGCTATCATTGCACAGAGACCTTTTAAGGGTTGGCTTGATATGGTGAGATAGATATGGTTTATTGACATTATGTATGTAGGTTTTGTTTGAGGGGTGTAATTAACTTTTATTATTATTTGACTTAAATATGAAAGCAAAATTATATTTTTGTAGTTAAAATATTTGCAAGGATATAAACAGTTTATACTACATTTTTCGAATATGTGTATATTTTTATAAATAGTGAAACTTGTACTTAGGCAACCATAGCATTAAGCTTCACCTAAGTTTCTTTGCACAGTTTCTCAATTGTTCACTAAGATATAGAACATACTGACAGTTCTTCTAACAAATATCCTTTCAGGTAGAAAAATTCAACAATAACAAAATGTTGAGCACAGATCTCCTCAATGCAACTCAAGAGCTGCTCTGTACGAGAAATAACATACAAAGACTAATGAAGAAATGTGTCGGCCTCGCCCAGCAGTTGGAGGCGGCAGTGGCTGCTGGAGCCGGGAGGTTGAAGCAACCTGGCATATTGGATGCCAGGTATATATCAAAATCTATATTTTTCAAGAAAAAACTGTTAACTAAACTTGCTTTTAAACCTATATATGTAAAAACTGCTCCCAGGTGCCTGTAATATATTTAAAACATATTTTTTAGTGTAATAAAGTCTTGCCTCTACACAGGCACAGTAGATTGAACCTGATTTTATATATATATGAAACTGTAATTGTGATTCATATTTGATTTAGGGATTGTAGGATATATTTCCCCCGCTAAACATAGTGTATAATATTAACATAATATAAACAATTTATTATAAGTGGATGATCAGTGTCTTAACACTTAATAAGGTCTTAAGTGATATGTAAAATAAAATCCTAAATATCTCATTGGTAATGAGACTGAAGGTCATATAACACCATTACAGATTTTTAGTAAATTATATGTACTTTGATCATCTACTACATGAGTAAGGTACACATCTTCAAAAAATGTTTCTTTTAAGCCACAACATTTAGAATAAACATTTTCAAAACTAAACTATTTCTTTATGAATTTCAGCTTAAAACTTGCCCCATACCAGTTAGTTGGCCTCAACTGGTTAGCAGTGCTGCACAAACAAGGTGTCTCTGGTATCCTGGCAGATGAGATGGGACTCGGCAAGACAGTCCAAGTTATAGCCTTCCTTGCTCACCTAAAGGAGACTGGACAAGCGAGGGGCACCCATTTGGTTGTTGTACCAGCTTCTACTTTAGGTAAGGTTTTTTGGTTCTATAATATGTTAAGTATATCAAAAATATAATGGAAAACTTAGTGTGAGATCAAATCAAATTTGGGACTTGTAAATTTTTATTATTTTTAATAGTTGGAATATTACAAACCAGCCATAAAATATTACGTCAAAGGAATATGATAATCTTGACAAACTTATCGGTAAAGAGATACCACTTAGACACATTTGTTATGTTGGTCTTTAAAATTGTTTAAAACTTATTATAATAGGTGTAACTATTGTAATTAAACTTGTTTTATATTGAATACAAGCATATTATAAGTCTTAAAAGCAGTGTTCATAATATGTCCTAATTTTTTTCCTTAATTACCTGCTATTATAATAAATTTCGGCAAATATGTTCTTTGTTTCTTCTCTTTTTTATATCTTCTTTGTCTTAACTACAAAACATTTATTGGTAATTTCAGACAATTGGAGTGGAGAACTAGAGAGATGGTGTCCAGCGCTCAGAGTGAGCAAGTACTACGGCAACCCTGAAGAAAGGCGACAGCTACGTATTGAATATTCACGTGGACTTGATAAAATTGATATTGTTCTTACTACGTGAGTAAATTGTTTTGCGCTTTACCGCCATTTTATATATAGTAATTTAGCTAAAGAGAAAGTAGCACTAGCTAAATGGGTGATTTTTTGTCACTGGGATGGTCAAATGAAAATATTATTTTTCCACCATTGGAAAGCGTACACATAATCATCGGGTTAGCCGTCAGACAGTGAACAAAAATTAGATATTATCATAAAAATATGCAATAAATGATCTATGGCAAAAGTGGAAGCGAATAAAGAGCGAACATTGAGCTGCGTGAAGATAAATATCAATAGTCACGTGTTCCGTGTATGTTCTACACCATGACGGTCGTTCTTGGCGTAGAAGCACAGCATTGTCTGAAAATACGAGAGTTTCCGGTCTCGATTCTAACAAGGGATGAATGAATTATTTTCATTTTGTTCGCTTTGGTAGCGAGTGTAAGTGAATGCATACGGCGTTGAGTTCTGCCACTCAACACGCAATTTCTCCAAAGGCGAAAAACGGAGAACACAATGTCTTAGCACTAGATTCCCTTCTAAATTTGGGAATACAGTGTGACACAATGTATTTTTTATAAGTAAATTAATTACACTTAATTAGAATAATAATAGAGGACCGTCGTGGCGCAGAGGCGCAACGTCTGCCTGTAACGCGACGGTTACTGGGTTCGATCCCCAGTCGGAGAAGATGGATTTTTCTATTTCCATTTTCTTCGCTCTGGCATCTAAGGCAAAGCGCGGCGTTGAGTTCCGCCACTCAACACGCAATGCCTCGAAAACGGCGGAAAGTGGGGACGGAGTAAGCAGGGACTAAGTAACGGAGTGTCTTAACACTAGGTTCTTATATAGTTCCTCCAGTTCCCTCTGCCTACCCTGCCATGTGCGGGATAAAGCGTGAAGCTAAAAAAAAAAAAAAAAAAAAAAAAAATTAGAATAAAATTTATTTGTATCTATAAATTTCACCTTGTTCTAATACTATTTTCAGGTACACAATGGTGAGCAGTTGTCCAGAGGAGCGTAAGATGTTCCGTATAACACCTATGCACTATGTCATTTACGATGAAGCGCACATGTTGAAGAACATGTCCACGCAGAGATATGATAATTTACTTAAAATTAAGGTAAATTTATTTTTACGTAACATAAAAGTTTTTATTGCTTTTAAATTATTAGTTTATTCTGGGCAAGAAAAATAGTTTTTATAATACTTGACAGTCGATGTATAGGCGTAGCGTTTATATGTAAACACGACAGTTAGCATGTTCGATTCCCACTCGGGGAGAATTCGGTTCCCTGTCCGGACGTTACTGCAGTTTCCTCTGCCTACCCTGCCTGTATGTGGGATAAAGTTTAAAGTTTAAAGCTGAAAACATGTAAGATAACATATCCTGCAGTAATTCGAACCTGCACCTCTTGAATGCTTTTTAAATATAATTTATTCTAATTTAGTCAGTGAAAAATATTATAAATATTAATTAAATTACTTACTCTTGTCCTTATAATATTTATTATTTACTATTCCAGTCAAAACACCGTCTCCTGTTAACTGGTACGCCATTGCAAAATAACCTGGTGGAACTAATGTCGCTGCTTTGCTTCGTCATGCCTCACATGTTTTCAGGCAAAACTGATGACTTGAAGAATTTATTCCAGAAGAATGCGGTGAGTGGATTGATGTTTTGTTTCAAAGTAGCTACACCTGTGATTTTAATCTAGTGGGAAATTTAATTTGATTTTACAGCCAATTGCCATTAAAATGAATACTTTGTTAATATTTTGTGGTACACAATGCTTTAAAATAATACAACTTTGCTATGTAAGTATTGGATTTAAATAAAATGTGCTCTAAATTATATGTATGTTTTATATGTTCCCTATATTATAATAAATTGCATTTAAATTAGTTTAGTCATTGCTGAGATTAGTGTGCATAAACACACAGACAAAAAAAATATATTCAAGAACTAGTTATGTAAAATTGTAATAATATAATTATATAATATAATGTTTATTTATTTATTTGGAAAAAGAATATTATATTTATATATTAACAATTCCAACAGAAAGCGAAAACAACAAAGAAAACTAACGACAACTCAGAAGAAGAAGTGCCAGCGTTTGAACAGAGTCAAATAACTCAAGCTAAACGTATAATGAAGCCATTTGTTCTTCGAAGACTGAAACGGGATGTCCTCCAAGATCTGCCAAAGAAGACCAATCACATGGTACTGTGTTCCATGTCGGATAAACAGCAGATGCAGTATAAGCAACTCATAGCTGGTTTCTCGGCTAAAGATGGAACTGTGAGTTTTGTTTTATATTTATTGTATATAATTTCTAATTAATTAAGATTTATTTAAGCAAAAGCTTTTGATGGTGAAAAGTGGATGGTAATAGATACATAAATGAACCAAAGCTAATTTAAATTATGAAAAAATTGAAAATGGTGGAGAATATCTTAAGAGGCCCTTGGCCGAGCTTTAATAATAATTTTAAATTTTACTTATAAAAAAAATTGTCCAATATGTTAATCTCAGAGACTACTCATTTGAATCGAAGTTTTATTTTATTGTCCTAGACGTTTTATTTATTGCAGAAGGCTAGATTATAGAAGGTATCATATAATACTCTCAAAGTTAGAGATTTTTATATTTAGCAGTATTTTTATACATTAGAAAAGAGTTTTGAAACAATAATAAAATAAGGTGATAAATTCTTTCAAATATACCAAGTATTTAGTATTTCACTCATAAATTGATGTAGACATCCAATTTATCTCTAATACTTATTGTTAATAGGGATCTGTTATTGTTTAAACCACAAGTGGTTTGTAGAATCATATAATTGTGCCAAGTGTTAGATTTTTTTGTATATTTTTATAAAAAATATAGAGGACAGTCGTGGCGCAGAGGCGCAACGTCTGCCTGTAAGCGACGGTTTCTGGGGTCGATCCCCAGTCGGGGAAGATGGATTTTTCTATTTCCATTTTATTCGCTCTGGCAAACTAGGCAAAGCGCGGCGTTGAGCTGCGCCATTCAACTCGCAATGCCTCGAAAAAGGTCAAAAGCGAGGACAAAGAAAGCAGGGACTTAGCAACGGAGTGTCTTAACACTAGGTTCCCACAGTCCCTGCTCCCTCTGCCTACCCTGCCATGTGCGGGATAAAGCGTGAAGCTATAAAAAAATAGATAAACATCTATTGCTTTATAAAGTTAGCCAGAGGGAACACACACCGTTTCCCATTCACCTTTTCAATACATTACAACTATAATGTTAATTTAAATTTCTAGATTCACGCAACAACAGAGCAAAGCGGCATATCAATGATGATGGACATGAGGAAGTTGGCGAACCATCCCTTGCTGCTCCGCTACCACTACGACCAGGCTACCACGCGCAAGATGGCCGCCCGCCTCGCAAAAGACCCGGACTATAAGGAGAAGAATGAGCAATATCTGTTTGAGGACCTCATGTGCATGTCCGACTTCCAAGTGCATACTCTCACACAGCAGTATTCGGTAAGTAAAAGATATGAAAGTTTCTTATGGTTGGATTTTTATGGATAAATGTGTGTGGGATGTTTTAATAAAAGTATTTATGTAGAAAATAGTTTAAAAGGATGTTACTTTAGTGGTACAAATTCAAATCCTGATAATATTAGGAGATGAACAAGCAGTATCTATTTGAGGACCTCATGTGCATGTCCAACTTCAAAGTACATACTCTCACACAGCAGTATTCTGTAAGTATGGGAGTGTGGCTTAGGTACTAGGTCACTTAAGAGGAAAAAAGTATATTGTTGTAGGATTTACGTAAAAGTATGATATAGTTTATTAATAAGGACTTAAGTAGAGAATAAGATCACTAGGATGTGACTTTAGAAGAATGAACGGTATCTGTTTGAGGATCTCATGTGCATGGCTGACTTCCAAGTACATACTCTCTTACAGCCATATTCCGTAAGTAAGAGATAAAGTTTGTTGAGGTTGTATTTTTATAGATATATTTAAAAGTATGGGATATTTTGATAAAAATATTTAAAATGAAAATAGTTAAAATGGATGTGATTTAAGTGATACAAGTTCAAGCTAAACTTTCAGCATTTCATGATTTCATCATGTGATGTATGAAGAGGTGCTAATCATATTTAAGATTTGTGAAACAACTGTATGTTTTAATATATTCTAAAGTAAATTCAAAATGGTTCTTCTAGTGCAATCTTGCAAATATATTTTTGAAATGTATTGATATCCATTTTTAAGAAAACTTTACTTATTATCCTTGTTATGTTCTTGTTCTTATCCTTGTTCATGTCTCCCTTAAAAAAAATAAAGCTAATCAAAATTATATTAGTCAGTCAGTCATTGTTAAGTGTCAAGTACTTATTACTATGTAATTGCAGATGTTTAAATTTTAAGTATTTACTACTTCTTAAAATTTAAATTTAAAATAAACTTATAATATTAATGCAATCCCTTTCTCTTCAGTGTATAAGATCATTTGCTGTACCAGACCATCTCATAGAAGACTCTGGGAAGTTCCTCAAATTGGATGAGATGCTACCCAAACTTCAAGCTGAAGGCCACCGGGTGCTCATCTTCAGCCAGTTCACTATGATGTTGGATATCCTGGAGCCGTACCTTCGGTTGAGGAATTATCGCTATCTACGATTAGATGGCAGCACTGCTGTTAATGAGAGGTTAGTTGATCATTTTTTTCTCTTCACGCTTTATCCCGCACACGGCAGGGTAGACAGAGGGAACTAAAAGAACCATAGGGACCTTATGCTAAGACATTCTGTTGGTTAGTTCCTGCTTTTTCCGTCCCCGCTTTCCGCCATTTCGATGCATTGCGTGTTTCGATGCATTGCGTGTTTACCATAGCCTGG
Organism: Dione vanillae; assembly: GCA_037178615.1. Classification (NCBI taxonomy): domain Eukaryota; kingdom Metazoa; phylum Arthropoda; class Insecta; order Lepidoptera; family Nymphalidae; genus Dione; species Dione vanillae. The sequence continues at coordinate 1,005,200 of JAZFAU010000138.1, read as the reverse complement.
AAATAATCCACTTTCTTAAGCAGGAATTAAACCCTAAACTGTATATAATTAGACATTCATAGAATTACACCAATTAGAGACTCATATTACAACTAAAAATTTAACATTTCAGACAAGATTTAATAAACCAGTACAATGCAGAGGACATCTTTGTGTTTCTGCTCTCCACCAAAGCCGGAGGCCTAGGAATTAATCTGACGGCGGCTGACACTGTCATAATACATGATATTGACTTCAATCCCTACAATGACAAGCAAGCTGAAGACAGGTGAGAGTTGCTTTAAATTATACAATACAAGGGAAATAAAGCAATGTCTAAGTTAAAAAATATATAGCTTACATATATAGTTTTCAATTATTGAATTAATATACAATATGACCTAGTAAGCTAGGCTAGTGGACCTTGTAAGTGGCAGAACACAACGTCGCTCTTGGTTTATCAGAGTTAAGGATGTTATGTAAATTGTTGAATACGCAATAGTGTAACAATATCTGGTTCTATGTCTACAACTAATAGTTAATAATAATAAAGCTTCTTTATTTAATACTGCATTTGATTTTTTTAACAAGTAAACACACACACACACATCACACATTTCACACACATCTCACAAAGAAAATGCTTATACAAATTGTGGTCTTATCCACACATTAAATTACAAAAACAATTCTATATATGTTACATACATAGTAGTGTAAATGTAACTATTAGTAAGTTATCATTGAATATTAATTATATTTTTTCTAATGATTAGGTGTCACCGAATGGGTCAAACTCGTCCAGTCACCATTTACAGACTGCTCAGCGCGGGAACTATTGAAGAGGGTATATATCAAGTGGCACAGGAAAAGTTGAATTTGGAGAAACATGTCACTGGGGCTGACGGTAAGCACTGTTTTGTATATTCAAATGTTTCTTACATATATTTTGCAAAACAATACTATATATTTTGTCAAAATTCTGTGCTCTGTAAGAATTGTGAGAAATATCAGTATTATTTAGACTGATTCCTACAATTGGTCTTGAAACCTATGTCTATAGTGATCCAACATATATTTATATTAATAGCTTTAATCTCTACCTAAGCTCAAACATTATGAAAACATTTGTATGTTTTATTAAAGTAAATATTATTTATATTATGACTATAAGTAAAAAAAAACTTGTATTTGTTACAGAAAATGAGCCAACAGAACAAAAGAACGTAGTGCGCCTTCTCTCCGCCGCCCTCGGTCTCACTTCACCCAACAAATGACGGTTACCTAATGAGAATGTCATTGTCATTGACTAACCAACCACCGACACCGACTGGTGATTGCAACACTACTAGTTTTATGAAACTGTGGACAGTGACACTATTGTGATGTGACTTGTGACACTAGTGAGTGACCCGTGACACTAATGAGTGATTAGTGACACTTGTTAGTGAACTGTGAATTTATAGTGTAGTGATAGTGTACAAAGATTGATAAGATGATAGTGTCATTCCTAATACTGGTTTGTAATTTATTATATTATACGATAATAGCTTCAATTGTTTACATTTATTTTTTGTTTTATTAATAATATTATGGTTAGAGTTTTGATTTAAACAAAATGGAAAATATTTTTTTTAGTTTTCTTTTTTTTTACATGAGTAGAATTATTATTTATATAGACAATTTTTTTTGGTATATTCAAATTAAAAACATGTGTTTGTAGCCCCAATGCAGTGTCTAAATAGTTCATCAGTTCTGGCCTTACCTCAATACAAGCTGTAAAGCCAAAGTATTATTATTTTAATTATTATTTCTATGGTCTTCTGATATGTCTAATATGGAATACCGTATTATAATTTCATAGAAAATTATATTGAAGTTAAATCTGCTGACAAATGGATCAATAATAATAGTAATTTACAGAATTTTACACCAAATTGTTTTTAAAAACGGTAAAAAAAATGTGTAGAAACTTAACTGATGCTGAAAAAAAAAAATAAAAGCTGATGCTATAAGTTTTGGCAAGTGTTGGCTTGAAAATACAAGGACGCAGCACACAATCTTCTCAACATAACCTGTTATGGCGGTACCTGAGGTCACATTTACTTCAAGCACTTAAAACACCTATATAGCCTACCTAACTTAATAATACAATTTTTCTTACTACCAGGCCGTAGATTTTGTTGTACTAAATTTATTTTAAAAATTATTTTTTCTGTTCCTATGACATATATGAATGTTATGTTAAAAAAATTATGTTTAACATATATTACATGTTGTGGTAAAGAAACTTTCAATAGAACATTTTTCTACTGCTTCACCTTATATGAGACTGCGAGATTAAAATAAAAATGTTTATAAAAAAAATTGTATACATATAAAATGAAATGACTTAGACTAAAAATAATTATTCATTTGATATAAAAGTTTAGAATAGTTACAGAAAACTCTAAATTTCTTAATAAATCATTATAGTTTATTTTTATAGCCTCCATTTTTAAATACATTTGAATGCTACAGAAATAATATCATTTTTTGATTTCAAGATTATTACTGTAAGTTTGCAGTCTTCTTCAGGTCTTTATATAAAAATTGTGTATACCATTGAAAATATTTAAAAAATACTAGTAATAATAATAATAATAATCAATATTGTATTTTAGTATACATAAAATTTAATTAGACAGATTTGTTTCAATTGATACCACACTGCCTTCATAATACATAAAGACTGTAAATGAAAATAACAAAATGGTAAATATATTTTTCACAATAGAATTAAAAAAGCAATGAATTAAAACTGACATTGCTTTTATTATATATATGTATATAAATATGTTTATATTACAAGTAACAAGCCGATATGGTATTTTTCAACTAAACCTTGTATCTTGATATTCAGTATTTATACATTGAAATAGTTTTTAAAGTGTTGCCAGTTAAAAAAACTTTGCTTATTTGAAATTATTAAATGTTATATATAAATAAGTTATAGTTAGATATTACTTCTGATAGACCTGCTTGAATGGTTACTTGAATATTGTAACCTCCTAGCTTAACCTCTGTACAACCAGTTTCTATATTATGTATGTAAAATGGCTAAGAAATGAAAAAATCTAAAAAGTGTAATAATAAAAATATATGTTTTTGTTTTTTTCTCTTTATGCAATATGACAACATTTTCTAACACAATTACTAACTAGCAACACATTTAAAGGTAACTAGGACATTTTTTCATAGGAGGCAAAAGCAAGGATATTTACTAGATGTTAATAAAAATAATTTTATTAAGTTAAAAAATCTGCATTTTGAATCTATGCCTTGCCTTTATTTTCTATAATATAAAGTAATATGTGATATGGTGATAACAAACTAAGTTGTCAATAAATTATGCTGCACCTTATTTAAATAGAGATTGAGCTTAAATTGTATCTAAGTATCAATAAAAATGCTGAAATCTCCCCAATAAAAGTTACTTAAGAATAAAAATCGCGGTTTAATTATATACCATTTTACCTGGAAATCTATTATTAATCGAATTGGATAAAGAAGATGCTATAATGTTGACGGAATATATATATATATATATATATATATATACATATACATATACATATACATATACATATACATATATATATATATATATATATATATATATATATATATATATATATATATATATATATATATATATATATATATATATATATATATATATATATATATATATATATATATATATATATATATATATATATATATATATATATATATATATATATATATATATATATATACGAGGTGTGTTCAAAAAGTATCGCGAATTTTGAATTTTCGCGGGTTACGTATATTCGAATTTCAATTTTTTTGTGGCGTTATGTTGGTACTCATGTCTCTCACTTATGCCGACAACCTCGGCCATTTTGAATGTTCACTTAATTGTTGACAGCTGCTTTGCTTGCACGTGTTTTGGATCGTCTTCGATTTTTACCCATTCAAAAAAATGGATCAAAGAACGTGTATCAAATTTTGTGTGAAAAACGAAATTAAGTGCGCGGATGCATTCCGAATGTTGACTGTGGCATACGGAGAAGCTACCTTGGACCGAAGCAACGTTTATCGGTGGTACAAAATGTTCTCAGAAGGCCGAGAAGATGTGAACGACGAAGAGCGTGCCGGACGCCCGAGCACTTCAACAACAGACGAAAAAATTAATGAAGTGGAGAAAATGGTATTGGCCAATCGTCGAATCACCATTAGAGAAGTTGCTGAGGACCTAGACATATCGATTGGCTCGTGCCATTCGATTTTTATCAATGATTTGGGCATGAGACGGGTCGCCGCGAAATTCGTACCAAAATTGCTCAATTGCGACCAAAAACAGCATCGCATGAACATTGCTAATGAGATGTTGGACTCTGTCCGCGACGACCCAAATTTGCTCCAGAGGGTCATAACTGGTGACGAATCGTGGGTTTATGGTTATGACGTGGAAACCAAAGCTCAATCATCTCAATGGAAGCTGCCGCACGAACCAAGACCGAAAAAAGCGCGCCAAGTTCGGTCGAATGTGAAAGTTTTGCTGACAGTTTTCTTCGATTGCAGGGGCGTGGTGCATCATGAGTTCTTGCCACAGGGTAGAACGGTCAATAAGGTTTATTACCTGCAAGTTATGCGCAATTTGCGCGAAGCAATCCGCCAGAAACGCCCGGTTTTGTGGAAGAACAAAAATTGGCTTTTGCACCACGATAACGCCCCTGCTCACACATCGTTGCTTGTGCGCGACTTTTTGGCCAAAAACAACACACTAATGATGCCGCAGCCACCGTATTCCCCAGATCTGGCCCCCTGTGACTTTTTCTTGTTCCCTAAACTGAAGAGGCCCATGAAAGGACGACGTTATGCTACACTTGACGAGATAAAGACGGCATCGAAGGAGGAGTTGAACAAGATAAAAAAAAATGATTTTTTGAAGTGCTTCGAAGATTGGAAAAACCGTTGGCACAAGTGTATAATATCTCATGGGGATTACTTTGAAGGGGACAAAATAGATATTCATGAATAAATAAATAATTTTTGAAAAAACACAAAATTCGCGATACTTTTTGAACACACCTCGTATATATATATATCTGTTCTATTTCATGAACAGAATTAGATATAAATCCAAATAAGCCTATCAACAGATTTCTCTGAAGACAGTGAATAAACTTTGATAATAATTGTTATAAATATAATAATTAATACAAATATGTTTAAGTAACATTATAAAAGTAAAACCCAAACGAGCAAACGAGTAGTCATTGTTAAATAATTCCTAATAGATACTTATAGTGCTTGGTACAGCGTCTTGCAATTTGATAATTAGTCTGTAATAATACTGAGAGAAAAAACACTGTTTTTAGTGATTTAATTACTAAACATTGAATGTCATCGATTGATCGAAAGTTTCATCTTTCTTTTAAGGAACATGTCATGTACGTCTCGCGGGATTCGATTATAACGCGCCAAATTTTGTTCTTGAAATAGTCGTTGATGGTCTTTCCGCTTCCTAGTCAAGTAACCGTCTGTGACATATTATTTTTTTTTTTTTATTTTTGCTATTATTATAGTATAGTATAGTAGTAAAAAAAACTCGAAAAAAGTGTAAGAATAAATGTCTATGATTTATTGTCACTTTATAAAAGTTCGACGTTAAAATTTAATAAGGATTGGACGATTTAAAAAAGGCACAGTTCAAATTCCACTATATGAATTTGATTATTTAAAAGTACATTACATAATTATTTTCAAAAGTACATAATAAACAGAAGCTTATGAGTCTTGGAATTTTGATGGCTTTAATTCTTAGGAACAAATGTTATTTACCTTACACATACTTTTATAAGATTTTTGTGATACATCTATATATTATCCTTTATATACTTCTTCTTCTTCTTCTCTTTATTAATGGCGTTTCGAGCGTGCCAGTTGAGCACAATTCACTTCGCCAATGTCACGTTGAATGGAGAACACACAAAGGAGAATGTACGGTAAAAAGAGAGATATCATTACACAGTTGGAGTATGCATGTTTAAAAGAGATCCAGTTTAAATCCTTCACCTATAACAAAATCACAGATATCTACAATATTTACAGACAATAAATGGGGTTAGTAATAAACAATATATTTACATGAGTGTTAGCTTATACTTTAATATTATTATATTTAATATATTTACACAAAAATTTACACAAAGGACTAAACACAAACATTGAACATTAAGGGGGCGAGGGACTTTAAGAGGGAGGACATCATAAATGGGGCGAGCTAATTTGGGGCAAGAAAAAAGGATATGGGCAGGAGAACCGTCGTCTAGGCCACATTCACACAGTGAATGGTCCTTGACCCTGATCTTGGCGAGATGAATAGGTGTACATGCATGTCCAAGGCGTAAACGACAAATTGTTGAAATAATTTTCCGTTCTGCAAATTTTTGAGAGTAAAACCAAGGACGCTTTGGGATATCAGGTTGAAGAAATGCGTAATATTTTCCTTTCTGAGATTTTGACGAATCCCAGTATTTAGACCAGGACTTATCCAAATGAGTTCTTGCAAGAGACAACAGATCATGAGCCGAATTAACAAAATGTTCCAAGGTACCACACTGGACAGCTTATTTAACTAAATGACAGATTTCATAGTACCAGTTCAACGACTTGTCATTAAAACCATGGGGTCATTTGATTGTGATGTTTTAGAAGTTTACTTGCTTCTACGCTTCAAGGGTAGATTTAGATATTAATTGACTTTACCTTACTATCTTAACATGTTCTTGAGAAAAATTGTTAACAAACGAGACTTACGGACAATAATCTGTTAATTTTATGTGACTTCCGGCTTACAATCTTATAAATACACATAACATGAAATCAGTTATACATAGGTACATATTTACGATGTAAGAATTAATTTTCAATAACATTTTAACTACTATATGCACTATTAATAAATTATTTATATATATATATATATATATATATATATATATATATATATATATATATATATATATATATATATATATATATATATATATATATATATATATATATATATATATATATATATATATATATATATATATATATATATATATATATATATATATATATATATATATATATATATATATATATATATATATATATATATATGTGTGTGTATGTTATGTGTTGGCAACACGTCGGTATTATGGCTTAAATTCTCTAAATATTAGAAAGTGTAAATACTTTATTTTAAATAATTATATCACTGTATAAGTATTATAGAAAAGAAACAACGGTATTGCGTACTTATTTTTTTAAATTTGTTACTTGTATAGTATATAGCTTTATATTTAGTAAAACGACAATATATAACTGCTTTTATAATAAAAATTCTATATTATTATCTATTGTTAGGTGCAACCGAAGTGGTTAAAGTTAATTTGAAATGGAAAACACTAAAACACACATAGATCACAAATTCGACTATATTCGGACATAGGTTCCACGTAATTACATTAAATGACATAGGTCACTCAATAAGTATACTTCGTACAACTGCCACGACTGACATAAATTCAACGCTTTTATAGTTTTTATTATCTAAAACTACCCCCTATTATAAAATTGTTTGGAATAATGACTAAATAAGGTAGAAGGAAGCTACTATATAATGTAAAATAAAGTCTCCAAACCAATTATGTATATAAATGATTATCTAAGGATTTTTTTAAATAATATTTTCTTAACTTTTTAAAGTTACAATTTTTCAAAATATATGCATATTACGACAAACAAACTAAGAAATATTCGTTGCCTAACTAGAATAAATATGATGCCTTTTCCATCTGTCATTTTCAGTACACATTAACAATTTTCTCTTATATATTAAAATTTAGTTAAATTTGATTTAAATATGAAAACGAGGCATTATTTCTTTAAATAATCAACTGAGCGACAAACGCGCCATTAAACATTATCATACACACGCCTATTTTCCAATGCATCTAAATGCAACTGCATACATTTCCTTACAACACAGAGCTAGGTAGTTACTACCCACTGTAGGTAGTCGGTATTAGTTAATTAGGTAGGTAGGTAGAGGTAAAGCGTCACCGGACGGAGGAGGCGAGGGATGGGTGCGCGCGCGTCAGTCGGCAAACCGCCCGGGCGGGCGCCACACGACCGGGATCTGCGCACGCGAAGCAAATGTTAAAGCGAAGGCGAAGTATATATTAGAAATCATTTCAGTGAAATAATAATACGCAACGCCAACGAATATTATATGTCGTATACATATAGTATATGATACACGCACGCGCCAGATTCTGGTAAGTATATTGTTTTATTATATAGAGATATATATATATATTAATATATATATATAGATATATATATATATATTAATAAAATCTATATATAGTTGTATATTTTTGGCTCCGATGTGCTATGCGTTTTATGTTTCCCGATTCTACCATACTATGAACTAATTTGGTGCGCGTTTTAATATTATTTTTTCTAATAAAAATTCTTAGACTAAGATCGTGTATAAGAAATGAGAGTCGCGGCATGCACCGGCTAATTGGTTTAAGATATAATAGAACTTCTTGAATGCTCTTCCGTCAACGCTGGCCTAAATACCGATAATATTGGACTCGGCACGACTCTCGCTACCATCGACTTCTGAATGGAGGCCCCGTACCATAGTTCATTTAACATTAAATTGTAAACAAAATTATATACGTAATTATGCATTAGACAAAATTAACCACACTCTGAAATTATTTCACTTCACGGTCGCTTCAGCCGCTGAAGCACTTAATTGGGTAAACAGAGCGCTTTCTCCCGATTTCTAGTTTCCGTTTTAATTATTAATAAAATAGTTAAAAATTGTAAAATTGTTAATAATTAGTACGAACACAGATAATGTTTCTATTTAATAATTACGTCATCGACTTCTCGCCGGTGTAAGAGTTATCTGTTTTTAGTTCGCTGTTTGCAGTTTGACTAACTTCGGCCTTGATTACTTAGCGCGTCTAGCATCGCTTTCCATTTGGTACACTTATTTCTGAATAATACATTTATATATTTATTACACATATGATACGGTTATCATTAAACGGACAAAAAGTAAAAGTGATATATTTTTTTAGATAAATTAACCGCTTGCAGTAAAGATATTCACAAATATTATTTTAGTTAAGTATTTCTTTTAATTTGATCACGTGTCGTGTTTCTTAAATTATGTGAAATAAATAAAAAGTATTATGTTAAATAATATATAAAGCAAGGTAAAGGGAAACTAGTGTTAAGACATTCCTTTCCCCGCTTACCTTCCAGAGTAGACAGTTTTTGCACAACTTTCTTGTGTCGGAAATCAACGCCGCGCTTGTTATTAAAGGGAGGAAATTAACAAAAATAATTTCTTGTAATGGCAATCGAACCCACAATCGTCGTGTCTTTAGTAAAACACCGTGCCGCTGAGCAAATACGTTTCAAATGGATGATATGGATTATGACTATCGGGTTTTGAATATTTTTTTTTGCATTTCAATTTGAAATTGTAATATATAAATAGAAAAATATACAAAAATACAGAAATGTAATTTTAACTATTATTGAAAATAAATATCATTTACTTTTAATAAACCTCTTAAGGAATAATAATAATAACATGAATTTTGTCCCGCCTTACGTTCTTTCTACAAATACAGTAGAAACTCGATTAACTGAACTAATTGTTGTTGTAAGGCATTCGGATAATGGAAAATCCGGATAATCGAAAGTACATACATATGAATAACACATGTAGGCATATAATATTATACTTTATTAAAAACGAGTACTACATATTAACAAAAATCAATGGTCTTTAGGAATTTGGTTGAAAATATTTGGTAATTGTCATTTGACGTAGGACCATGCTTGCACTAATACGATTTGTAAGGTACCTTTAATCAATTTGCCTGTAGGTAGATTTGCCGCCTGTAGTCCGGATAATCGCAAATCCGTATAACTGAGGACCGGATAATCGAGTTTCTACTGTAGTTGTTTAACTGAAGTAGATATTACTTTCTCAAGCGGCACTTCAAGGCCGAGTTCTAAGTCGTAATTTAATATTTTACTAAAAAATATGTTATCTTTTAAACACGTGTATATTATATCGACCTATGTACAGAATATTGATATCATTATTAAATCAAATTACTTTTTTTATGTTAATGAACTAAGATTTATTTATATATAAAATTTGGTCCCAAAACTACATGTACCTTACCCTACCATACATAACAGTAAACTAGCAGATTACCATAAAACCCTAAATTCTGTAGTATATTCTATTTTTTCTATTAGCTTCATGCTTTGATCCGACACTTGGCAGGGTAGGCAGATGAGAACCGCACCGAACCATGGGAATCTAGTTTTAAGACACTCCTTTGCCTGCTTTCCGCCTTGCATTGAGTGTTGAGTGGCCGAACTCACGCCGCGTTTTACCTAGTTACCAGAGGGAAGAAAATGGAAATGAAAAAATCCAAAATCTTCTCCTAGTGGGAATCGAACCCACAAACGTCGCGTTTACAGGCAGACGCTATGCCTCTGCGCCACGATATATTCTATACTTGTTATGTATTTAGTTTAATGTAAACACTGCCTCATTTCTCTATTTAATGTCTGACATTTGTGTCGCAGGATATCTGTGCCAACTGGAGATTACAGATAGTTCTTATTTTGGACTAATGAGCTCGTTTGTTTTGTGATAACGTTTTCGTACATAATAATATCTTTATTGAAGTTTTTCTTCAGTCTTTTAATATTTAAACATATTTAAATGAAAACTACAAAGACAAGTTACAACGTGGTTTATTTTTATGTACATTATTATGGATTTATGAAAGAAGGAGAATATAAGTAATTACATTGTCAGACATGTAATTTGGATTATTATCACATCCTCGTGACGAAATAGGTTAAGTTCGCCACTCAAGAAACTGTCTAAAATTCGGGTGACCATCGAAAGCTCTCTCTGCTATCCTAGTACCACGATAAAAACAATGGAAAACAATTACATTTAGTTATTTTTTATTTAATTTTTCATTATTTTTTTTATTTAAAGTTGAGAGCCACTATTAATCAGTCTCTACTTTTCACTAAATTCTCTTTTAACTTTAACGTTATTCTCTCCAATACAAATTAATAGTATAAAACATTTTTATTACAATTACATCGTGCGGAGTAACAGCTCCACTTTAACACATTTTCTCACAATAGAAAAAGTTAAGAAATGTATAGATTAGGCAACAGCCCGCCAGCAACGGACGCCGCAGCCACAGGCCATTGAACGAGGTCGCTCACCCCTGAAACTTGCCGGCAAAACAAATTACTGTAATCGTTTCAAGCGTTTGATAACTTCGTTTTTCGCGAGCGAAATAATATAAAAGGTTTGGCTGGTCTAAACTGGCTTTAGTAACAGTTCCGTAATATTTAGTTATTTGCTCTTTAGAATTTGTTCCGTACTAAAAAGAGAGGTAAGGAGAGACCTCAGTTGACTCTTGAAAAAACAGTATTGAAGATACTGGAGAAAGGTCACATGAGGACTCCGGAGAGCATGTAGGAAGAGGTTGATAACACTGGACGAGGCGGAAGAGGTATGAAGGGGCAGTCAGAAAGAACGAAACGTCAAACGGTGCAGTTTGGCGTTTCGTTCTTTCTGACTCGCTAGAGATAGAGCGTGAAGATATGTATGTATGAACGCATACATAATGCTTTTTATAATTACTCGATTTTTTATAATTCATCGATTATTGTTCGATTATCATTACGAAATAGGCAGAGTATGCGTAGATAATAGTTTTTTTAATTATTTTACTTTTAAAAAGATCTTTGTCCAGCCGGCGACAGGAACGGATGTGACGACTCATCAGTTTGAGAATTCATTATATTTAATGAATCCTTTTATCTATTCCTTGAGATTTGGGTATAACTAAGAAATCAGTTAAGGAACAGTGCTTACACCGTCAATTTTTAGAATTACTGGGGGATACTGGGAAGCCATGACACTAGGTTATCTTAGCCTGTCTGCTATATAGGAAACAGTAAAGAAACTGAAAAAAAAATGTTTTACCTCAGTATATCATGTACCATATATACCTTCACGCTTAGTAGTCAGAGGGAACCGCAGGAGTCATAGGAACCTAGTGTTAAGACATTCCGGCGGAAAGCAGGTATATCTTAATAGTTTCTTTTGAATGACGGGAGCGATAAATAAATTGATAAATCCACATAGTATAGATAGGATTATAGTAATAATAATGGTATGCATTATTCTATACCTATCATAAACAATACAAGGCGCCATGTTTGTGACTAAAAATGATCTAAAAGTGTTAGCAATATCAACAATAAATATATAAATATAATAAATTACTAATAAACACACATATAATATAATCAACTAATTTTAGCATTCATCAAGTAAATATCAAAGTTTCAATGACATCTGTTTGTAAATGTTAGTAATGTGACGAAATCCATGTCAAAGTCGAACAATGTCGTGGGCGTTAGCGAGTTTTATGTACATAACGTTTTAATAGCTTTTACTGTCTCATTAAGTAGTAATACATTTCAATTATTATCTAGCAGCCAGCTAGTCAGCTTCCGACCGTTTTCCGACAATAGAGTTGTTAATTGACTAAAACTCTATGTGATACGGTAGAGCGGTTTGGTATTAGGTACGTTCAAAATAATACTGCAATTAGTTTAATTTGTACGTTCAGTTATTCTTGACTTCATTAATTTGTTATACTTATATAAGAATATTAAATAAGTTACATTATTATAATAAGGTAAGTGATAATATTCTATCCCGCTCGTAGCAGGGTAGAGGGAACCGCAGAAACAGTGAGAACCTAGTGTTAAGACACTCCTGGTACTCGCATTCCGCCTGTCGAGGCATTGTGCGTCGAGTGTCGGAACTCAACGCCGCTCTTGCTTAGTTGTCAGAGAAAATAGACTTGAAAAAAAACCATTTCATTCGATTGAAAATCGAACTCACAATCTGACGCGCTTACAAGCAGACGCTGCCCAACACAACTCAAATGAAATTATATTTGTGATAAAAATGCTTGCTTACATTTAATTAATTAGTAGGTAGTTATTTTAATATTTATAATGCAATATGTCGACTTCGGATCTTGTAAAACGAAATAATACAAATTACGCAGTAGCTACTTAAACTAAAACTGAACAGAAAAACAAGTAGCCTTAACATAAAGAAATTCTATACAATATGTAATTTATTAGACGTGTTGATTAAATGTAATAAAATAACTTGAATAGTAGCGAGCATCACACCTATGTATGTATAAAAATAATTAAAATTGAATAAAAGCAATTAATTAATATCAAAAATATATATTAAAATATAAATTTTTTTTATAAATGCCTTTACTTGTGTTATTTTTATACATTTATAATTTTCTGTTATAATTTTGAGTAAAACCGCTCACGTGGGAAAAATGGTAGCCTTGATTTTACTTGTTTGCCGTAAGATGACTAAGATCTGAATAGTTCAATCCTTATATCATAATTATTAAGTTTATGCAAAAATTTTTAAGCATTTTTTTTTTTAATAAATACTTCTTGAATTAATTAAAAACACATATCTTATATTTTTTAAGTATGTAATTTTTAGGTACTTTTTTATTTTTATTCTATGTGTTTGCTAAAGTAAATATAATAATAACTGTCATAACATTTAGTATATGTTATCTGTACTCTAGGAAAAAAGATATATATGTATATCGAAGTTCACAGGTACATTTCCCTGAAGGTCAAATAACACAAATAATCATCAGTACTTACAAATGCCTGAGCTTTGGATTTTAAAAATTCTTAGCTCTAACGTATATATCTGTATATATTAAATTCTGATGTTAACTTATACTCTAATATATATTTGATTTTAATAGTTTAATAAAATTAATTAAATTCAGTTTAATTTTTTAAAATCACATTTATAATTTTATATAAGGCCAAATTTGCAAGCAGCTAAATACTCTTCTGTATTTCCTTCATCGAATTACCAACAGCAAATAGTTTCTGCAATTATAAATAACATAGCGGTACACATACATTGCTTCAACATTATGCCACTATTGTTGTAACAATTAATACAACTGTACACTTGAATAATAATTATTGGTTTGTATTTTTTAAAGGCTTTGTATACACATTGATGTAAAGCGCGCGGCAAAAAAGGCGCAAAGCAGGCGGCCATGATGCATATTCACCTGCAATTGTGTTAGTTACCTATTACTTATATATACACGTAAACAGTTTAATATACATATGTACATTATTCATTAAATTTTATTGTATAAATTTATATTATTTTAGTATTAAGTAATTTCGCAGTTTTGCACATTTTCCATGTAGATGCAACTTTGAGCCTTGTGTACCAAAATTGGGAAATGAAAATAGTTTAAGTACTATTATGACTTAGAGCGTAGATCACATACAATCTTACAGTTAGAGGCTCTCCCGCTGTATCAATGTTTTAACATAAAATAATTATTAAATTTAGCACAAGAAAAGAAGGAAACATAAGAATTTGTACAAAAATATATAAATAAATTATTTTTGTTGGTTACTTATTTTAAGCTTAATTATAATCAATTACATGTATATTGTGATGATAGCACAACAATGAAAAAAGATGAAAATATGTTTGTACCTACTAAATACAAAATTGAATCATAACACTTGAAAATATTGAATCGTGTTATAATACATCTAATATTAATAGGACAAATTCATTAACTACGTTGAAATTATATGAAACTTAAATTTAAAACAAATTTGTTTATGACAAAACATTATTTATTAAAAAATCTCAACACGCAATGCCTCGAGTAAGGCGGAAAGCGGGGACAGAGAAAGCAGGGACTAAGCAACGGAGTGTCTTAACACTAGGTTCATATGGCCCCTGCAGTTCCCTCTGCCTATTCTGTTATATGCGGGATAAAAGCGTGAAGCTATAAAAAAAATATTTATTGTTTAAACAAGTTGATATCAAATTCAAAGTAATCTTAAAGTAATTTCCCTTTATAGCGTTTAAAAGCGCATTTAGGTGTCTAATCTAGTGAGCTTAGCATTCATTAGCTTATAATGGATCTAAAGAAAGAAGAACGTATCCGTTGTGGTCTTAAATTTTCTATTTACTTTTTTACGAATACTGTTCCTTTAACTTTTAATTCGAAGCCCAGTGTATAGAGGTGTAGCGTGAAGCTATGTATGTAAACGTAAATATGAATACTTATTCAATATATTTTTTAATGAAATACGGCCAGTATTGCACAACTAGTAATTTTATATACATTTTTATTTATGTGATCACATTAAGTATGCATCCATGGTCGCATAATCTGTTGAGACTTTGTTTTGTACTATATACATAATTTAAAGATAAAAATTTTACAATTTTAAGCCCAAATAGAAGCGAAAATTATATGTGGATATATTAATAATTAGCAAATTGAGAAGGTATATTTTATAAATATACAAAAAATCAGCCTAGTTTGCCAAAGCGAAGAAGATGGAAATAGAAAAATCTATCTTCTCCGACTGGGGATCGAACCCAGAAACCGTCGTGTTAAAGGCAGACGTTGCGCCTCTGCGCTACGACGGTCCTCAAACTAGGTGAAGCGCGGCGTTGAGTTCCGCCACTCAACACGCAATTCTTCGAAAAAGGCGGAAAGCGGGATGAAGAAGGCAGGGACTAAACAACGGAGTGTCTTAACACTAGGTTTCCACGGTCCCTGCAATTCCCTCTGCCTACCCTGCCATGTGCGGGATAAAGCGTGAAGCTAAAAAAAAGAAAAAAAATCTGCAATTCATTGTCTTATACTAAATAGGCAAAAATAAACAGAGGCCGTATATAATTGAAGTCGCATTCACTAGTTAAAAATTACAAATTCTTCTTCTCTTTAATTATGGCGTTTCGAGGATTATAAATTCGATTATCGTCATATAATGTGAATAACACAGATAATATCTTTTTATATATTTTTTTAAACTTGAGTTATATTTTTCGGCATCTATTACGCATAAAGCTGTGTAGAGATAACCCAATGATAAGACACTCTATTCTCTACCTATATGTTTTTATTTACATTCTTTATTAGTCTTTCCACACAATGTTTTTTCTCGTTTCTCGTTAGCTACGAAAAGTTAACTATTAAATTAATATAGTAATAGATATCGATCGTTTCAAGAGATATTCATTGTATTTAAATGATAAATATTAGTCATTATACGTGTGCAATCGCACATGTACATCAATATTTAATATGTTTACTATTGAATGTAGAAAGTAGCGTTTTAACACAGGGCTCCATTTTGTGTAGCCTGCCTTTTTACGGAGTAAAGTGTGAAGCAAAAAAATTATTAATGGCTGTAGAAATTATTAATAATGTAAATTAATAAAAAATGTATGTAATCAGTTAAATGTTTGTTATTAGTTAGATTTAGCTTTTTGATGCAATTATTGGTCAATATAAAGGTCATTCAATCATAACTAATTGAATCCATTGAAGACTTACCGAATGGGCTATAGATTTTTGGATTACGTTTTACATTTTAGGCTATTTAAATAAAGATATTTTCATAATAACCTAGCGAATAGTATTTTTTTGGAAATATAATTTTAAACATTTCTATCAAACGCACCGCGAGTAATCCAAAAATTAAGTGGGTTTTTGTAACAATTTTCATTATTACAATTATCTACAGATTATATAAAAGGGTACTATTCATTATTTTGTAAGTAAAGCAAATTTTTTACAATTATATTAATAAAATATTAATTATCATTGGACATTTCTAATTTTATTACTCTTACTACTGCTACTCCACAGAACAGACTATTATTTTACTTATTTAAAAAAATCTTGGTAAATCGATTATATTATCTGTCTCAAAATTTTCAATATGCGGTAAAATTTATCATGAATTTTTTAAATAAATATTTATGTAGTAAATAACTGTCATAGTCTGGACAGTAAGTAAATATAAAGACTTTATCGCTTTAACAAAATTAATCATTTGAAGATGAAAATCGATTTTATCCAATGACTTAGTATAGATCCATTATCGATTACCAACAAAACAAAGACAATCGTGGAACGTGCCCAGTGACCTAGAACCCAACTCTCAATATGTACTCAGTTGTGTTATAGCGGCCTCAAGAACGAATGAAGTTCACGTAAATATAGACTTTAATAACATAACATAGAGCGCTAATTACCGTATTATAAATTCTAGATACTATTTTTATATACAGAGGTACATAGTTTGTATGTATGTATGTGTCAGACAGTAAACACGGTGATGTCATCCGGCACCGCCTACGAAGTGAAGTTTTGAAATTTTTTATGAAATATTCGCAATTCGCAATATTCGGTTCGATGTAAATGGTGCATCCTTATTTGTGTATAACGTATTCGAATCAGCTTCATATTTTCTGATAGAACGCCTAAATATTTCAAATATGGCTATTTTATGGTTATAAAAAAAACCGTCGTAGCGCAGAGGCGCAACGTCTGCCTGTAACGCGACTAACGCGACGGTTTCTGGGTTCGATCCCCACTCGGGGAAGATGGATTTTTCTATTTCCATTTTCTTCGCTCTGGCAACTAAGGCAAAGCGCGGCGTTGAGTTTCGCCACTCAACACGCAATGCCTCGAAAACGGCGGAAAGCGGGGACGGAGTAAGCAGGGACTAAGTAACGGAGTGTCTTAACACTAGGTTCCTGCAGTTCCCTCTGCCTACACTGCCATGTGCGGGATAAAAGCGTGAAGCTAACAAAAAAAAATAAAAAAAAATCGAAATATATATATATATATATATATATATATATATATATATATATATATATATATATATATATATATATATATATATATATATATATATATATATATATATATATATATATATATAACGCAGAACATTTATACTTAATAATATGTTTGCAGATTGAATGTTTTATTACACTTTTTATATCACCTCGCCATCACCGGCATCGGCCGTGAGTCGTGAGAGTGACAGATGATCTTCATTCCTCTTGAAAACCATACATGACTTTTTTACCTTCTCGCTTCGTCTCGCGTTAGCAGATTAGGCGAAGAGAACTCTTTAATTTTCTCCGTTCTCTCCGCTTAAATTCGATATATATCTTGTAGAGTCACGTACTTTCGCAGATATAAAGACGACGTACTTGGATAAATCCTACACTGTATGCTTCATTAAAATGCATACATTATATATGAAAATAGCAACAAATAATGACATATAAACATATATGTATGTAAATATGTACGAAATTATATATTTTTTGTATATAAAAAATTAATTCTAATAATCTTGACCATATTTTTAAGACATGATTCATGATGATGATAGTTCAGTGAAATTTATATGCAAACGTTTTGTACATTTTATTGATATTAATCTTTTTTTTTGATAATATTGTTAAATAATGGACACCACTCAACACGTAATGCTTTGATAGAGCCGAAATCGGAGAACGAAGTGTCTTAACACTAGTTTCCACAAGTTTTTACGGTTCCCTCTACCTACCTTGCGATAAGTGGGATACAGCGCGTACGTGACTAAGAAAAGTCGATAAATATTTTTTTTATTTTAACAGTGGCTTTTTTTTTAATTTTTAAATAATTTTCCTAGACTTCGACTATGTATTTGTTTATATACAGTGTACAGTACAATGGTGCAACAGCCACTTAAGGATGGCCGTTTTAGGTGTGTACTTAAGACATGAATACTAATAAGATTACCATTCACAAAGTCGAACTCGAACGTCCTCCTTCCATAAGGTATGCGCTGATATAGCATAGAGAGTATATGGAAAATATTGCAGTGTTTAAAATAAAATATAAATAATATACGTGAAAAAGATACGTATATAATTGACACAGGTGATTATATCTTTTATGATACAACATATACGAGGTGTGTTCAAAAAGTATCGCGAATTTTGTGTTTTTTCAAAAATTATTTATTTATTCATGAATATCTATTTTGTCCCCTTCAAAGTAATCCCCATGAGATATTATACACTTGTGCCAACGGTTTTTCCAATCTTCGAAGCACTTCAAAAAATCATTTTTTTTTATCTTGTTCAGCTCCTCCTTCGATGCCGTCTTTATCTCGTCAAGTGTAGCATAACGTCGTCCTTTCATGGGCCTCTTCAGTTTAGGGAACAAGAAAAAGTCACAGGGGGCCAGATCTGGGGAATACGGTGGCTGCGGCATCATTAGTGTGTTGTTTTTGGCCAAAAAGTCGCGCACAAGCAACGATGTGTGAGCAGGGGCGTTATCGTGGTGCAAAAGCCAATTTTTGTTCTTCCACAAAACCGGGCGTTTCATTGTCTGGACAGTAAGTAAATATAAAGACTTTATCGGTTTAACAAAATTAATCATTTGAAGATGAAAATCGATTTTATCCAATGACTTAGTATAGATCCATTATCGATTACCAACAAAACAAAGACAATCGTGGAACGTGCCCAGTGACCTAGAACCCAACTCTCAATATGTACTCAGTTGTGTTATAACGGCCTCAAGAACGAATGAAGTTCACGTAAATATAGACTTTAATAACATAACATAGAGCGCTAATTACCGTATTATAAATTCTAGATACTATTTTTATATACAGAGGTACATAGTTTGTATGTATGTATGTGTCAGACAGTAAACACGGTGATGTCATCCGGCACCGCCTACGAAGTGAAGTTTTGAAATTTTATATGAAATATTCGCAATTCGCAATATTCGGTTCGATGTAAATGTTGCATCCTTATTTGTGTATAACGTATTCGAATCAGCTTCATATTTTCTGATAGAACGCCTAAATATTTCAAATATGGCTATTTTATGGTTATAAAAAAACCGTCGTAGCGCAGAGGCGTAACGGCTGCCTGTAACGCGACTAACGCGACGGTTTCTGGGTTCGATCCCCACTCGGGGAAGATGGATTTTTCTATTTCCATTTTCTTCGCACTGGCAACTAAGGCAAAGCGCGGCGTTGAGTTCCGCCACTCAACACGCAATGCCTCGAAAACGGCGGAAAGCGGGGACGGAGTAAGCAGGGACTAAGTAACGGAGTGTCTTAACACTAGGTTCCTGCAGTTCCCTCTGCCTACCCTGCCATGTGCGGGATAAAAGCGTGAAGCTAACAAAAAAAATTAAAAAAAAATGGAAATATATATATATATATATATATATATATATATATATATATATATATATATATATATATATATATATATATATATATATATATATATATATATATATATATATATATATATATATATATATATATATATATATATATATATATATATATATATATATATATATATATATATATATATATATATATATATATATATATATATATATATATATATATATATATATATATATATATATATATATATATATATATATATATATATATATATATATATATATATATATATATATATATATATATATATATATATATATATATATATATATATATATATATATATATATATATATATATATATATATATATATATATATATATATATATATATATATATATATATATATATATATATATATATATATATATATATATATATATATATATATATATATATATATATATATATATATATATATATATATATATATATATATATATATATATATATATATATATATATATATATATATATATATATATATATATATATATATATATAATATATATATATATATATATATATATATATATATATATATATATATATATATATATATATATATATATATATATATATATATATATATATATATATATATATATATATATATATATATATATATATATATATATATATATATATATATATATATATATATATAGGGGAAGGTTGCTATCATTGGACCACCTAACTTTGTGACCTCATATCTCATGAAATATTACCTACAACTTAAGACAATTAATGAAATGTGATGCTTTTTTATGTAAATTATTAATATATAAATTATTGGCAATGAAAGTTGAGAGGCTTTAGAGCTATTCTAATATAACTTTTCAATGACGAGTTGCTTTCTTTGGATCACCGTCGCCTAGAATGGACCACTAAGTTGCTATCATTGGACTTTGAAACATTTGTATTAATGGTCCAATGAAGGTGACTCAAATGAAACACAAAATAAGAATTACTATTTTTATTCAAATTTTTCTTCTTAAACCCAGTTGTACTGCTCATACATATATGTGGCTCTTAGTTGACGATAACTTATATGAATGGTGCTTCATGTATGCACAGTACTATTTTCCAGGATCTTCTATGGTTCTATTAAAACGATGTTTAATTTCATTTTTCTCAGCTAATTGGAGGCAAGCACTCTGACAACTTTAGGAGTAATATAAAAAAGAATTCTCCATTTAAACAACGTGATTGCTAAATTTAGTTTCTAAAGCCTCCGCAAGATCTACTTTTGATTCCACTATTTGAATTTTTTCGACATTTTTTGTTATTTTTCACATCTAATTGTCTTTTTAATATAGCTTTTGGAACGCCATACGTTCGACTTGCTTCATTTAATCTAATAGTTTTTTAAAAAAATTCTATATTTAGTTTCATACTAGTAACCAATACTATTTCGTCATTTAAAAATAATATTTCCTCTTCTTGCCGACATTCTGAAATATAAAAATATAATCCAATTACAACTAAAAGGTAGGTATCTATCTACATGCAATACCAAAATATTCAATTTACAATATAAAACTCATTATTTACTAAAGTTGATATAGGTTTCTTTGATTGGACCGGTCCAATGATAGCGTCACCATTCAGGTCCATTGATGGCAACTAGGTATATAAACAGAACGAAAGCAATTATTAAAAAACGTGTAAAATTAAGTTAAAAGCTTAGTAGTGTTTGTAAGCGCAGATAAATTTGCTATTTGGAGCTAACACAATCATTAAACATTAATTAAAACAATGTGACTTACATGACTTTGTTGATGGCTCGGTTATTGTATCACGGTCACCATAAACACATGTACAGATCTCACTCCTTATCACGTTTCGCGAGCGCACAGAGGTTTCGTGGGTAGGCAAGGGATTCGGTACTGTTGCTTAGCAACGTATTAAACTTGCTGTGACATGTATAGATTTTGAAAAAAATGGGTGGTCCAATCAAAGAGCCGGTCCAATGATCGCAACCTTCACCTATATATATATATATATATATATATATATATATATATATATATATATATATATATATATATATATATATATATATATATATATATATATATATATATATATATATATATATATATATATATATATATATATATATATATATATATATATATATATATATATATATATAACGCAGAACATTTATACTTAATAATATGTTTGCAGATTGAATGTTTTATTACACTTTTTATATCACCTCGCCATCGCCGGCATCGGCCGTGAGTCGTGAGCGTGACAGATGATCTTCATTCCTCTTGAAAACCATACATGACTTTTTTACCTTCTCGCTTCGTCTCGCGTTAGCAGATTAGGCGAAGAGAACTGTTTAATTTTCTCCGTTCTCTCCGCTTAAATTCGATATATATCTTGTAGAGTCACGTACTTTCGCAGATATAAAGACGACGTACTTGGATAAATCCTACACTGTATGCTTCATTAAAATGCATACATTATATATGAAAATAGCAACAAATAATGACATATAAACATATATGTATGTAAATATGTACGAAATTATATATTTTTTGTATATAAAAAATTAATTCTAATAATCTTGACCATATTTTTAAGACATGATTCATGATGATGATAGTTCAGTGAAATTTATATGCAAACGTTTTGTACATTTTATTGATATTAATCTTTTTTTTCTATACAATTTTTTGATAATATTGTTAAATAATGGACACCACTCAACACGTAATGCTTTGATAGAGCCGAAATCGGAGAACGAAGTGTCTTAACACTAGTTTCCACAGGTTTTTACGGTTCCCTCTATCTACCTTGCGATAAGTGGGATACAGCGCGTACGTGGCTAAGAAAAGTCGATAAATATTTTTTTTATTTTAACAGTGGCTTTTTTTTAATTTTTAAATAATTTTCCTAGACTTCGACTATGTATTTGTTTATATACAGTGTACAGTACAATGGTGCAACAGCCACTTAAGGATGGCCGTTTTAGGTGTGTACGTAAGACATGAATACTAATAAGATTACCATTCACAAAGTCGAACTCGAACGTCCTCCTTCCATAAGGCATGCGCTGATATAGCATAGAGAGTATATGGAAAATATTGCAGTGTTTAAAATAAAATATAAATAATATACGTGAAAAAGATACGTATATAATTGACACAGGTGATTATATCTTTTATGATACAACATATATATGATATTCGGCTCAGAATCCACTTGTATGGCGTTCAATGGCGAAGGCCTTTAAGCAGCAGCGGACATCATGATGTGATGAGGAAAATAACGTAAAGAAATATTAATTAAAAATAATAAAATGATAAGAAATAATAATAAGAAAAATTAATTAAATAAAAATTTATATTACGCCTTTTAAGCTAAAAATAACACAATAACATATAAACTATAAAATGTTCTGGTACTGTTATTAATAATTATAAAATACGTTAGTAAGAGCACTAGCTAGCTATTAATGAGGTTCGAATAGATTATGCTTTAATGCATTCTATTACCATGAATTCGAATGAATACGATTCATTGAATACAGTTATATTTTACTCGCTGCTCCGCCCGTTATATAACACTATGTATATATATATATATATATATATATATATATATATATATATATATATATATATATATATATATATATATATATATATATATATATATATATATATATATATATATATATATATATATATATATATATATATATATATATATAAGTGAATTAAAATAAACAGTTATAATACTCCTAAAATAATAAACAAATTCAAATAAAAATGAATAGGGCTGTTTCACCTCTTGCTGATAAAGTTTCAGAAAATATATTAATTGCCTGACAAACAAAAAAACAAATTTTAGTTTTACAGGTCTCGGATATAAACATGTAGCAAACGCACAGCCCCTAATTGTAAACGCGACAGTTCAAAGCGACACTCTAGCAAGCAATATTTTAAATTGGACAAAAAGTTGAGAACCAAGTGTCTCAATTACGTTCCCATTGCTTTCTCTGCAGAAAATAATGAAAAAGCAAAAACGATAACAAAAAATGACTGTAAATGTATTAAAGATGCTGGATAATAAATAAAGTGAAGCTTTAAATATAAGCACGATGTTATTTGAGAATTCCGTTGTTGCAGTGAAACCAATACGAGTAAAGTGAACGAGTCTCGAGTGCAGAGAACGACTGGCGGCACACAACGAGAGAGCGGTGAGTAGGTTTACCATGTAACAATAAATAGTTTAAAATTGATACAATAAAATATATTTTTGACGTGACAACGCTTAAATTAGGTTGTGCGGCTCGGAGTCAAATATGAAAATGGTAACGTAACGATGTGTCAACTGTCACCGAACTATGATCGGTCCGCCGCGCGTATCACTTGACACATGTACAATGTTTTAGTAAACAACATATATTTTCTATAGTTAAAATTTGTGCAATTTATATTATAATTATTATTCATATCAATAAATATTCTACCGAGAAAAAGACGTTGTCACGTAAAATTTTCGCCCGTAAAACCCACTTTACAGGCAACCATTTTTTTTAGTTTAAATTATTTGACTAAAATAACACAAAAAATAATATATTTTGCAGAAAAAAAAACGCTATTGTTATAATTTAGGATACTATTTTGCAAAATCTAAACTGTTCTCTTTGTGTGACTTTAACATATAAACATATATTGTTATATAATTAAGATTATTTATAAATTATATAAGGACCGTCGTGGCGCAGAATCGTAGCGTCTGTCTGCAAACGCGACGGTTTAGAAAGTTCGACTCCCACTCGGGGAAGATGTATATTTCTATTTCCATGTTCTCTCTGGCAACTAGGCTAAAACGTTGATTTCCGCCATTCAACACGCAATGCCTCGAAAAAGGCGTAAAGCAGGGAACAGAGTGTTTTAACACTAGGTTCTCATGGTTCCTACGGGTCCCTCTCCCTACCTTGCTTATTAAAATATAATAAAATGCTCAGAAATTATTTTATATTCTATAAATTTATAAAAGCGTGGCGACTCTAACGTTGGTCGGTGAGTCAGCTAAGCCGCAAGTCGCAATGTCGACACTGACGCGAAACGCTCCTCGCTCGTTGCAAGGTGGCTCCTATTCGGTTTCAAAATATAATGGTAGCCTAATATTATATTGACAAATTAAATATGTAAAACAAAATACTTAAATTATCTTCAATGAGATCTTGAGATGAGATGATCTTCAAGCTGTGGTGTTATATAGTAGATGAAATCTTGTAGGTTGAGAAATTCATAGATATCTATATAACAAACGATTCGCAAGCGGCTTCATCCTCTTGGACTGCACTATTTAACTGGCAGATTGTATTGCAATATATGTTATTTTGACGTATAAGCTATGTTACTGGAAAGTTTAATCTAAATCCACTTTTGCGTTCAAACATCTCACTTTGTAAACTTTCACAATTTTAAATATTAGAAGCATTTTATATAAATAAAGAATTAAAAATAATAAAATTATTGTATTTATTATATTTACAAATTCGACAATTCTTTCCAGTCATTTCGTTTCTAAAGCTTGCATTTTACATCTAAAATAAAAAAGAAATTATATATCATATGACTATATACTAATATTTTTATGTATAAATCTTAGTTATGTTTCAATTATGATATATTTTTTAAAGATTTTCTCCATCCAATTTCTGTGTGTTGGAGCGGCAAAGCCACACTCTTTAAACGTGACGATTATGGCTTCAATTCCCTCTAGGGGAACTAAAGTAAATTAATTTCCACCGTCTGATAGAAAGTTTGGCGTTCAGTTCCGCACTCTATAACCAATGTCAAAATTGAACATGTAATGAGTTACTCACTCATATCATTGCTTTTTCTGTTATTAAGTAAAGCATTTTTTTATAAATACTAGATAAATTGATAGTACTAATTCCAAGTATTGTATTTCATACATCTTCGCAGTTTCATATGTGTATCCACAATATATTGATCTATGCATAGAATAAAGTTTCATGTCATTATAAAACCGAATTACTTTTTTTATTTTAATGAGTCAAGATGAATAGTTTAGTGCCAAAACTACGCATATCTTTACACTATACCTATCTTCGCAGCTTCCTAAAATTCTTATTTTTTATGTAACACAATACGACAAAAAAGTAATTTGGATTTATAATCACATAAGTATAACCAAGGTCGACATTAGTCTTATCATCAGAGATCTACTCATAGATAAACATCGGTCGTTAAAATCGTTCACGGCATTTTCATAACTATCCTAAAAAAGTTAAGATGCACAATCTACCATAATATAGTTTTAATGTAGCTTTTTAGCTAACGTGTAAAAACTCTGGTCGATATCGATTCTTGCAACTTTTTTAAATAAAAATCATAACCGGTCCCAATTGAGGACTACGCATCGGCTTCCAAGGTCTTTCAGACTGAATCTATACAATACAAAACAACTGTACGTTCATAGTTCATGTACTTAAAAAATAAGTAATTATTTTTTCTTTAACTACTATCTATATGAAGTCATAATGTATCTACTAGTGATGCGATCTATGCGATTCGTCTAGTCGATGTTCTCGGATTTATTCATCTATATTATTGCATATAATAAAAAAAACCAATGTATATGTATTGTACACATTCTTGTTTTTTTATTTTTCATAAAAATGTACCGAGTGTAATATCTCCTGTGCAATATTTAGAAACAGGCTTCTGATTTTAGCAGATACTTGACTTGCATAATGCATGAATTTTGCAAAAATTACATAATAATTGGTAAATTTTGTAATATTGCAATCTTATATTAAAATATAAAGTACACTTATTGTAGTATAACTTGTTGGCTTAGACAGTTAAAATTCCAATGTACACTTAACATGTCAATACTAAACTGGTTGAACTTTATTAATGTAACACCAAATCATAAAATCGTACATCCCGCACCTTTTAGATATGACATTACGCACAGAAGCTTAGTCATGATTATCTTCGTTATCCATTTTCTATCTGTTTTAAAATATATGCCGTGTAATAAACACGTCATAAGTTTTTTTTGTTATGAACCATCGCTTAATGTCAACTTTATTAAAATGGCGTTCTCGACAAGGTTACGTTTACGTCAAGATGTGGTTTTTTGTAACCTAACACTTAATGTTATCAAAATATATACATATGCATTGACAGGCCAAGCTGCACACATAGTCAAAGCAAAACTGAAAATAACTGCAAAGTAATATAATTAATTAATTATACTTTTCATAATATCTACTATAAACATTTTCCACATAATGTATACTAATATTTTTGAACATTTACCTTGTTTCAGATAAGGGTCACAAGTGACCCCTCAACGAAACGATTCGAGAAAGAAGCTGTGAAAGTGTTTAGCTTTCAGCCCCTCGATTTTAGCAATCGCTCTGTCTGTCAGGCTTGCTCCTGCACCGCTTTGTTCGTTTAACGAACATTCTCGAACGCCCCCAATCCGTGGCCACGACTGGGGGTCTTAGCTTATTTTATACTTTAACATTAATATTCAGTACAGATCTCTAACGTGACGTCACAATATTGTATTGTGATAATAAGCTTGTATAATTTGTATAACTCGCATTTGTATATTGCCTTAGTGATTTTTTTTTATATAAAATCATAGTGTAAATATATTTAACCAAATTATTATTGACATTGTAACTGTATTACTAGTCATTTATCTAGTGTATTTATTTAAATTAAAACTAAAATTTAGCGAAAATAATTAAGCGAAAGTAAAAGGTAAAAATTGCCAAAGAAGCAAAAAACCGTCCAGTGTTATAATTACGTGAAAAGCGTGGCTTTCTAGTGCATTTGCCTACAGTGAAAAAAAAAAAAGCAAAAATGCAAGCTCAAATGGGGGTAGGGGGTGAGTTGCAAAGGAGCTACCGGGTGCAGGACTTCGCCTCGCCTGGCGTTATCATGAGGGAGCGAAGTTTTATACGGCCGCAATCTCATCACAATATGCATCATAACCAGGTAATTTTTACTTTATTTTTCTTTCTTGAGAACACTCTTCGACATTCCTTGCTGAAATGGTGGAAAGAAAGATGTTATAGGGTCAAAAGAGTACTTAAAACATTTTACATAGATGCAGCTAATAAGATGCGTGAGTGTATCTGTGACATTGTAATTGCTAAATCATGGGCCAAAATAATATCCATAATAATAGATAATAGAATATTTTGCGTCTGTTACCTCAATATCGGTCCATAAAAAAAGTAACTAAGTTATTTTATTTTGCGTATACTAAGTTGTGTCATCTCATGTCAATAGTGATGCTATACCTATTGTAGACCAGCATCAATAAGCAAAATATATTAAAAACATACTTGCAGATAATTTTATAACTTAATTAACAACTATCTAATTAGTTAAATTATAAAAATGAAAGTGGTATATAAAGCCTTATAATCTTCTAACCATATTTAAAATGCAATGGCAATGTCGAGTCCACGCGTGGGAGCCTGCACAATCCGCTATCTAACACCCACTTGCTATTCGTAAAACTAGATGGCCTTTGTAGATAGACTTATGAGATATCGCAATCTACTCAGCTAACACGTGTTAAGTAAATAACATGAATATATTGTTACAAAAGGTTAGTTTTAATACTTTCAGTACTGAATACATGAAAAATAGAGATTGCGATAAAACACTATTACAGAAGGCAAACATGCTGCTTTAATTATAGCAATATGATCTTATTATTGTAAAAAATTAAAATATTTAGTCAAAGGATTTCCTTTAAATATATCGATGATAGTTGTATTTACTGTGTATCATAAACATATTTTCCAGTCATCAGTGTATAAGACGCTGAAAATAAGTCGTGACTGTCCATCAAGGCGGTAGCATTCATGAATAGTGGAGCAGAAAATATTTATGTCTCAAAAAACTCCATATGTTTACAGTTTCCGAACAATGGGAAACGACGGAGTATGATCCTCACAAACGCTAAAGGCAAACCGACCCTTGAAATATACAGACCTCCAGGTAAGTTACCAGTATTATGAAAATAAAAATAATAATAATTAATTACGTGTAAATGATTTTTTTTGTAATCGACTTAAAATAAAACAAATCGATATTCATTTCCGATTTATCAATTTGCTTCGGGAAATGCTGGCTGGCGAGCGTCACTACGTGAAATTGGCGCCAAAATTAAAAATAAACAAAACATCATATTTGGAACGGGTCGACAGTCTCATGTTTGATGCGGTGTTCGTGTCGCGTACGTCGAATGGCTATCGAATAGATGTGCTCATGTGTTATTAAATATAAATATAATTATAAATGTGATGACAAAATGTCGCGGTGCATAGTGAAACAAACTGTGACGCAAACGATGGCATCACCTGTGACCCCAGTGCCGGTAACTGTGGCTGCGATACCTGTACCTCCAGTAAGCCAAGCGACGACTACTCCTGAGGCGACTACTCAAGTTGTTACAGAAGCCTCAGGTTTGTGTCCGTATAGCCAAAAGTGAATGTGTCAAATACTTTTAAAATGTCTTACAGGACTTATAAGTAAATAATAATAATACAAATTAAATATGATAGTAAATTTTGTAATATTCACAAAAATAAAAATGATATTAATAATATTTACAAATATTGTAATAATTCACAAAAATTAGCCAGCCAGTCAATTATAAGTCGATACATATACTTTTAACAAAATAAAATTCATAATATTCGTTTGAAAAATCTAGACTGATCGCAGACGTATTGCAAATAGGCTAAACAACCGGCTAGCTGTAAATCTTTGATGAAAGTTTGTTCATTTGACCACGACGAAGAGAATCACGCACATTAAATTGAGTTGCCAGTGCGATGATCTTCCTAAAATTATGAAAGTTATGAAAACATTGATACCTTTTAGAAGTAATATAGAATAAATTTATTTTTTTTATAATTAATTTTTTTACTTGTGTAAAATGTAGTACAATTACATGGTTATTGCATTTGGCTGTAACAACTTTTTTATAAAGCTGTGGACTGTGGACAACAATGTTTAATCAGTTCCTCTGCTATTATTCAAAATGGATGATCACAAAAACGTGTTTCACGTCCCGACATTTTGAAACAAGAGATTAATGCTTTTTATATCCATTTTTTGCATTTTATACAAATAATATAACTTAACCAAAGTGAATTATCAATCAGTATACAAAAGATACTCATTGTTGAAAGTATATTGCAAATGTCTCAGTACAGATGTATTAAAGTGTGTTTCGACATGGTTTCCGCAATTATCTAATAACGTCTAACCAACATTCATTAAATCACCGACCGCTCATAGTATCATAAGAAATTATATTTAGGCCAATGTTTTTTATAATGTTTTCATCATTCTACTCTGAACTGTCACTTATGCACTATTTACCATCACCGTGTCTTCATTTTCGTTATTTCAATCACGAGTCACGATACTTGCATGACGCTAACTATCCATTCTAACCTTTCCTATCATCTCTTCTCTTGACGACCACCGTTGACCACCAGGTGTACGCACAGACGGCGTGGCGACTACCACGGGGGCGACCACGCCGACCACGCCATCCTCCACCAACAAGCTGAATGTCCACGCCAAGGAGTTCACCATGGCCAAGCCCTCTGATCTGCATAATAGGTGAGGTTTCATATTTTTATGATTTTTAAAGTTTTAGACACTGAGAAATACTTACAAGAAAGCATGTAAAAATTTTGAACGCAGCGGATTTTGAACCCGCGGCCTTTTGCGAATTGTGCAAGCGCTCTGACCAGTGAGCCATGACTTCTTTATCACGCTTCGTCGAAATTTTTATATCTCTGTAGGTAGTTTTTACAAATGTCCGCTATCCAAAAATGAAAGGAAGAATCCACGTTTGACGAGAGAGAATGCCATTTTTATTGAATATTTTTATGATTTTTAAAATGTTAATTCTGTAAATAAATAACTGTAAATAATAAATAAAATTCTGTAAATAATAAATACTGAGGATAGAAAAATACTGAAGAATTTTTATATGGCTTCTTTAAGTATAGATGAGGTTTGATTTTTGTTATTTATTAATTATATTTTTTTAATTCGATTAAGGTTTAGTTAGGTTTACTTCCACTTAGATTCTATTTGTGCCAACGTTCTTTAGGCAATCTTCGTAGAGAAACTGCAATTTTAAGTTCCGCCACCGCATTGCCTTTGGGAAAGTAAAAGTAAAGTTTTGTTGCAGTTATCACCTTTATTTATTTAAAAAGCCTGAATGAAGATAGAAAATAGTGAATAATAATTATTACACAAACCAACTGCCTATTGTTTCGACTAACAATAGAGTTATAGCATATTTGATGATATTTAATTTCATAGGACGATAAACAAAGTCACCAAGAATTGATAAATTGTTTGACAATTTGTAAATATATATGATGATAGATGAATGTTGGGAATCGGAACGTCATTGAAATTTTACTTCAAATACTTAATCTTGATATTTGAAGAGGTACAAAACTAATGAATGTTGCAAGACTTTTTTCTGATTAAATATTGGCGTCCCTTTAGTTTACTCAATTTCCTCGAATATTTCTTGATTGCTTTTATAAATCTCATGATTTAGGCTAAGATGATAATAATTGTAACTATATTTAATAATATCTAATAAACACTGGCCAAGTCATAAATATATTAGATCTTGTTACTTTTTCATGTTTTTTTAATTTAACCCACCAATTTTGGGCATAAGTAGGTATATAGTGAATACATTTTTTACCATACGTTATGTTGAGGCTGTATTTAAATGGACAAAACATCACTTTTGACTATTACATTGAGTTTTAGCTTGGTTCTAAATCTGATAACGTTTTGACAGTGCGAGTATGATTTGGTAATGACTACGATTTTAATGATTATTTTTATCTTGTTTAATACCAAAAAGTAGTTTAGATTTCTCGAAATTCCGCTTGATCTTTACTAAAATTTATTAAACTTGTACAATACAAATAATAAAACAGGTCGTTAGGCACATAACTATGATCGACTATGTATAAATTTGTTGTACCCTAGTGCATTATAAGCACTCTAGTCATTGAAATACGTAATTGGGTTTCGACTAGGGCGAGGCAAATAGCATGCTAAATGTCAAATTCCTCTCGTTTTACGACTAACTTATGTTGATCAATTTGAAATGAAAAATTATAAATTAATAAATAAATGCGGCGTTGAGTTCCGCCACTCATCACGCAATGCCTCGAAATAGACGGAAAGCGGGGACGGCGAAAGCAGGGACTAAGCAAGTGTCTTAACACTAGGTTCATATGGTTCCTGCAGTTCCCTCTGCCTACTCTGCAATATGCGGGATATCGCGTGAAGATAAAATAAAAAATAATTCAGTATATTAAATAAAATGAAACTTGCCATTTGTACGCGTGCTTCAATAATGTTCGATGTACACTTCTACTGCTATGAAAGTGTTATCATTTTCTTTCTAAAATTAGGAGTATATTTTATTTTTGTCCTAAATATTATTTCATGACCTGTCATAATAACCGAAAGAGAGATTTGGCAACGATCACTCTAGCACAGAGCCCTAGAACGTACGAAGATTACGTTGTATAAAAACATATATAAATCGCTAGTGATGTAATACTTTTGGACGAGTGGAAGTTCCGTAATTAGGTAGGCAGACTATTACTAATCGTACTATCCTAAATTGGTCTTACCTTGGCTCTATTATGATGACTTTATTATGACGACGTATTCTTTGTATATTGGTGATATTTTTAATATAATAATGAACCCACTACAATCCTGGGTGTAGATAAATCGCTAAATTTGGTAATTCGAAAATAGCACAAAGAAGTTTGCCCTAGGTCTGTTTATTATTAGCCAAGCGAAAGACATCTTAACATGGACATTTAAATATTCTATTTATACAAATAAACAAATTGTAAAAATCATTACCGGATCATAAGATTTAGGTATAATCACAAACATCAAGAAGTTGAATCAAAACATATCCACGATTTAAAGACAAGGACTCTAAAATCCACGCCGTTGGCTCTCCTCCAAGTGTAGCAAAAATGTTGGGAGATAGTTTACGCGATTTCCGTTCATGCTGGGCGTAGGTGCATAGTATCAATTGTTATCACTCTGCTCTCGGTCGCGGTGACGTGAGCACGTCGCCCGCCGACCGACCGCCCGCCCGCCCGCGTCTCGACGCGACCCAACAAAGACGAAAGTAACGCGAACGCACTCGAACGAAACTAACCCGCGAAATATAAACTAATAAATAATAAACATACACTATTGCTTATTTAGTTAGTGTTGCTCATCCAATTTTATACTAGGAAAGTGTTTATAAGTGAATAATGAAACGGTGTTAGATGGTTTTATATAAATATTAAATAGATTTACACTGAGACTGACGAGGTAATTGTTAATGTCATAAAATATAATGTTGAATAAACAAACGTTTTTTATCTAAGCGCTGAGCAAATAGTGATACAAGTGAAGTGTATTTGAGATCTGGTTTGTTTTTGGATGCCTCTAAAATGGTTCGTGGGAGATATTCAACTTCTGATATGTAAGTGTATTGTTATAAACAATAAGTATAATAATATAATGTAATTTTTTATTGGACCGTCGTGGCACAGAGGCGTAGTATAGCGTATGCCTGCAAAGGCGACGGTTGGTGCGTTCGATTCCCACTCGGGGAGGATGGATTTTTCTATTTCCATTTTCTTTGCTCTGACAATTAGGCAAAGAGCGCAATTCAACACGCAATGCCTTAAAAAGGGCGGAAAGCAGGGAACGGAGTGTCTTAACACTAGGTCCCTATGGTTCCTGAAGTTCCCTCTGCCTACCCTGCCATGTGCGGGACAAAAGCGTGAAGCTTATGATAATTTCATAATTATTAACATATTGTAGGCACCGCAGTAATGCATTCCATTGGCAACATTTTGATAATGGCAGTTTCCTTTTCCTGTCATTAACTTATTTCAGTTCACAATGAGTGTGTTGAACTCGTGGTTTTTCTTTGTTAACCATAACAAGACTCTTTTACATGAATCCTTTATTTAGAAAATACTAATTTTAAAACATTTTAGTTTCGATTACAGAATAGACTTATATATGTATAATCTTGTTATGATCCACTTTGCCTATTGCCTATTATGTCATATCATGAACTGCTGACATGTATACCTAATAATTGTATATAATAATTATTACACATTACATGATATAAATCGAAATAAATTAAATTTCACTTTTTTTACTTTAAAAACTAAAAAAATATTCTATTCAAATTTACGTTTTATTTGTTTAAATGCTCTATTGTGAGCAAAATTTGACGCGCGTCAATTATCCATCTGTAAAATGGTCTAGAACCAAAGCTGGCTTACCATTCATTAGTATTGTCGTAGAGCCGTCGTTAAAAACCAAGGTCGGCCGCCATGGTAGATGTACCTATATTTTTCCGTTTATAAACATGACTCATTACCGACGCTATACAAATTTTCTCATGCCATTAACACTGGCAGCGACAATTAAATAGATTAAACTTGTATAGTTAGTTCTATTGCAAAGAATTAATGAAATATTTTTATATGAAAGACGTTAATAAAATGAACATATTATATTATATTTCGCAGCTATTGCACAAATTTAGCACAAAAGGGGAAAATGCTGAAGAATTCTGGCTAAGCTTTTAATATTTTTTATCAGTACAGAAATTACTGCAAATATTCTCATCGAACATAGAAGCTCTGTCTTTTCTTGAGATTGATTGAACACAATAATATATTAGAGATTATTATATACAAAGCAATTCTTAGATAGACTCTCTATTTAGTGTATGATTTATAAAACACCTTTAACGCATTACACGGTTTATGTCCACCTCACTAGCCCGCCCACTATCCCACGTCACGTTATCAAGTGATTCATTCAACTCCAGACGAGAAATGTTTATATGATTAGCAAAATTGACCAATTTATTAATCTAAGGAAGCGTTTAACATTCCTTTCCAGACCTGCAGCTTTGTTATAGGGTTACAATATACATTTCTTTACATTATGTAAAATTTACGTGCATGTATGTAAGCAAACATCTGCCGTATTTTATTAGCGACATACCCATTTTATGGTTTAGGTCTATTAAAAAAGATCTTACGTGTTAATTTTTATATGGTTAATTTAAGTAGAATATGTGGATAATATAGTGTAATGAACACTTTATCCTGACCAGTAATCAAACCTACGATCCGACACTTCCTAACTTTGATCTGTCAGTATGTTTATGAAATCAGTCACCTGGTAATTTCCACGTCCACTTCACTTGTTGCTTGACTCGGAGTAGGTAGAAGTAATTAGATCGTTACACGGTATAGTTGTAACAATATGCGTATTGTATATCTTGGTTAAGTCTTAAATATGATTCACTTGTTCCAAGTATATCATACATTTCTATAAGTTCTATGTACATATATAAATATAAAAACGTCAAACTATAATTAGTTTTTTAAGTAATTAAAATTTATTTCTTATGTTTTATTCCCTCCAGCACATATTTAAAATACAGTGAAGATGATGAAAAATATTTTGTATTTAGTATAAACTATTTTAACACATCACTTAGCAATTAGTATTATTTACAAAACCTTGAAGTTTGAAATGGGCCAACTTGAATTTTCGACGCATTTTGATTTGGCATTCATGCAACAATAGACTCTGGTGATTTTCTGTAATAATCCGCCTATAAGTCTATAGTAATTTGAACATTGTGTGTTAAATCTGGACATTTTCCAATATACTAAATATAATGCTTTTATTTCTTACCTCGCTGAATGATTACTTGTGGTATTAAGCTTTTTCTGTTTTATTGATCGAAGAGGTGGATGAACTAGAAGTACCTGTATACTATAGAGTTAAACAATTCTAATTGTTTTCTTTTGCTCTATCACGCGATTTTCATACATGTTATATGGAAAAAGAAACTTATAAGCTAGTTGCAATAAGTTATTTGCAATATTATGTAAAATAAACTATACAAAACTACTTTAAGTCTACCGTGGTAGAGAATCAAAAATGTTAAAGATCAGGTTTAGCATAATAAAATTTTCCTAAATTTTCCTATAGCATAATAAAAGTTCCTGAAGCAAATTTACAAATGTTGCCTTAATAAATAGTACTTGAATTATACAATATATTTATAAACAACGATTCAAAGTCACGATATATAATATTAAAATAATACTTTATTTTTCAAGTAATAAAGATAATGATTTGTTAGTGTATTAACACAGGACACTCCACTTGTGCTCATTTCACACCTCACCAGTTCGCCACGCATTGCAAAGCGGAACTTGTTAGAGGTCAATTTAATATGCAGAACTAAATATTTTCTTCGAAATATGCATTTTTATTGTTTTTAGGTAATTTTGTATATAATATAAGTTTTTAGCTCATTTTAGTGTAGTTTAGTTAGTGTGGCAATGCTATTGAAAAATTATATCAGAGAAACAAAAATATTAAACAATTGACTAATATAAAATATTTCAATCCAACATCGCGTGCACGTCTCGTAATAATACACGAAAGTATACATTTCATATTAAAATAAAACAATGTTACATTCGGAACATTAGTCAGTCACAGTGCATTAATTGAGTGAGTAGCCACTCCTCACGAATTGTTTCATCATGGTCGAATTCGACGCTTCCGAATATCCATTTACTCTACCCGCATAGAGGCACTTACGCGCGGCTCGATGCCCTTAGCTGGAAAATCGGTCGTGAGTGGCATGCTAAGAATTGAATTATCTATGTAATTATATTTAGTCAATTCAGTTTTTGTAATGGTTCCACCGCTTAACTTGTTATTATAAACAAAAAAACGTTTTAAATTATTATTTCTGTAATATTTTCCATACATTTAAATAGTGGAATTACATGAATATCTGTTACGTTTATATTCTGCATACATAATGCATATTATACGCGATGTAATCTTAGAGAAACCCTACACGAGTTCATTCTTTATTCTTAAATAGATTTTCTTCATTCAATTTGCATTTGGATGCCTTTGTTGGCGAAGTTTCGATGTAACTATACTCGGGTTATATGCTCTACTTACCGACTTATTATGCGGTTATTTATAGGTAAACAATAAAATAAACTATAAGATATAGATATAGATATAATAATAAGATATAGATATAATAGGTGTAAACTATAAGATGACTATGATGCGACAAGAATTTTCCTATTAACACAGAATGTTCAAAACTATTGATATGAAGTTTGTCTCTAATAACGCAAGTGACCACAGTCTATTGTTCGCCGTATTAATATATTGGAGCTGTCGAATAAATAATTAGCTTGCAAGCAGTTGGCAAGCGAGACCGCCCCGCGTCATGTTTACCATTTTGTAACAGGAACCTTACATAGTAGTATGCATGAAAATGTAAGTGCATTTCTAAATTCTGAACACAGAAATTAATTTGAGCGAGAGTAAGATTTGTTAAAATCGCTCGTAGTCATTATTTTAACATTTTAATCTATTATTATTTTTCTAGGTATATGCTATGAAACTATTATAGTATCTTAAAGTTAAGTGAAGAGTTATCAAGTTCTAGGGGTGAGGCATTACCGCTATGGTTCAAGAAGAGGCCGCTGCCTTTTTAGTTCATTGAAATGTTACATTTGCTTTGCATATTTCAGAGGACGCAATTTTATTTTAGGACATGTGGAGGGGGGGGGGGGGGGTCAATAGAAACTTAACTTTAAGTTTGTAGGGTCGCCACTCTTGCTCCCGGCTGCCATCTTGGAAAAAGGGGGGGGGGGATACTTTTTTCGCGATATCTCGGAAACTATGCGTCTTACAAAAAGTTTTTAAGATCATAATGTTTTGCCTACAAATATGTTTATATATTTTTTGCCCTAAATTAAAGAATTAAAGAAGTTATAAGCAAAAAATTGAAAAAAAAAATTATACTAATTTTCTTTTTTGCTCTATAACATTTTTTTTATATATTTTACAAAAGAAATACCTCAGACCAGTCTTGTAGATGATCTTTTGGGGAACATGTTTCTCTATATTTTTTTTTATTTCATTCACCTTAAACTCTGTTACAGCGCTCCAAAGCTCCAAATTTGTCGTTTGTCGTTTACTACAACAATGGCGACATTTTAGTCCCCGAGCCTCATTAGCTGTTAACAACAAGCTTTTCAGTACTATGGATATTTTTAAACATTTTATATACAAAATACTAACCTACATGGCAGTGGCTCTGTGTGAATTATGATTAATCCTGTCATAAAGAAGTTTCTAGTGGACATGTCATCGCCGAGACTAAATAAAATATAATAGAAATACCTCATATCGTAATTTCATGCTATGTAAAACTATTAATTAATATAAATTTATAAAATTAGCGATTGTTATCGCGTTTATAATCCATCGCTGATAACATTCAATGTTGGCTGTCTGAACGAGAGAAACGACGGGCGTGAGAACTCGTAAACATAATTAGTAAAAAATTATGGTACCTCTCGCGTTATACCTATAGAAACTAGTTAACTCGCTTTTGTTAGTGTAAGTATTCAATTTGTTTTTAAATAACTTTGAAACAATTTGATATTTAACTTCAAGTAGAAGGATTTATATAGAAATAACTACATATGGGAAGAGAGCCAAAAGAAGCTATAAAGCAAATCTAATCATTTTCCGCTTCTACTGATTTGATGCATGATATGTTAAGAATTACTAGGTAGCTAGCTAGATTAGGAGGTTGGAGTGGACACGGCGCACGCAATACAAATCAAGCGTAATAAATAAAAAAATGTGTATTATTATTGATTTAAAAAATACTTTAATTTTGTTACTATGTGACTAATTATAATTATATAATATTATAATAGAATAAAGACATACAGAAAAATGTTGAAACATTTGATGCTTTTTACAATAGTATTAAATAACTAACAAGTAA
Source organism: Dione vanillae (assembly GCA_037178615.1). NCBI lineage: Eukaryota > Metazoa > Arthropoda > Insecta > Lepidoptera > Nymphalidae > Dione > Dione vanillae. The sequence continues at coordinate 965,851 of JAZFAU010000138.1, read as the reverse complement.
TTTGAAATACGATAATTTTAAGTACATAACAGACATTTAAATTTTATTTATGTTATATAATGTATACATAAAGTGTTTAATTGGTTCATAACTACCTCTTACCTGTAACTTCACACATTGTCAAAAGGTATTAACTAAGTTGTGTATGACACTTTCTAAGTTGCGTGAGAAAACCACTTGCTTTCTGCCACGTGTGTTATTTTGAATTGATTAAAGTGATATAATATATGACCTTCTTGTATAAAGTGACTATACATTAATAAATAATTTTATAATTTGAACAAGCAGTCTGTCAGTCTGCAAGGAGTGGATATTATGGCAAACTTTGCAAAAGAAATGCTTTGCATTCTGAATGTTTCTCTGTACATAGAAAAAAATTTTCTACATAAAACAAAATTAATTGTCTGCTGTCTGCAAACGCCTTTTATCTAATGTTATATGGCAATTATCAAATAATTCAACATAAGGGTTAACTTTTAATTGATTATACATACTTTGATTTTTGCTTATTGTTTATGTAACGTACGTCTATTCTTTTAATTAGAAACTGGCTTGACTTATTATAACATGATTATAAATGGCCTTAGCATTGCTATAAGTTTCGTTATATAACAAGCTGCATTTTCTCTGTTGGAGATAGAAATAAAAATGGCTTAGAAATTAAATATGTTAATATTAACCGTCGACCATCGTGGCGCAGAAACGAAGCGTCTACCTGCAAACGCGACGGCTTGTGGGTGCTATTCCCCCTCGGAGAAGATAGGCAAAGCGTGGCGTTTAGTTTCATCACTCAACACGCATTGCCTTGAAAAAGGTGGAAAGCAGGGACTAAGCGACGGAGTGTCTTAACACTAGGTTTCTAAGGTTCCAGCATCCTCTGTTTATACCCTACTATGTGCGAGATAAAGAGTGAAGACATAAAAAATATAATATTATCAGGTTCTAACTGGCAACTCCTTACAACATTTTCCAGGTCATCAGTAGGCGTAGGCTTCGCGAGCGTGGGCCTGCAGCACTCGCGCTCTGCAGTGCTGCACGCGCAGGTGCCGCCGCACTACCGCCCCGTGATGCCGTCCCACGCCCTCCTCACCAGCGCGTCCAGTGGGAATGTACCCACGGTCTGTATACACTTGTCGTATGGTACTTCATTTTGTTTTCGATAGTGGGGAGAGAAAAAGGAAGAGAAAATCTTATTTCATAAAACTTTTCTTTTGAATATACGAACAAAATGTAGAGCAAAATTGAACGTTGAGCTTGCAAATTAGTATATATTTCTGAATACTTTTTAGAATATTATAATGTTTCTTATATTGGTCTGTATATTATTTCTTGTACCTTCTGCCTTCTATAGAGTAGGAATGACTTGAGCGTGATTGAATTAAAAATATGCATATTATATTTTCCACGTAACCTCGTGAAATCTTTTGTCAAATTTCAGGTCGGACCTCGCGTGACATTCAAACTCCAACCCCAACAAATAATATCAGAGAAGAAGAAATCTCCACCTTCCTCCCTAACTAATGGCAACGGCAAGAGTATCCGACCACAGTCATTTACCCCTGGTCTAAAGAGATCCAAATCCTTAACATCAGCCGATGCTCTAGCCAGTGGCATGGCAGCCCTGGGCCTGGCGGCTGATGCAGGAGACCTGGGAAACTTCCCCCCAGAAATACAAGAGTGCATTGACAAGGCACTGGAAGGTGAGACCGATGGTGTGTAGACTAATTTTTTTTTTCGTTTCCAGCACTAGAGGGATGTGGTGTTTTTTTTTTTGGTATGGTATGGTATTGGTTTGTAGTACTAAAGTGATTGCGATTGCTTATTTTGTTACTTATATAGTATAACATGTTGCGGTTAAATATTTTTTATTTTACTCAAAATAAGAAAATATGCCAAATTTATATTTAAATGGTATTTTTGGTTTATAAAAAGAACAAAATTATTTATGAAATTTTTTAAGCTTGTTACGAATTTTCATTTTTATACTAGTTCGTTCTTATTCATCACAAAATTAGAAAAATGCTGGAAATTTTTGTAATGATTTACCATTTTTACCGCATTGTGTTATATTATATCGTTTAGATATTGTGCATGTTAAAATGTAAGATATGTCTTTAATTTTTGTACTATTAAATTATTTTCTTTCAAATTTTATTACATTTTTTTAGAATTGTGCTTACTGGCGATGGCTGGTTATTTTTTTTCTGTTGCTACAATATTAGCATTGTAAATATGCTCTGTTCTTGATTCGAATTTAGATCTAGCTCAACTTGAAGTTATTTTAATTGAAAATATTATTATTTTTCTTTTTCAGTTATTTTTGTCTAGAATTATTATTATTATTATTATTAATGGTCAGTCGTCAATAGTCGCTAATTTTGTAAAAAATGGAATAAGTGGAATACGTAACTTAATATTTCTTTATTATTATTTTATTTAACTTATTTTATTCTTATTCGTCAAGTATCATCGATTTTAAGTCTTGATGAGATTTTCGGCGAGCCTCCAGTCTCTAATTGTATCCATAAGTAGCGATCAGACCCGGCTTCGCACGTATACATTACTCTATATACAACGTTCATAGCCTTCTTGTCACATATTTTCTTCAGAGATTACTTATGAAAGAGCAATATAATTGCCACCATACTGGAAAAATTAATAGTGTTCCCTTATGATTTTGACTCATTCCATCTATTAAAAAAAACTACATCAAAATCCATCGCGAAGTGTTAAACATCTAAACATACAAAGAGACAGATACAGGAAGCGACCTTGTTTTATACTTTGCTGTGAAATATAATCTAGTGGTTTGAGATAGGGGGATTGAGGGGCGAATCATTCGTGTGCTGTTTGTTCCACTGCTAAACGCCGGCGTTTTCCCTCCACTATGCTAGATTTTACTGACGAAAGAATGGAGATTTGGTTGTTGAATTAATTTTACTTTACTTTGATATAATATTTCAGTAGCCTATTAATTCTAATGCGCGATACTTACTTTAGTCAGCAGAGCGAGTTTCCTTAGAGTGCGACACTCTCGGATTTTTTTGATTTGTAGACATCCTCACATGTTGTAGCTTGTAAATAATATATTTCTAATACAAAGGTGTTAAACTAAAATTTTGTGTTTCGATGAAGGTGTGAATGTTTCTTAAGAAAATTTACACGTGAATTGTAAAACATTATGTACGTATATTTTTGTACATTTGTTCAATCGAGATTGGAGTTCGTACGCAGAGGTTGAGAGGACACTTAGGTAGTTGACGTTGATAGGTAATCAGGATGCGTGTTGAGGCCTGCCACATTTGACGCCTTAAAAAGTGAACACTTATGTAACACAATAGTTTTTTAAAGCTGTAGCTGACCGATTGTGAGATACCATTAAAAGTTGTATAAAATGCTGTGTTACCTGCAAAACGTGCGAAGTCAACAGCAATATCAGAGATTATTTTCCTGGGCAACAATATACCAATATTGGGCGAATGCCATCATTTGTACTAACACACAGTATCAGCTGTTAATAATGAAATTAATGTTTTAATTTAATATTAGCCTCTTTGTAAACCACTATTATCAGCTAAGATCCTGGAGGGTAAGGATGCCAATAATGAGATACCATTTCTATTTTTGGTTATACAAACTGGAACTGTTACATGAAAAGCTTTCTCAGACGTGGTATTAGGATCGGAAATCTTATTTACTTCAAATATGTAATAGTGATTTAGTGTTAAATACAATGTTTTTTTGGCTGTGCTGTAAAAAGTGAACAATGTCAGAAAAGGTATCCAAGGCAAGTGGTCTCTCATTATGACATAGTATTTTATATTAGGTTTTCTGAAATTTTAGAGGCAAACATTAAACACAATATTAATGCCATTATAATCAGATTTTTATTCCAACTTATTAATCAAATATTATAGACCAACATCAGTCATAATATCTTGGTGTTTTTGAATTATTAAATTATAGACTAGCATCAGTCTTCAAAACAGGTTCACAGTAATTATTGTTTACACTTTAATTACACTTATGGTAATCATATTTAACATTCTTAATATAAATATCAAAAGAAAAGTTATAAACACGTATTTCGTAGTAACAAAAAAATAAAAATCTTTTTCATTTAACATTGTAAGTCTTACCATGTCTTACATATTTAAACATAAAGAACATAAAAAATAATTCGTTTTTACATCTCCACTATCATGAGGATAGTGAGTGCATTTGAAACAAATTTGACACTTAGTCCATTTTTCTCCTCTGGTATCTTGTGAAAAGTGTTCACCGCAGAAGGGACATTCAGCATCATATTCATCCCCACAGCTATCAGCGAGCTCAGGCATGTCATAATCATCGTTTTCGGAACTGGAACGAACTTACTTAATTTTTGTCTTTTTAAAAGCTTTTTCTTTCATTGTTTGTTGTTTTTTATTTGATCGTTTTTTCTGTTCTTTCCTATTATCTTTTTCTTGCTTTTTATTTAGGGATTCTACTAGTTAATTCCTAAAAATCCCAGTATATCTCATGTTAGGAAAAATAATTTTTCAAAATGAATGCTTTTATTTTTGTTTCGAAAAGAGAACAAAAGTTGAATTGACACCTTACAATTGATGATATAAGTTATAAACAAAATATGCTTTAAAGCTTTTAACGCAATGTTTTAACGTTTTCTGAAGATGATCAACAGCATTATCAATAGTACAGACATAGCTTCACGCTTTATCCCTAGCGGGGTAATCAGAATTGAATAAGTGTCCCAAATTCCAATTGATGTCACATGAAGTCTTTAATGTTTTTGTTTATAATTGAAAGCTAAAATTGTTGCTCAACATTGAAAATGTTTCGATAAGAGAACGACTACTAAAATTTTGTTTTATATTTTGACAAGTAACTATAACCATGAGGACCGTCGTTTCGCAGAGGCTTAGGTTGTGCCTATAAACGCGACGGTTTGTGGGTTCTATTCCCACTCGGGGAAAATGGATTTTTCTATTTCCATTTTCTTCGCTCTGGAAACTAGGCAAAAGTGCGGCGTTGAGTTCCGCCATTCAACACGCAATACCTCGAAAACGGCGGAAAGCGGGGACGGAAAAGAATGAAAGCAGGAATAAGCAACGGAGTGTCTTAACGCTAGGTTTATATGGTTCCTGCAGTTCCCTCTGCCTACCCTGCCATGTGCGGGATAAAGCGTGAAGCTAAAAAAATATTACCGAAAACTGCTTAACCAGTAATCTACACTGGAATTAAAATCGCCAGTAACTTGCGAAGTGATCCATGCCCTTTTACGCCAACACGAAACTTGATAAAGGAAGAAAATTGACAAACGCTGTTTTTGAGGTTGAACAAGATTATGTCCAAACCTAGGTTTAAATCTAAACCTAGGTTGGCCTATGTTATAGCCATATGCCAACCGCTTCGACATTTTAGTTGAAGGTAACAACTGAGCTCTACCACTGTCTTAGACGACTTTACAATTATAAACAAGAGTCTTGGAATTGAAAGGCCAAGCAACAATATCAACTAGTTCAAAGTACTTAGGAACTTACACTTTGTGTTAAGATGAATGTTAAATTTTTAACCTGAACTATATAATAAATTTGTTACTTAAGTTTTGGAACAGCTACGAACATGTCCATCATCGCGTTGGTGATGGAATCATCGTCGTTAGTAACAATACTGTTCCTTGTGTCCAAATTCTCATTGTACATATCCATGTATGATCCACCTGGTGATTAGTGGAGCTGGAGTTGTTTATAATTGGCGTTAGTTTCTAATTGATAGAAGAGTAAAGCTTTGCCGGGCTTTTATTGTGGCGCGCCATGTTTGGGTTTAATTTTATTGTGATCGCTTGAAATCGCATTGACATTGTTAATTGACAGATTTCGTTGACGGATTTCATGATGTATAAAATACAGATGTTCCACATGTAAATAGTAGATGTTCCACATCTTGTAAATAGCAGTGCAACTTTTTTAACCTTAGTAAGCTAAGTTTATTAAATCTTAGTCATGATTTTTCATAAAACAGTCATTTTAAAAATTTAGAATATTTTTATAACATTAGTCTTTAAATATTTTATGTATATAATACTTTTTGGCCTACTGAACCAAATATAGCTTAAATCGAACCCACGTCCACCCCGGCAGACCCCAACTCGGTGCCGGGGCGCACGCTGATGGACGCGGTGGGGCACCTGGTGGCGCGCGCGGTGGAGTCGCCGCGCTACGCGCTGCCGGCCGCGCGCCGCTGCATCGCCGTGGTGGAGCGCGAGCAGACCGAGACCTTCCTGGAGAGCCTGCTCAACACGTGCCAGCAGTGGTACCACGACCGGGACAAGGTAGGCCCTCAAACTACCTGTAGAGTAAAATATTTAAAGTTTATAAGTTTTTAAGTAAAAAAGTAGTTGAGAATTATCAGTAATCTAAACTATTAATAATTCTTAATTAGTTGTCAGTAGTAGTACTACCCTCGTATGCCCTCGTGCAAGGCTTGCAAGGGGACTTGTTGCATTTATATACTGGCAAGTTTTTGTTGCGTGTATCGTGAGACTAGACTTATATATGTTAATCTGACAGCGCGGCCCTTGTTAAAACTACCTATAGGGTAAAATATTTCAAGACTATATAGAAAAACTAGTTAACAATTATCAGTAGTTTAAATTATTGATAATTCTTAACTAGTTGTCTTCAATTTATATGTGCTGTGTAACGCGTGAGGTAACCATCAATAAATACAAATAACTATGTCCTTTACTACAAGTATACTACTAACTTTTGTCAATCTGTCACCTTTCATTTTAACAAATAACTGAAAGAGAAAGATATATTTCTTTACCACTTTGACAGGGTAGTGTACTGTCATACTTGACAAATGGCATTTTATTTTGGAACAATAATTAAATTATTTATTTTGTTTAAAAAGAATTAAAAATATCACAATGTTTTATAATTTTATAAAGGCTAGGTAATACTATGCTTTGAATTAAGGTCACGAGTATATCCACAATTCCTTTATAATGCTCCAGCTGCTGGGCGCGATCGTGAGCGGCGGCCGGCCGCGTCTCATGGCGTTCCTGTCGTTCCTGCTGGAGATGTACTGCCAGCTGCGGCGGCGCGCCATCCAGCGGCGCGGGCACAGCGCGCCCGGCCTCGTGCTGCTGGCGCTCATCTGCAAGTGCTGCGAGGACTGCATCCGGCAGCCCGTGCCGTCGCCCGGCGACACGGAGAACCTGTTCTTCGTGCTCACGTACATCGGGCGCGACCTGGAGCAGCAGCTGCCCGGCGAGCTGGAGCGCCTGCTGTCGGCGGTGCGCGACGCCTTCATCAACAGCGCGGCCGCGCCCTCCATCCGCCGCACGCTGCTGCAGCTCATCGAGCTGCACGCCAGCCGCTGGCAGCTGCCCGGCTGCGCGGTGCTCTACTACTACCCCTCGTCCAAGTAGGTGGTAGGTCCATAGTGAGGCGTAGCGCTGTTTTGGAATAGGTGGGTGATTCTGTGTTAAAAGTAGTACTAAAAGAGATATGCTGGGTAGTTATCATGGGCGCTCCGAGAACTAGAGTAATTGGTTTCTAGGGTAAAGTATTTTAGTCGTCAATAAGCAATGTGTATAGCACAGAATTGTAAGCTTAACTTTGCTGAGATATTCGTTTTTATCAATTGGCAAGAAATTATTTGTGTTAAATGAAAAATAGCGTTTTTACTTAATTTATATGTAACAAATGGTTGATGCATTGTATAAAAGTGGTTGGATACTGCATAACGGCTCTTGTGCCAACTCGCCTCCCCCTTCCGCTCGCCCTTTTCTTTCCCCTTTCCCATTTTCCTTCTCTCTTCTCCTCTCCCTTCTCCCCCTCTCACTCGTCCCTCTGTTAATGCGATACTCGCTGATTAATTTAAAAATGATATAAATATAATACTATTGCTAAGCTATTTTGTGTATGTTGAAAATAAATAAATGATAATTTCCACTCAATATGATATATAATTATCAACCATAAGACCAATTTAAGTTAAGTAAAACTGTTATACTAACTATAAACAACTAAACAGATTATTTTAAATTCTAGTTTCATCCATATAATCCAATCCAAATTTTTTTTTTATTTACTGCCTTTTTTCCTCTGTTTATTATAATTTTGACGTTTTCTGTTTACTTGACATACTATACAGATAATCAAATATTCTATTGTATATCAGTACAGTAGAAACATATTAGTTCCTAAAAAATAAATTTACTGTACATGTATTTTATAATATATGACATAATAATTTGTAAGGAGGAGGGATGTTGTGGAGAACTACAGGATGAGTTTAAAGCATTTCTAAAGCGTGTATGTTTATATATCAATGTTTGGTTAATTTTGAAAAAATTTTTTTTTCATATTTTCATATTGTATGTCCGAAAAGGTAATTTTTTCAGGTCCATTGTATAACATAAGAAAGTTTACTTTTTTGGACTAGAAATATAAACAAACTCTAGGTATATGTTGTTAGGCAATTGCCATAAGCTTATTGAGTGCCTTAAGTGAACGGGCAGGGTATTTTCACTCGTCTAAATTTAAAATACATAATATTATAATCGTTACTAATCGTTTTGTACGTACTAATCGTCTATTTATCTCGGTATTACCAAATTAAATAGAAAAGTTTGGAAAACATGGGAATATATTTTCCTTTTTTTTTTTAAAGAAATTTAAATTAATTTCAAGGACGGTCTGCGGTTTGTTGGCTCGATTTCCACTCGGGTAAGATGGATTGTTTTATTCAATTAGTGATTAGCTCTGGTGATTAGGCAAAACGCAGTGTTGAGTTCCGCCACTCAACACGCAATGCCTCAAAAAACCGGAAAGCGTGTCTTCACACTAATATTGTTCTTTTGGTAATATCGATGAATGGATGTATAGTGTGAGAATATATTTAGTTTTAGCTTAAAAATAATTTAAGGTATTTAATATTGAGCGATATATGCCTAAAAGTATTAAAGAGTACATGTAAAATATTTAGTTGACACCCAACTGTGTACACTACTGTACGTTATTCGCATAGTACTTGTGCATTGTTCGCTTTGTCGTTTTTACGCATAGACAATTAATATTTTCATCTAGTTAGCCATCTCTAATAGGCCGTAGTAGCTTACTCCCTTTGCTTTTTTATTTTTTTTATTTTAAAAGAAAATCTTAGACGTGTTATGCTTGTTTTTTATTTAATAAAATTTCATAAACAAAGTTTGACTGAATGCAAATATTTAGATGCTTGTGATATATTAAAGTAAGCTTTCTAAATCTTCTCTGTCCTAACCAAAGACTGTAACATTTGGAGATTTTATTAACAGATTAAAAAATATATAATAATTATTATTGAAGCTGGACCAAATTTTTTATCTATCGTCTTGGAAGTTACTACCGGGGTTTCCCCCTTGTATATGTCTATATAATATATGTTATTATGTATTTAATTTTAAAACACTTGTTTTAGTGTATTTTTAAAAAAATAATAATGTCTTCGTGTCCTAAATAATTAGAACTGTCTAATTACTTTATACTAGCTGTAGAATGTGTGATTAATGTATCAAATGAAACTAAAAGTTATTATAAGCGTTAGTTTACACTTATTACTATGAAAAGACCGTCAATTTCTTTATATCGCATTAATACGTCATACATACGTACACTAGGTTATAGAAGATCGTTTTTAAAAAATAAAAAATAATAAAAAAAATGGTGCTAACAAGAAAATTGGTGTATATTTACATATTGTTATTAATCGGCTGCGGGGTAAGGTTATTCTCGTTACAGCTTTGTATGCATAAACCAATTAAATAAATAATAGTTATATTTGTGTTATTTATATATCCTTCTACTATCCTCGTAAATGCTAACTATATGTATGAATAAGTTTTAAATTGTCTAAATTAATATATATATTTTTTAAAGTCATATATAATTTAATATATAATAAACTGCATGTATGAAGTATAAAAGAAAATATATTTTGATGGTTAAATTTGACCTTGAATGACTTCTAAAACAATATGTATCAATGAATATATTAATGAAGTTTACAATACAAAAGCTTAAAACATTGAACAATAAGATACTAGTAACCAGATTACCAGTAGTGCTATTGAGAAATTGCTACCCAGTAGACTTACTTTATTTTTGCTATTGGAATTTTTAATTGCAATAGCATTACAAGCAAACAAAAATTTGGTATGTAGACTACCAATATCATGGATTTATGATATAATACCGTCGTGGCGCAAAGGCGCAACGTGTGCCTGTAACGTGACGGTTTCTGGGTTCGATCCCCAGTCGGAGAATATGGATTTTTCTATTTCCATTTTCTTCGCTCTGGCAAACTAGGCAACTTAATTGCATAGCTACTACTGCATAGCGGAAGTAGCTATATATAAATTCCTTTCTTAATTAGCTGTTATATTTTTCACATCTTAATTTTTGTACTATTTAATCCGAGTAAAATATTATTTTATTTTATAAACAATAACTTTATAAGTATTAATCTCATTTTATTAATGATTACTCATTTAAAAGTAGTGTCTAAAAATTACATAAATTATTTAGGTCTCATATAAACGCCTGTGGAAAAATTTCTAGCAATACTAAATGCGGGAAATATGTGGAATTATTGTTATTAAAGGAAATACTTACTCGCACAGGAAAGCTACCATAACGCGCTATTTAAAAAAAAAATACTTTCTTGTAGGCTTTTCTCATGTATATTTTACTTATATTAATAAGTTTTAATTTAATTATTGTTTATATTGATTTTATGTTTTACTAAGCTGCTGCTCCCTTATCTATCAATTAGGAAGGCTTGATCATTTTGACATTCTTACTATAAGTAAGACTATTGAGAAGGAAGTTCTCAAAAGAACTACATGATGAGACTTCTCGAAATTATCTGAGCAATAAAATCTTTACAGTAACATACAGTGCCATAAGTTTCTTATTTCTCAAGTCTCCAGAAGCTTAATTAATTATATTATAAAATTACGCGGCATTATTATTTAAATTATTCTATTAAACGAAATTCATTCAAAGAAAACACTATTTTATTGTTATTGAAAAAATGTTAAATTTATTTCACTTAATAAAAAAGCATTTTATAAAAATATAATTTAGGACGTCGTGTAATGGAACGACGTATTATTCTTATTGGCCGAGCACCTGTCAAACGTTAGTTACAAAAGGCGCTAACTTCACTTCGCAGCCACAGCCCGCATTCGTTCGAGGACGTGCTTTGCTTTTTGCTTTCGTTCAGTGCGGTTGTTTTTCTATTTTTCGTTTAACATACTTCGAAATTTACGAGCTCGCAATTCATAGAATGTGACTAGAAAATAATGTGTTTTAGTGTTGTATTCTGTGATAAAAATGACCTGATGCGTTCATAAAGTGGATGGTGTCTTATAGTGTGTTGTGTTAAAATGGGCTTGATAACGTCGAGGGATCAGACAATGCTAGACGGACCGGTCGGGACGACCAAGAGCAACCATGTCCGGCAGCCGTCGACCAGGAACCGCACCAAGCCGCCCATGCCGGACCGGGACGAGCTCGAGAACCGATTCATCAAAGTACTGGTATGTAAAAACATTATTACCGGCACTTTTGTTTACAAACACAAGTATATTGTTTACGGTGGTGAATGCGACATTCTCGCTAATGCGTCTTTATGTTTTTCGTTGTACTGTATGTGATTACGCGTTTAAATGTCGGTTTGATTGTATCAAGTTTATTTGTATACGTATAGGTTTCAATGTTTAATGTATTGTTTACACTGCATTGATAGAACACACCCAATCGTGTCTATGGTCGTTAATTGAGCAATGCAGGGTATAAAACTGAGGATTAATGATCTCTTTCATATCTTTTATTGAAATCGTGTGTTTCTTGCAGTATTGTATGTGACTCATAATGATAGTAAGAAGTTATTATGATGGAAGATAGTAAAACTGAAATAGTATTATTATATGTTTACTGATAAAAGTTCTTATTATTCTTAAAATGTGTACAATAATTAGTATTATTATACATTATTTTATTTTTGTTTTCATTAAAAATCTATTTTTAAACAATTGCATATATTAGATGAACATGCATCTGATTCCTATTTCACATATCCTGTCCATCTTATCAATGACCCACAAATTACATTAAGTCTAACATTAAGATAACACAAAATGTTTGATTTCCTGCTTTTATCTACTTATGAATGAATTTCTCAATAAGCAGTTATCTTATTCATGATGCTATCACAAGATATAATGTTACTTGTAAACTTTTTTTAGTCTAATTTAGTTAAATATTAGACTCAAAAATTAAAAAAAATGATAAAGTGTACACATAAGAGCAATATATTTCATCTCAATTAGGTAATATCTAAATAAAAACTTTACTCTGTCACATAAATGCCTCAATAATTTCCCATATATTAATACAATATGTATATATAAATATCTTAGTCATAGTCTACATTCGGGTATGTTATAAACAGGATAAATGCTATTTTGTCCAGTAGATATTAACAAGTAAATTACAGTAAGTTGGTCATCCATGCGTCACATTTCTGATCTATAAAATGGGGTTAACAGGAGACCTTGGCTTTAATAAGTTGTTGCATATACTTTTAATAGACTAATTTAAATCAGCTTAATTAAAAATTAAAAATTTTATTTAAAATAACATAGGTAATGCTTGTATATAATATTTTGTTTTTTGAATTAAATGTTTTATTCTGTATTCACATCGATTTTGTCATGAAATGTAACATCTCATTTTTATTGTTCTCTTAGGAATTTTGAAAATCCCTTTTATGTATTTCCTACACTCCTTTAAAAAGCAATTTACACAATTTTTTTTCTCTTTGTGTATGGTGTGTCAACCTTCATCTTTCTATGCTGCATACTTTTATTTCTATTGAAATATTTACTTATTTTTTTAATATAGCTTGAAGCCTTTTTAATATTTCAATGCATTAATAATAACAAATACTAAAACATTTGCTATATTTTCCTTCTTATACACAATATTTGTAAGTTGAAACCTAGTTAAAATTTTGAGTTAAAAAAATGTTTATAACAATGTAGGTATAACTTGAAATACTTTGGTCTTAAAAAAATTAAAAACAAAGCAGAAGAGTTTTATGTGATTTTTTCCTTTTTAGAATTATAAAATAACAATATTTTAAATATAAAAAACAACTAAGTATAGGTTGTACTTAATTGAAGTAAAAAATATCAGCTTGTTTTATACAAGGTACAAAGTGAGTGAGTCATTGATTAAGCACTTGTATGACCTTGAATGCTACAACAGTCACTATATAAATATGTTGGTAAATAATATTATTGTAATATTAATTTTAGTGAGATTTTTAATATGCTTTTTAATTTATATATATATATATATATATATATATATATATATATATATATATATATATATATATATATATATATATATATATATATATATATATATATATATATATATATATATATATATATATTCTCTTATTAATAATTATATAGAACAATGTTGTATGTGTGTTTGTCACTTTGATTTGTCCGGGTGTGATTTAGTGTGGTAGGTGCAGCAGGAATACATATGTACTGTAATAAATTATTTACATCATATAAAATCATGCTTATAATGACATGGCTGAAAGTAGTACGATTCCTGCTAGACTGTCTCTATTTAAAAAAAGCTTTAAAATAAGTGATAGAAATTAGTCTGTTATTACCATTTGCACCCAATATTGGTCGCAACAATTTCTTGTTAGACTTATGTGCTATTTGGCCAGCATATACATATATAGCATAAGCTAATGTATTACAAGGTATTCAAAGTAATCAATTTTATATATTTTTCACTGATTTACAAGTAAAGCGGGTTATTGGTTTTACATATGTATATGTGATATATTTGACATATGTTATAAGCTTTTCAAGCATGTGTGCAAATTTTTTATGTTTGTCCTTGAATCAGAAACTAAAAGTTATATTGGGATGGTCCCTTTTGTTATTAATAAAGTAATATATATTCCAATTTAGGGAACAGCTTAAGATTGATCAAAACTTACTTTAGAAGTACATAAAATTATATTGTTGATAATTAATAATAAATAAATTAATAAATTTGTTGATAATTACATGTTCTTCTTCTCTTTATTTATGGTGTTTCTAAGTATGTATTAATTATTCATTTACTACATTAATTTTTTACATTCCACTCAGTTATTTGTAGTTCTGTGAATTAGATAAGAGAGTTAAGGGGAGTCTCTAGTTGAATTTCGAAACACAGTATCATAGATACTGGATACATATAAATCATGAGGACCCTCGAGAGAGCATGTATGAAGAGGTTAATGACAGTGGACGAGGCGAAGGAGGTATGCAAGGATCGCAGTATTTCGCGCTGTTCTCTCTGACTACCCCGATAGGGATAGAGCGTGAAGCTATGTTAATTTTTAAATTACTTTATTAACCTTTTTATTTTAAGTACTTCGACGATAATATAGAAGAGTAAGTATTTATCGTAAGCATCTTTATGCATTCTGGTTAGCGATGGTTGTTTCACTTGGCTGGACGCCATCATTGTTAAACGATCTAAGTATTCGTTTTATTACATTTTAATATTGTATGGAGCTATTTAAATCTTGTCTTGTCAAATTAACTTCCGGTTGTATTTAACGTTCTCACAACTTTTATTTTCTTTTGGTAAGTAAATATATATACATATATATATGTATATGTCTTAAAGTAGCCATAATATACAGGCTTTTCTAGGTGTAGAGAATATTTAAAAATCTATTTGATGACCGGAAATCTTTATTTATATGATAAAATATATTCCGTTGTGGCGCAGAGGCGCAACGTCTGCCTGTAACGCGACGGTTACTGGGTTCGATTCCCAGTCGGAGAAGATGGATTTTTCTATTTCCATTTTCTTCGCTTTGGCATCTAAGACAAAGCGCGGCGTTGAGTTCCGCCACTCAACACGCAATGCCTCGAAAACGGCGGAAAGTGGGGACGGAGTAAGCAGGGACTAAGTAACGGAGTGTCTTAACACTAGGTTCGTATGGTTCCTGCAGTTCCCTCTGCCTACCCTGCCATGTGCGGGATAAAGCGTGAAGCTAAAAAAAAATATATATATTCCAACAACATGTGTCTTAGTATTACAACGAAACGTTAATATTTTTTTACTTTATCACACAATACATATTGGTTTGAACAAAAAATGCATTCACCAGCGTTCCACGAGCCGACGGGAGATGTATTCGATACGCGTATATAATGCTGTTTACTTATGCGCGCTCAGCTGACGATGCCACGATAAAATAATGTTCCGTTACAATAGCATGAAGAATTGTTTCTATAGTGTATTACAGCTAAATTAGATTTTAATAAAGCAGAGAACGGAGTGTCTTTACACTAGGTTAGTACGGTTCCTGTGGTTTCCTCTGCTTATCCTGCTATGTGCGTAAAGCTATAAAAAAGATGTTAATATTTTAGGTCTAATTTAAGTGGTTGTAGGTTCGATTCCCACTCGGCGGAATAATAAAAAACCGCTGCTTTGAGCTCTAAAGGAAAGTGAATAGAAAATAGGTTAAAAAGTGTATGAAAATTTGTTCCCTTCTGCCGAACCTTTACTGCTCCGAAATATAGCGTAAAAGTATGAACATAAATGTCAAACATTAAAATCTAATATCAAATAGTAAATCTTAGTTTTTGTAGGTAAAATAAAAATAATTGTAAAACAAACTAATATTTTTTTTACTCATTAATATTTTAAACTTTTTTTTAAATGCCGTTACCTTGCAACTCCTAAATACACTTTTTATTTAAGTTCCGTAACTCTTAAACGCACCTTTTATTTAAACCTATCAGTATCAGTTTTTGCTGTTTACATTATACCTTATTGCGAGATTTACACACGTAAATCATATAATTTACACTTTTGTTGAGAAAAATAAAAGGATTTTCAATCTAAAATATAACTTTGTAGAACCATTAACCATTTCGTGCGATAAATTGATATGATGGGGTTGTACGCTTGAATTAAACATAATTTCATACATTCTTTTCCCTTAGGCTAAGAGAATCATTAAATATTTAACGATGCAATTTGAAAACTCATTATATTCTAAACTCCATTTTATTAAACGAGAATGTTATTTAAATTGTATAAAGTTTATATAATTTAATAGTCCCAAAAAGTATAATACTTGTATCTTAATCTGAATCTATCTTTAAAAAAACATATACCAAACAAACATATACCAAACACACTCAACCTTTACCTATATGTATTCAAAAATTACAATACACTTAATATAATACATACTTCTATACTAATATTACAAGACTGATCGGTTTTTTATTTCTCCGCTGTAATATCATAAATAACTGGTTCGAGTACATTAGAGTACATAATATTGTACATAAAACTTTTCTTCTTTAAAAATAATTAGCTTTACGCTTTATCCTGCACGTAGCAGGGTAGGCAGAGGGAACAGCAGAAATTGTGGGAACCTAGTGTTAAGACACTCCGTTCCCTGCTTACCGCCTTTCGAGGTATTGGCGTGTTAAAAATATATTTATCGGTAATGCTTTTTCTTCTGCTACTTAACATGACATAAATTTATATATTGTTTATTGTGTAATTACATGTGTTTAATAATAGATAATAATGACACGACAAACAAAAGTAGGAAAGTCATTTTATTCATTCAACGACGCGATGTGTATCTAACGAGCTCATAACAATATCAGAGCGGACATAAGCGCAGGATATTACACAAGCACAGGCCGTCGTCCTCAGCTATCTAACGTCGATATATATATATATATATATATATATATATATATATATATATATATATATATATATATATATATATATATATATATATATATATATATATATATATATATATATATATATATATATATATATATATATATATATATATGTATATGTATATGTATATGTATATGTATATGTATATGTATATGTATATGTATATGTATATGTATATGTATATGTATATGTATATGTATATGTATATGTATATGTATATGTATATGTATATGTATATGTATATGTATATGTATATGTATATGTATATGTATATGTATATGTATATGTATATGTATATGTATATGTATATGTATATGTATATGTATATGTATATGTATATGTATATGTATATGTATATGTATATGTATATGTATATGTATATGTATATGTATATGTATATGTATATATATATATATATATATATATATATATATATATATATATATATATATATATATATATATATATATATATATATATATATATATATATATATAAACAATACTAGTAGGTACTCGACCTACAGTACAAAATGTAACTACATAATAATTGTTTAACACAAAATAAATTGCCATGTCAGTGTGTCCTGTCCATCGTATCATAAGTGAGGTTAGGCAAAATAGTTTCATGATCTCTTGTTTCCGAAAAGATTTTATTTTATAATGAATTTTTTTTATGTCTCCACGCTTTATCCCGCACATGACAGGGTATACAGAGGGGACAGCAGGATGTCTGTGAACTTGGCAGATCATTGTCCAGCAGATCAAAAATAAAAAGGAGTTCTCTTCGCATGCAGCATAGTTCTATAGTTCCTGATAGATTTCAGAAATAGTTCTGCCGTTTTTATGTACAAAAAAGTCAGTTAAAAAAATGATCTGCTAACTTCCCGTAGCAGATCATGTTCTTGCGAATAAAATTCTGGATGAGTTTTAAGCACATATGGGTAAACTCTATAGTTCCTGATAATTTTTAAGAATAGTTCTTTCGAATTGACTCATGAAAAAAATATTTAAATTATTTTTGAAATTTCATTTTTGCACGTTAAAATATTTATCAAAAACTTTATATAAGGATAAATTAAAGTAAATCTTAAATTTCTACAAAGATATATAAATATCTTTTAAATAAAAATATTAGAAAACCAGATTTTACATTAAAACCACCACAGAGCACACTTCAAATAAAAATTTACTGAAAAATCAATCATTTAGCAACAAACTAGTGAATTGACCCACATGTTAACAAATGAAACTAGAACTTATCGATTTCTCAAATAAAATTAATATATCTTTCATTCTAAACCAGATATAGCACCAGAACTCCCAAAAAATATCAGCAGAGCATACTTGAATAACAGACTTGTTGAAAAATGTCAATAAAAATCGTTTATTCGAAAAAAAATTATTAAAATAGCTGAAATCTTCCTAGCAGGCTAAAACTCCCCGATTTCTTGAATAACACAAATATATCTTTCGTTCTAAACCAGATGTAGCACCAGAACTCCCAAAAAAATATCAGCAGAGCATACTTGAATAACAGACTTGTTGAAAAATCTCAATAAAAATCGTTTGTGTGAAAAAAAAATATTAAAATATTTAAAATCTTTCTGGGAGGTTAGAACTCCTAGAATTCTTAAAGAACACAAATATATCTTTCATTATAAACCAGATGTAGCGCCAGAACTCCCAAAAAAATATCAGCAGAGCATACTTGAATTACAGACTTGTTGAAAAATCTCAATAAAAATCGTTTATTCGAAAAAAAAATATTAAAATATTTAAAATCTTTCTGGGAGGCTAGAACTCCTCGAATTCTTAAAGAACACAAATATATATTTCATTATAAACCAGATGTAGCGCCAGAACTCCCAAAAAAATATCAGCAGAGCATACTTGAATTACAGACTTGTTGAAAAATGTCAATAAAAATCGTTTATTCGAAAAAAAATTATTAAAATAGCTGAAATCTTCCTAGCAGGCTAGAACTCCTCGATTTCTTGAATAACACAAATATATCTTTCATTATAAACATCTGGTGAAAAAAAAATATTAAAATATTTAAAATCTTCCTCAGAGGCTAGAACTCCTCGAATTCTTAAAGAACATAAATATATCTTTCATTATAAACCAGATGTAGCACCAGAACTCCCAAATAAATATCAGCAGAGCATACTTGAATAACAGACTTGTTGAAAAATCTCGATAAAAATCGTTTATTCGACAAAAAATTATTTAAATATTTTTTTGAAAGTTTTGGTGCTACATCTGGTTTACAATGAATGATAAATTAGTGTTCTTCGAGAAATCGAGGAGTTCTAGCCTCCCAGAAAGATTTTAACTATATAATTTTTTTTTTCACACAAACGATTTTTATTGAGATTTTTCAACAAGTCTGTTATTCAAGTATGCTCTGCTGATATTTTTTTGGGAGCGCTTGTGCTACATCTGGTTTAAAATGAAAGATATATTTGTGTCCTTCAAGAAATCGAGAAGTTTTAGCCTGCCAGGAAGATTTCAGCTATTTTAATAAGTTTTTTTCGAATAAACGATTTTTATTGACATTTTTCAACAAGTCTGTTATTTAAGTATGCTCTGCTGATATTTTTTTAGGAGTTCTGGTGCTACTTCTGCTTTAAAATTAAATATATTTTTGTGTTTCTCAAGGAATCGAGGAGTTCTAGCCTATGAGGAAGATTTTCAATATTTTAATATTTTTTTTTCGAATAAACGATTTTTATTGACACTTTTCAACAAGTCTGTTGTTCAAGTATGCTCTGCTGATATTTTTTTGGGAGTTCTGGTGCTACATCTAATTTATAATGAAAGATATATTTGTGTTCTGTAAGAATTCAAGGAGTTCTAGCCTTGGAGGAAGATTTTAAATATTTATAATTTTTTTTTCACATAAACGATTTTTATTGAGATTTTTCAACAAGTCTGTTATTCAAGTATGCTCTGCTGATATTTTTTTAGGAGTTCTGGCGCTACATCTGGTTTGCAATGAAAGATATATTTGTGTTCTTCAAGAAATCGAGGAGTTCTAGCCTGCCAGGAAGATTTCAGCTATTTTAATAATTTTTTTTCGAATAAACGGTTTTTATTGACATTTTTTATCAAGTCTGTTATTCAAGTATGCTCTGCTGATATTTTTTTGGGAGTTCTGGTGCTACATCTGGTTTATAATGAAAGATATATTTATGTTCTTTACGAATTCGAGGAGTTCTAGCCTCTGAGGAAGATTTTAAATATTTTAATATTTTTTTTTTTCACACAAACGATTTTTATTGAGATTTTTCAACAAGTCTGTTATTCAAGTATGCTCTGCTGATATTTTTTTAAGAGTTCTGGCGCTACATCTGGTTTATAATGAAAGATATATTTGTGTTCTTTAAGAATTCTAGGAGTTCTAACCTCCCAGAAAGATTTTAAATATTTTAATATTTTTTTTTCACACAAACGATTTTTATTGAGATTTTTCAACAAGTCTGTTATTCAAGTATGCTCTGCTGATATTTATTTGGGAGTTCTGGTGCTACATCTGGTTTAGAATGAAAGATTTATTTGTGTTATTCAAGAAAACGAGGAGTTCTAGCCTGCTAGGAAAATTTAAGCTATTTTAATAATTTTTTTTCGAATAAACGATTTTTATTGAGATTTTTCAACAAGTCTGTAATTCAAGTATGCTCTGCTGATATTTTTTTGGGAGTTCTGGCGCTACATCTGGTTTAGAATGAAATATATATTTGTGTTCTTTAAGAATTCGAGGAGTTCTAGCCTCCCAGAAAGATTTTAAATATTTTAATATTTTTTTTTCACACAAACGATTTTTATTGAGATTTTTCAACAAGTCTGTTATTCAAGTATGCTCTGCTGATATTTTTTTAGGAGTTCTGGCGCTACATCTAGTTTGAAATGAAAGATTTATTTGTGTTCTTTAAGAATTCGAGGAGTTCTAACCTCTCAGAAAGATTTTAAATATTTTAATATTTTTTTTTCACACAAACGATTTTTATTGAGATTTTTCAACAAGTCATTTATTGATATTCAACAAGATATTTATTTGGGAGTTCTGGTGCTACATCTGGTTTAGAATGAAAGATATATTTGTTTTATTCAAGAAATCGAGGAGTTCTAGCCTGCTAGGAAGATTTAAGCTATTTTAATAATTTTTTTTCGAATAAACGATTTTTATTGACATTTTTCAACAAGTCTGTAATTCAAGTATGCTCTGCTGATATTTTTTGGGAGTTCTGGCGCTACATCTGGTTTAGAATGAAAGATATATTTGTGTTCTTTAAGAATTCGAGGAGTTCTAACCTCTCAGAAAAATTTTAAATATTTTAATATTTTTTTTTCACACAAACGATTTTTATTGAGATTTTTCAACAAGTCTGTTATTCAAGTATGCTCTGCTGATATTTATTTGGGAGTTCTGGTGCTACATCTGGTTTAGAATGAAAGATTTATTTGTGTTATTCAAGAAAACGAGGAGTTCTAGCCTGCTAGGAAAATTTAAGCTATTTTAATAATTTTTTTTCGAATAAACGATTTTTATTGAGATTTTTCAACAAGTCTGTAATTCAAGTATGCTCTGCTGATATTTTTTTGGGAGTTCTGGCGCTACATCTGGTTTAGAATGAAATATATATTTGTGTTCTTTAAGAATTCGAGGAGTTCTAGCCTCCCAGAAAGATTTTAAATATTTTAATATTTTTTTTTCACACAAACGATTTTTATTGAGATTTTTCAACAAGTCTGTTATTCAAGTATGCTCTGCTGATATTTTTTTAGGAGTTCTGGCACTACATCTGGTTTGGAATGAAAGATATATTTGTGTTCTTCAAGAAATCGAGCAGTTCTAGCCTGCCAGGAAGATTTCAGCTATTTTAATAATTTTTTTTCGAATAAACGGTTTTTATTGACATTTTTTATCAAGTCTGTTATTCAAGTATGCTCTGCTGATATTTTTTTGGGAGTTCTGGTGCTACATCTGGTTTATAATGAAAGATATATTTATGTTCTTTACGAATTCGAGGAGTTCTAGCCTCTGAGGAAGATTTTAAATATTTTAATATTTTTTTTTTCACACAAACGATTTTTATTGAGATTTTTCAACAAGTCTGCTATTCAAGTATGCTCTGCTGATATTTTTTTAAGAGTTCTGGCGCTACATCTGGTTTATAATGAAAGATATATTTGTGTTCTTTAAGAATTCTAGGAGTTCTAACCTCCCAGAAAGATTTTAAATATTTTAATATTTTTTTTTCACACAAACGATTTTTATTGAGATTTTTCAACAAGTCATTTATTGATATTCAACAAGATATTTATTTGGGAGTTCTGGTGCTACATCTGGTTTAGAATGAAAGATATATTTGTTTTATTCAAGAAATCGAGGAGTTCTAGCCTGCTAGGAAGATTTAAGCTATTTTAATATTTTTTTTTCGAATAAACGATTTTTATTGACATTTTTCAACAAGTCTGTAATTCAAGTATGCTCTGCTGATATTTTTTTGGGAGTTCTGGCGCTACATCTGGTTTATAATGAAAGATATATTTGTGTTCTTTAAGAATTCGAGGAGTTCTAGCCTCCCAGGAAGATTTTAAATATTTTAATATTTTTTTTTCACACAAACGATTTTTATTGAGATTTTTCAACAAGTCTGTTATTCAAGTATGCTCTGCTGATATTTATTTGGGAGTTCTGGTGCTACATCTGGTTTAGAATGAAAGATATATTTGTGTTATTCAAGAAATCGGGGAGTTTTAGCCTGCTAGGAAGATTTCAGCTATTTTAATAATTTTTTTTCGAATAAACGATTTTTATTGACATTTTTCAACAAGTCTGTAATTCAAGTATGCTCTGCTGATATTTTTTTGGGAGTTCTGGTGCTACATCTGGTTTAGAATGAAAGATATATTTGTGTTCTTCAAGAAATCGTGGAGTTCTAGCCTGCTAGGAAGATTTGAGATATTTTAATAATTTTTTTTCGAATAAACGATTTTTATTGACATTTTTCAACAAGTCTGTTATTCAAGTATGCTCTGCTGATATTTTTTTGGGAGTTCTGGTGCTATATCTGGTTTAGAATGAAAGATATATTAATTTTATTTGAGAAATCGATAAGTTCTAGTTTCATTTGTTAACATGTGGGTCAATTCACTAGTTTGTTGCTAAATGAATGATTTTTCAGTAAATTTTTATTTGAAGTGTGCTCTGTGGTGGTTTTAATGTAAAATCTGGTTTTCTAATATTTTTATTTAAAAGATATTTATATATCTTTGTAGAAATTTAAGATTTACTTTAATTTATCCTTATATAAAGTTTTTGATAAATATTTTAACGTGAAAAAATGAAATTTCATAAATAATTTAAATATTTTTTTCATGAGTCAATTCGAAAGAACTATTCTTAAAAATTATCAGGAACTATAGAGTTTACCCATATGTGTTTAAAACTCGTCCAGAATTTTATTTGCAAGAAAATGATCTGCTACGGGAAGTTAGCAGATCATTTTTTTAACTGACTTTTTTGTACATAAAAACGGCAGAACTATTTCTGAAATCTATCAGGAACTATAGAACTATGCTGCATGCGAAGAGAACTCCTTTTTATTTTTGATCTGCTGGACAATGATCTGCCAAGTTCACAGACATGACAGCAGGAACCATAGGAACCTAGTGTTAAGACACTCCATTGCTTAGTCCCTGCTTTCTCCGCTTCGCTTACTTTAATCCGACAATTTCATAATATTTTAAGTCACGTTTTAAAAGCTATTGCGTAAAACATGTCCTTATATACTACAAGTATAAAGTGCTGGACTTGGAAACATAGCGTCTGTAATTGAGAATTCGCAGCAGTCGCTGAAAACCATTATCAAGTATATACGATGCATTGTATATAAGTACGTTATACGAAAACGTGAGAAGACCTTTAATCGTTATATAGTATTTTTATTAACCCATCTTAGGTAGAGAACCAACTTTATATCCCAGCATCTTTGACACTAGCCATGTCATAATAAATAAAAAAATATTTTTACTACAAAATCGTATGACACGTTGTTATTGTTGTTTATTATTACCATTTTATTCTGTATTAGAAATATTGTTTTTAATCCTTTAAAATAAATTATAGACACGTTTGTTCTAGTGATGTAAAAAGAATCTCTCTCTATTAGTACCTAACAAGATATAGCCTTTGACTTTGCCTGAAATATGTGCCATTTGCATATATATATATATATATATATATATATATATATATATATATATATATATATATATATATATATATATATATATATATATATATATATATATATATATATATATATATATATATATATATATATATATATATATATATATATATATATATATATATATATATATATATATATATATAACAACTAAAGAACTTTTTAATTTTATAAGTATTAACTTTCCCTTTTTAATTGTAATTAAAGTTGTTAGTTGCAGACTTTATGATTGATAGACATAGAATGCTGTATATGTCTGTAATTGATACTTGTATAAGAAATAACGGACTGGTCGTTACGCTAATTCTTATATATATGAGATATAATAAGTGTATGTTTATAAATAATCATAATAAACTACTTAGCTTTTAAATAACACTTAAGCAATTGTGTATTTGATTTTATTACATATTATTTAAGAATTAATTAATTGAGGCCACCGTGACATAGTGGAACTGCTTTTACCGTAGACGTGATAGTTGTAGGTTCATCTTCAATTTGCCATCTTCGCTTATTGTTTAAAAGCGTTGAGCTAAAAAAAGATATTTTAAAAGCTTACCTGCGCAGTTTATTATAATTAAAAACGTACAAACGGAAAGATAACATCCAAGGCCCTTATTTAAAACCAGATTATGGGCTGTTTAATTGATTTTTTTATAGCTATTAGCACTAGGGTTGAAGACATAAACGGCGAAGCTTATCCATATCAGTAATTCGCGATCAGATAACCGTAAATGTAAATACTCGTGCGTTTAAACGTTATGCCTTCATTAGCTTTAATGTCGTACTAAAAGCTTTACTCGGTAAGCTTTTGGCGTCTATAAAATAAGCTTACTTTAGAAAGCTTTTACGTTCTGCATACATTTCCAATATGTTCTCGTTGTACGCATGTAGCGATTTTAGTTCTTACATACTTCAAGTAAGGCGGTATGGTATAATGAAGCTTTTTAACATTTTTCTTAAATTTCTTATAAATTTCTCTAGACATATGTTTCTTATTTTTATTTTTATGTGATTGAAACTATACATTTATTTATAGTTATCGTTTATTAAAGCATTTTCATTGCAGTTAATGGTGGTTTTAACCAACGGCATTTATTAGCATCGTGTTAAAGACAAGAATCTTCATAATTGCTTTCCACTCTAGGCAGGAAGATTTTACATCACTTTGTGTAATTAAACGAAATATACTAGAATATATTACCTGTAGTTATTCCCCGAATGGAATCCTAAATAATAACGTATACTATCGCCGTCTTGACGTTGTTGTAGTATACACATTGAATATCTACTTGTGATTTTATTATTTGATTGAAATATGATTGAAATATTTATATTTATAACCTATTTTCTGAATAAATAAAGTACCATTTCGTTATTCTGCAACTGCGTATTGATAATGCTAACAATAGCTGTTATTGTGTTTCTTATTGTAGTAAATTAATAAGCGCATAATAATAGGTCGTGACTAATTTACCTACAGGATATAGGTATGACATTGATTTTTATTTGCAATTTATATACGTATATATTTGTTGAATTATTTTTTTATAGCTTCTCGCTTAACTCGTTATAGCAGGATTAGCAGAGGGAACCGCAGGAACCTTGGGAACCTAAAGTTAAAACACACTGTTCCCTGCTTTCCGCAATTTCAAGGCATTGCGTTTTAAGTGGCGAAAACCAACGCAACGCTTTGCCTAGTTGCCAGAGCGAAGAAAATGGAAATAAAAAAAATTCATTTTCACCAAATGGGTATCGAACCCACAAATTGTAGCGTTTACGGGCAGACGCTCCGCCTCTGTCTTTTAATTCTTTTTTAATATGTAAGATTTTTGTATTAGGTGCTAAAAGTAAAAATGTAACAGTAAATATATAAGAACGTCACGATCCTGAATTCTTTTATGAAAATAAAATTCGGTGCTCCCCACTCAACGTTACATTGGCTAAGCGAATTGTGCTCAACTGGCACTCTCGAAACGCCTTTACTTAAAAGAAAAACAAGAATAAATATAATTCTTTTTTCGCTTTTATCATTTGACTAGCACGTCTTTTGAAATTCTACGTTTCAAGTTAAGGTAAGTCTAAGTAGTTAATTTTACCTGTCAAATTAAGGTAAGTAACCTAGTTGCAAGGGTAAAAATCCAGTGTAAAAATCTCCAAATGCAAAGATTTTATTCTTTTATAAAATTCCTAAAAATATAAACACTATGAGATAAGTGTGTGTTTTTGTAATACTCTCAAAATATATTGTAACGCCGTTTACCAAAACTTAACATTAAATTAAAATTGTTACAGTGTTTATTTAAAGTTATTCTATCTGCGTGCCGCTCGTTTAACTCTCATAAAATCGTTTATTGCTTCATACACACAGCAACTTTAATCAAAATGCCGCAGATCTGGCGTTGCTTTACTAACTTTACCGCAAAATTCTTACTTGGTTAAATTATTTTTCTCATAACACGCCTACGCTTAGCTTGTAGTTATTTTAAATAGTAAGGATAAATTGATATATAGGTACATACATAGCTTCACGCTCTATCCCTAGCAGGGTAGTCAAAGAGATCGCAGCGCCAAACGCTGCGGTCCCTGCATACCTCTTTCGCTTCGTCCACTGTCATTAGTCTCGTCATACATGCGTTTCGGGGAGTCCTCGTGCTTTTTACGTGACCTTCCTCTAATATCTTAGATACTGGGTTTTCGAAAGTCAACCGAGGTAGAGAAAATTGATTTTAACTTCATTTAATCCATAATTTATTATCTATGCTGCCGTAGGTTAGTTTGTTTAAATTGTTGAATACGGTAATCTCAGGAACTAAAGTTCTGACTGAAAAAAAAAAAAGACTTTTGTGTTTAAAAAAACTCCTAATTATCATTAATTGTTAGTATTTTTTTACAAAACTACAATTTTATGTATAAAATCTTCATTTATAGTCTTGACGAAGGCTATTGAAGTACTGCGTAATAACCGTCATTATAATTATAATAAATTGAAGGTTATAAGCGTTAACTGTTTAATGTTTCATTTTATTTGATTTTTTTCTCTTTTATTTACTTTTTTTTATTGTTTCATACTTGAATTTCCAAAAAGTGTTATTACTTAAGAGGTAAGTAGGTTATAACACATCTAAGTCACATATAGAGGATATGTAAGAATTTAAATTTTAAAAGAAAAATCTTATAATTAAGGTTTGCCTTGTGTACTATATATTGCACTGAAATGATAATAATATTAAATAACTCTATATAAATAATAATAAATAAGTCTTTAAATTTTCTCTGTGCCTACTGGAAAATAGTGAACGCGTTATGTAGATGCACGCCAGGTGTCAAGGAATGCAGCGCGACCAGTGCTCTGAATGTAGGGTGGCCAGGTTTCTTTATAGCGATAAAAAACAGTGGCCTACAATCGTATTTTGTATAAAAACTACAAGGAAGCGCACTAGTCTAGTGGTAGACATACTTTTGATGTAGAAAAACAAAACATCCGCTTTGAAAAACAAATCATTTTAAAGAAAATTGGATTCGAACCTGCGTCACATTTCTTTTAATGACGTCACCATTTTTGTTAGCTATTGAATTTTAGGTTAGGCATAGTTTTAAACTCTTTTAAATACTTTTTTAATTTAAATAATGCATATTATTTTAAAGTTATGACTGCTAAAATTAAATATTCAAATTAAATTTCACTTGGTTCGTGTATAAAAAATTCGCTTCACTGTATCACGATATCACTGTACTGTTATATTTTTTTACGTTCTTGTTTTGACAGCATCAATCATAGAGAGGTCTGGTATGGACGTGTATTAATGTTCCAATCTCGTTTTTAATCTGCCAATAAAATACTTGTATATGAAAATGTTGATATAAGTATGTATGTATATATGTATATATAAGTATATGTATCCGTTATGTTATATCTTCGATAGCAGATTCTTGATTATCATGGCAAATTACATTTATTCATTTAGCAAAAATTAAAAAAATAGGTTCTATTGTTATTGTGTTTTTATATAAAGAGGAGGAGGGAGAGTTTCTGCGGTATGTTTCCACCATGGCCAAAAAGTCGCGCACAAGCAACGATGTGTGAGCAGGGGCGTTATCGTGGTGCAAAAGCCAATTTTTGTTCTTCCACAAAACCGGGCGTTTCTGGCGGATTGCTTCGCGCAAATTGCGCATAACTTGCAGGTAATAAACCTTATTGACCGTTCTACCCTGTGGCAAGAACTCATGATGCACCACGCCCCTGCAATCGAAGAAAACTGTCAGCAAAACTTTCACATTCGACCGAACTTGGCGCGCTTTTTTCGGTCTTGGTTCGTGCGGCAGCTTCCATTGAGATGATTGAGCTTTGGTTTCCACGTCATAACCATAAACCCACGATTCGTCACCAGTTATGACCCTCTGGAGCAAATTTGGGTCGTCGCGGACAGAGTCCAACATCTCATTAGCAATGTTCATGCGATGCTGTTTTTGGTCGCAATTGAGCAATTTTGGTACGAATTTCGCGGCGACCCGTCTCATGCCCAAATCATTGATAAAAATCGAATGGCACGAGCCAATCGATATGTCTAGGTCCTCAGCAACTTCTCTAATGGTGATTCGACGATTGGCCAATACCATTTTCTCCACTTCATTAATTTTTTCGTCTGTTGTTGAAGTGCTCGGGCGTCCGGCACGCTCTTCGTCGTTCACATCTTCTCGGCCTTCTGAGAACATTTTGTACCACCGATAAACGTTGCTTCGGTCCAAGGTAGCTTCTCCGTATGCCACAGTCAACATTCGGAATGCATCCGCGCACTTAATTTCGTTTTTCACACAAAATTTGATACACGTTCTTTGATCCATTTTTTGAATGGGTAAAAATCGAAGACGATCCAAAACACGTGCAAGCAAAGCAGCTGTCAACAATTAAGTGAACATTCAAAATGGCCGAGGTTGTCGGCATAAGTGAGAGACATGAGTACCAACATAACGCCACAAAAAAATTGAAATTCGAATATACGTAACCCGCGAAAATTCAAAATTCGCGATACTTTTTGAACACACCTCGTATATACCTCCTACCTAAATAAAGCTATTACTACCCAAGACAGTTAAGCATCTAAGAAAATATTTTTTTTCGCGAGCTTGGTTACCTCCGTTCCACGTTTACAGGATTTAATAGAACAAGTTACGACACACGCGTGGCAGAATATTACAGGAAATTACTTGGATCATCTAATGTGAATCAGATATCGTTTTGCAATGCAAATAGTGAAATCAATGAATGCATTAGTTCAGTTATAATGTCCATCGATATATTATATAAAATACTGAAGTTAAAGATATTTAATAATAATAGTAATATTGAAAAGTTTACGTCCTACCTGATGATGTCTTTTATTGGATAGTATATACAAGAAACGGAGTGACTCAGTTCTCTCCACTAGTTCTATACATTTGTATGACATTGATACTTATCTCAAGACACTCTTTTCTCCTCCTTAAATCGTAAATTTCCCTATTTTAATGCAATTCAATATAAGTTATTTAAAAATAAAAATATAAAATAAATAATTTCCCCAATTTATGATAGAATCCACAACCATTGGCAAACAATCTCCCCACTGTGCTCACGTGCTAATTACAAAATACAGTTTTATATGGCGACAACCCTATTATTTCACACAGTCAGTGCTTACAAATTATCTACAAGACATCAAGGATTTCCACAAAAATGCACCTGCACCTGTCAATTATATCGCGTCTTTCGCTTCGTTTAAAAGTATAATAAGATTGCAATAAGTTGCACTTTATATTCCCGTTAAGTACAGTGGCTGTTCTATAGCTATTTTTTATTTTAACTTGATTCTTGGATATCATTGACTTGTTCACTATTTTTTCGTGTAGGTATGTAATTTTCGACGTGACTTTTTTACATTTTTTCTCGAAATTTTATAATTTCGGTGAGTATGAACTCCACGGGCACTAGGCCAAGTGTGGTCCAATATCGGTGGCTATTTGGGGAGCAACATCTTCCTGTGAAAATTTCCTGACATTTCTACATGTATTAAGGATTGCGGCTTTTTGCATTGTTATATTCTGTTCATTACTAAGAATTTTTGATATATCTTTTCTTAAATTGTTAATTACTTGGTACGGCAACAGCTTATTTCTTATAATTCCTTTGGGCAATCCTTTGGGCAGAAACACATACCTATATCGGGATATTTTAAAACAAAATTGTCATGAAGTTTTTTACAGTATATAGTCTTATCAGTCTCTAAGTTGGTAATGTAGTAGTATGTGCGCATGATAAATAGGTCTATATCATCAATCCATTTCATACGCACTCTTAAGTTTAAGTTTTGAGTGTACACGTTATCGCCCCCCACGTTGGCAAGATGTTCACCTCGGACGTAAGGTAGGATTTTGTGGAGCCTATTAATATTATTGTTATAAATATTATTTTAAAGTGAAATTGTGATATATAATAATGAAATTTATAAATTTTGTCTCAATACTTTAATTAATCTAAGTAATAATATACTATTAAAAAAAATCATTGTAAAAAATAATATCATAATAAAATATCAAAGTAAAAGTAAAGTCTTTATGTAACATCTTAGTTATATATCAAAAATGAAGTCAAAATGTTGAGTATATATAATAACAGCGTAAAAATCAGATTACAAAAGCGTTGAGTTCCGTTTGAGACCAACAAAAATCATATGAATATTCCACATAAGTAGTAATAGTCATAGTAGGTCACCTTTGAATTACGTATTACAATTTTACGGTTACCTTATAAGATAACCCTATGTGGGTTATACATTTCTAAGTAATCCTCACGTAACATACGTTATAATTGCGACGTAAACTTGACCGTGCGCACGCGCCGTGACGGTCTAGGACGCGGAGGTCGTTTCACATGTTCCAAATTTTTATTATTTTAATTATTTAGCTATTATTGATATTATTTTTAAGTAGAAGCAAATCTTTATGTGCCTTTAAATGTGGTTGTCGATTACTATAAGCCTATACTTGAGTTGTAATTTTTTGAGCAAGGCGCTAGAAAGATTATATACAACATTATTGTTTTTTTTTAGCTTCACGCTTTATCCTGCTCAAAGCAGAGTAGGCCGAGGAAACCGTGGTAACCTAGTGTTAATACACTACGTTCCCTGCTTTCCGCCTTTGCCAAATTGTCAGAGCGAGCTTTAAACGTTAATTGCTCGTATACCTTATAGTCGACATTATCATCATAAGGTAACATTATAATATTTTACACAATTATAGTCATTACTTTAAATGTATAAAATTTTCCAATATTAGTTTTTACGTTTTTTTATTTATGCTTAGGCGTCTTTAGAAACTTTTGCTTCTACCTAAATGTTATACAAAGGTTAAGAAAATAATTTATTAATTTTAAGGTAGTAAACATATATTTGTTAAATATGCTCTACTAGTTTCCTAGTTAAAGTCTACAACACTTAGATTTTTTTTTAGCTTCACGCTTTATCCCGCACATGGCAAGGTAGGCAGAGGGAACTGCAGAAACCGTGGGAACCTAGTGTTAAGACACTCCGTTTCTTAGTCCCTGCTTTCTCCGTCTCCGCGTTCTTAGATTTTATTTTTAAAAATTCTGTTTATGTATTTTCAGGGTAGGCAAGACACTTCTTTAAGTGTTCACATCACTGCGTACGACACATTGATAACTGGTTAGCGGCTAGTACTGTTAGAAACACATGTGTACAATCGTATGAATACATACAGTGTGCGATTTTTTGCCTCTCATTACAGCTAAATAATTCACGTCAGCTTAAAATGTTTAACACGATGATAATTTTTTGCAGCTCTTTTGACATGCTCCTTCAATTATATAGTTTTAAACGGGTCGTTGATCTGAATTATACTAACATTCATCTGTTATTTTTTTTTACTTATATTTTTCGTTTAAGTACATAGTATAGAAATCTTGGCGTCCAGTTTACGCTCATTTACGTCAAGTGGCAGAACTTTCCTAATTATTTCAATTTGCTCGGAAGATTTCGAATTATTAGTTCTTACACTGCCTTCGAATTTTATTTTAATATTAAATGTCCTAAATATTAATTATTGAACCCACCACCGTCGTTATAACAAGCACTTCCACTGAGCTACCATAGCGTCCACAAACTTGCTTTACACAGATCTACCGAGTCGTATGGTAATTTCAAGTTTTTAATCAACTGGTATACCTCACATGTATTACTAATACAACGGATGATCGATTATATTTTTTTACAGCATCATTTGTAATTAATGCTAATGAAGATGAGATGTAGCGGGATGTGTTGTATTAGAACTAATCTTAACACCTTAATTATTTTGAAATATGGGAAGATGGATGGCGTTTAATATTTATTATTTGTTTCTTTTGATTTAAAGTTTTTCTTTACTTACTAACATTTCTTTGAATATTTATTCAAAAAAATATTTGATATGCTTTCGGAAATTATTTTTATTGATTGAAATAAAAATCGATTTGTAACTAAACGAGTTAATAATGCGAGTCCAATGACAGTGAATCTCAATCACAAGTTGGTGTTATCTTTACATTAAAAATAAACCTTCCCACGCTCTGTTTGTTGGTGACATTCAAGAATATCGCGTTACGGTCGGCCTAGGAGCCGCCTGGACCAACGAGCCGTCACTTGATAAGTTATGGTTATTAACCACTTTTCAATTTAATAGTATGAATGCGTATCTATACTCTATAGAAAATGGCTTTAATTGCGAATTAATTATATTGTTTATTTTACACACTGGGGGTAAATCTTAAAGAAAGGGAAAGAAAAAAATACTTGAGAAAATATATAAAAAATGAAGATAGTGGGATTTGAGCCCGCGACTCTTGCAAGTGTCAGTGCTCTAACCACTAAGCTATCCATTCCGTGAGTTTTATCACGCTGCGTCGAATTTTTTATATGCTTTATACAACTTATTGCGATGTTAGCGTATCTGTAGGGAGATTTTTTCAAATTTCCGCTACTCAAAGATTATTACAAAGAACAATCGTTTGTCGAGATAGAATGCTATTTTAATAATTTTTAAAACATTTAAAGAAAACATAAAATATATGTTGTCTTTAATTATTTAAGGTATGTTATTCTAACGTAGTTAATTTTATAAATAGAGAATAATTAGTGAGTACACACTCTGTTTTTCTCTTTAAAAGAAATGAAATTTAAATTCGGTATACATATTATGGCCAGACAGGATGGTAGGTACTGGCGAGGATGTCATAGTAAGAATGAAGAAGAATGTGCTCAGGTGGTTTGTGCACGTCGAAAGAATGAGTGACGAAAGAATGGAAAAAAAGATATACGATGGAAAAGTGTGTGGTAAGAGAGGTAAGGGGAGACCTCGGTTGACTTTCGAAAACACAGTATCGAAGATACTGGAGGAAGGTCACGTAAAAAGCATGAGGACTCCCGGAGAGCATGCATGAAGAGGTTAATGACAGTGGACGAGGCGAAAGAGGTAGGCAGGGACCGCAGCGTTTGGCGCTCCGTTCTCTCTGACTACCCCGCTAGGGATAGAGCGTGAAGATATGTACCTATGTATGTATGTATGTACTTCTCGTCTGAGTCAAGATATGTTGTTGTTTTTTTCATAAAAAATTAACATTTAAATTCCATTCCTATAAAAAGATTTAGCTTAAAAGTAATGAAAATAGTTAGTTGACAAGGCGCTCCTTTTATTGTTATTTTTCTGTTATTTCCAATACGTTCAGGAACTTCCCCATTCAGAATGATCGAGCTTATTTCAAAATGGGTATATTTTTTCATTTCGTTCATTAGATGTGCACAGTTTTACCGAGGTAATTAAGATATATTGCGACGAAGTGCCTATTCATTGTTTTTAATACTATTATAATGTATAAGTGAGGAGTTGAAAGAATAAATTGATGTTTGTAATATTTTTTTTGTCATTATCGTTATTATTTTCTACGAGCTTCCTTTATTATTTTGTTTTTAATATCAAAAACGTATGCCTAACCTAAAAGTATCGAGATAATATTTAGAATAAGTGTAGTTGTAAAAAATTGTGAAATATGATCAATAAAACAAATTACTTTTTTGCATACTTCAGGATTGTAAACAAGACGACTGTATATTCGAATCCAACTTGTTGAAAATAAATTATTCTCGAAAATGATTTTTTTTTCTCTGTTCATTCCCTCTTAGAAGAGAGAGCTCAGCCTTTAGTTCTGCCACAAAAAATATTACTCAAAATGGTTGCTTTCTATTTGCACTTAGCGTAAAGCTAACAAATTTGTAAAAATAAAAAAATATATTTTATAATAGATTTTAGAAAGGTTTCATATTTGTTAATCAAAATAATACTTAACTCTAAATCTTGCTTATAAATGTTTATAGAGTGTAAATGTATGTTATACACAGATATAATTAGGTTGAACAAACGTTTGTATTCAATGTACATAACTTATATTCTTGTAGTATCCAAGGATACGCGATGGGTTTGTTTTTACTTGTTCCGGCACCTGCACATTTGTGTCGAATAAAATGTCAAGCGATCGTTTGTTATGTCGCAAACGTTAATGTTTTTTTTAATCTATCAACTGTTGTAGATGGCCTGATTTTTTCAAGAAAAAAATTAAAAGAAAAAAAAATATGTATGAATACTATTTTAATGTTAAGCAAGCAAATGTTACTTAAGTGAAATTTAAATATTATCTTAGCATGAGACCTTCTTCTCCATAAAAGTAAAGAAAATATAGTAGTATGCCAGAGGACTGGATATTGAACATTTAACTTACAATCACTGTTCCTATGTCGACGACTAAATTTAATAAAGTATACTTAAAGAAAACATATAAAAATTTGAACGCAGCGGGACTCGAACCCACGCCCTCTTGCGAAACACTTTCAAATTTACAAAAATATTAAATTTAATTAGTTTAACAATATTGTCATATGGATTTATCTCACTCAATCAATCGTTTCAATTTATTCGTATATAAATTTTGCTTTGATATTTTGTTTTCACTGCGAATCTACACTCTATACTAATATCGTAATACGGAAGAGTTTGTTTGGTAGATATTAATTATGATTAAATTTCAGACAGTAAACGTCAATTGAAGCTTATATATTTTACATTCCTACTACTTGCCGCCTACAACCTAGTTTGCGACTTTATGATGCCATAATTTATGCCATAGTGTGATCATTAATTTTTTTGCATTATAAACAATTTTTGATAGCTCACGATTTTCTTATTTATTTTCAAAAGTAGCAGAGGTTAACCTGATATGGGAAACATCTTTAGTTTATGAGTTAAATGAGTTTTGTTAAGTCAGAAGTTTAATATTTGTTATATTTTATGTGGACTACCATGGTTTACGATCAATATGCCAATCTTTAAAACACATCTTAGTCCTTATAAATATTTTATTCAATATATATTTTTTTAACTCCTTTTTTTCTTAAAATATTCATATCTCGTAATGCATTTTTTTTTTAAATTTATATCTCTAACATTTTCTGCTGCTTTATTTGTAATATAATATAGATTAATGAACTCATTTCAATTAAAAAGCATGAGCAACGTTTTCACATAATTTTCGAGGCTGCGGTCACAAGGACGTCGAATCGAGTACTCCGTAATAAGATACTTGGTGTATTGACGAATAAGTATCGATAAGCAAAAAATGTACCACCTGTTCGATTGAATATTGCGGAATGAGTTACTTACTTTTTGATGTTGTAATTGAAGCCGGCAAGGATTTAATTAACTTTTTTCTTTTTTTGTGTTCGGTACTTAAGGGATAAAACGGGAACCTACTACTAAGCCTCCGCTGTGTGTGTTTGTCTGTCTGTCTCAAGGTTGTATGTCGTTTGATGTGATATCTAGAAAGCTGAAATTTTCACAAATGATGTATTTCCGTTGCCGATATAACAATAGTAACTAAAAATTAAAGAAAATAAATATTATGGGGGGTCTCCTTACGGCAGTACGGACCCTTGGTGTGCGATGATCACTCGCACTTGACAATATTTTTTATATTAATTTTACAGGCCATCGTATTTGCTTATTTTATATATTTTTTTTCAAATTTATATTAATATTATGCTAATATGAAGCGCTGATCTCAGAAACTAAGATTAATTGTTAAATGTTGACTATTTCAATGTAGCCCGCAGAGGTATGACTTAGGTACCTCGGGCAAAATATGTCTTGTGTCATAAACAACTTTTACTTATTCTTATTTGAACATGGAGATGAAACCGCAGGCGAGATCTAGTTTAAAATAATAATGAATCTGGTACAAGTATCAGATTTTTATTTTATTATACTGCAAGCGTATTAATTAGATGCTAATATTTTTCCAATGATTGATTAGCAGTTTGTTAAGAGCTAGGCTAATGAATGGAGGTTCTATATGAATTAGTTATATTGTTAAAGTTTAATTAAAACTTAAACAATATAAATAAGTATTTATATTGCATTTTATATGAATAGATATTTTAAATATTTGTGGAAGTTTCGATTCTAATTTAAATAAGCATATAACTGTAACTGTAAAAAAACATTGTTTTTTTCGATCTGGTTAGAAAAAGTACAGTAAAATAGTAGGTACTATGTTAGTATATTACCTAAAAATAGATTCTATAGGCACTCTAGTATATATGGCAGAAGCTTAAAGTTCAATTGAACTAACGCTATAACTTAATGTTAATGAAACACGTAAGGAAGCCAGCGGTTGAATGGGCAGGCCACAGTTACAGCTGACCGGTTGACGTCATCGCCACATGTGGCTCCCAGCCGACCTTTTAACTCTTTCCTTTGTTGATCCGTTTGAAGTGCACTCACATACATCTGTGTGAGCCTCGTCGTTCCCATTGCAGTGTTTTATGTTCCATGTCTGTTGGGAAATACTTGCGTTTGTAATGTTTCAAAAGATGTTATGTTGGAGAATGGCTATATATATATATATATATATATATATATATATATATATATATATATATATATATATATATATATATATATATATATATATATATATATATATATATATATATATATATATATATATATATATATATATATATATATATATATATATATATATATATATATATATATATATATATATATATATATATATATATATATATATATATATATATATATATATATATATATATATATATATATATATATATATATATATATATATATATATATATATATATATATATATATATATATATATATATATATCGTGATATCTACATTTGGATCCAAAGAGTGGTCTATTCACTTTACTCTACCACGCCTTCTCTGAACATTTAAAAGAAAACACATCTCGTATCACAATAAAAATTATTACAAAGAAGCTTCAAATGAATATAACTTAACAACATGTCAGGTCCGGTCGGTATTAATCTTAAATGAAATTAAAATTCTTCTTGCATTCCTCGTGTTGCTTCACACGTAAGACCAGATTTAAGTACTCTACCTTATACAGTGTCGAAAAAAAAACACAGCCTTCAAATATTTCGTAAACAAATTTTAAGAATACGTTTTGTATTCTACGTTAACGCTTCTTCTTCGATATGCTCAAGCGAATTGTACGTAATAAAAAGAGAAGCAAGTTACTATGTTACATTTGTTCTCATTTTAGCTTAAAAATTTCATAGGGCAGCTATTCCGAATAGAGAAACCTTAAGTGTTGGGGTTAAGCGCTATGGTACCGGTTTATATATTTTGGCAGTTTTGCTCGTAAAAACTGCTGCAATTATTAAATTAGACAATTATCAATAAATTAAATAGTTATCAAAATTTAAGTTTTATTATTATTTAGCTTCACGCTTTATCCCGCACATAACAGGGTATGCAGAGGGAACCACAAGAACCGTGGAAACCTAGTCTTAAGATACTCCTTTCCCCGCTTTCTTCCTTTTCAAGGCATTGCAAGTTGAGTGGCGGAACTCAACGCCGCGCTTTGCCTAGTTGCCAGAGTGAAGAAAACGAAAATAAAAAATAAGATTCTGATATTTATAATAATAGCAATGGTATATTAAAGAACAGTAAACAATTAAGAGCGCACGTAGTAGTTCTTTTGTACAGCGTACTTGAGAATCCACTCAATTAAATTGTAAGCGATCCGTCCGCTTGTCCCAGACGTTGCTATAAGAGATTGGCTGGAACTTACAATGTTTTGGCACATTCATTTATCGGACAAACTGAAAATTTTGTGAGAAGCCAGTATTCTTGTCATTTATATGATTTAATTTATTACGTTATAGCTGATGACCTCATTACTGATGACCTTTCCAACCTGTATTACTGATGACCTTATCATTGAAAACTTATATTTTAAATTTGAACCTAAATAATTAGCAGAAGTATGTTAGACTTGCTCTAATTTAGCACGTGAAAATAATAAATGACTATGAAGAGCTTAAATGATACTCTACCTGAATTAATTATTTTTCCCAACATTTTTCATTTCGTAATTATAAGGGCAGAGCCTACCCCTAAAGTAGCTATTAGTATGAAGATAATGAAAAATACCACAATATCATGTCCATATAAAGTTTACTAATGTGACCCAACATTTTTTATAATTACTTAATCGCGTGTTCGTTGATAATAAGTTATAAACATACGTACATATATATATATATATATATATTTTAGGATGCTTTTATAACTTTGGTTAGCTAGTTCCTGCTTAAAGCCTATTGTATTTTATTAAGATACTTTAATATATATTTTATTGCAGCCGCAGTAAGTGTTGCCTAATCTAAATAATGCCATGACAAAATAGCATTGTTCAAAACAAAAGCTTGCGAAATATCCGCCATGTTACTACCAATGACAGTCATCGGTAATGTATCGTCACGCTAGAACTCTGTAATCGTTGTGTGGAAATGCTTAATTTAGAGCACGGATTTTAAATTTAGGTTTTTTTTTTTATTTTCATTGAAATACAATAAAAATATAAACTAAATCTTAATTCGAATAACTTTTATATAAGAAAAATGTTTTAAATCGCGTATATGTCAATACACGCGATTTAAAACATTTTTCAATACACGCGATTTAAAATACCGTGTGTAGCTATAAGTAAGTGATAAAACTAGAAATATTCAAGTTTTTGACTCGCCAGGCAAAGCGCGGCGTTGAGTTTCGCCACTCAATACGCAAAGGCGGAAAACAGGGGCTAAGCAGTTAAGTTCTTAACAATAGGTTCCTATGGTTCCTGCAATCCCCTCTGTCTACCCTGCCATGTGCGGGATAAAGCGTGAGGACAAAAAGCCTCACCATTTAGTGCTTACTTAATTACACATAGGATGTGGTCATGTTAGGTCAGATGTGGTTTACGGTGATATGGTAGTAGAGTTTATTGCTTGGTAAAGGGCACACTGAATTATTACAGAACTGTGTCATGTTAGTTGACTTAAATAGAACAATGTGTATATCGTTTTATTGTCTGATTTGGTTTATGGTCGAATTGTTGTGAAAGAAAATTATTTTCTATTAATGCATTAGTACTATAAATTATTCTAAGCCATTCATAACGTTTATTCTTTTTGTAGATAACTCTATTATAAAAATATATATACTTAAATAAATTTAAAGATTTCTTAAATTTCGAAAGCACGGTATCGGAAGATACTGCAGGTCACATAATAAGCATGAGAACCCTCCGAGGACGAGGCGAAGGTTATACTATGAATGTTTGGCGCTTAGATTTATCTGACTTGCTAAGCAGGGTGCTAAGGATAAAGCGTAAAGTTATGTATTTTACATTAAGGCAAACTGTATGTAGACAAATGTCCATGTCAAATACAAAAAGGGAGATCGTATATCATCAAGACTAGGCAATATAAAGTTTACAGTCCAAACGCACTTGTAACTTTACTGGGTGCAACTGAAGTAGGTATCATCGTTATTTCAGTTATGCGTAAATGGTAAACCATTGCCTGCAGTTCGATCGATATTGTCTGAACTCTGTACATCTATATGCATTAACTTCATAGCACTACTGAATTAACCGCTGTGGCTAATATTTAGTAGGTATATTTATGTATGTGCGTTTTTCAAAAGTATTGTTATTTGACACC
The DNA here is from genome assembly GCA_037178615.1 of Dione vanillae. Lineage (NCBI taxonomy): Eukaryota > Metazoa > Arthropoda > Insecta > Lepidoptera > Nymphalidae > Dione > Dione vanillae. The sequence continues at coordinate 925,592 of JAZFAU010000138.1, read as the reverse complement.
GCAATGGCATTATGTGATGTTTTTAGGTTCATTTCCTCCTGAGAATTGCGATTTAAATATTTAAATTGTTTATTCCGGTTTGATAAACTAGGCAATGCGCGACGTTGAGATTCCGCCACTCAACACGCAATGTCTTCAAAAAGCGGGGACGGAGAAAGAAAGGATTGCTTAACCGTGTCTTAACACTAGTCTCCTATAGTTAATGTGCGGGATAAAGCGTGAAGACATAAAAATAAACTATTTTTTAGACATACATATATACACATACATAGGTATACATATACATTTCGGAGGTAGGTAATGGTATGACGTAAACATGTGAGTCAATAGAAATTCAATATTGGCGAAATGCTTTGTTCCACGTAGTATTGAATGTTCATTGATTCATCGGCTTTAATTTAACGAATTGTTACGCTGTAGACGTACCACAAATGACGTTGAACACGCGTAGAATCATATAATAAGAATAGTTATTTTTTTTTATAGCTTCACGCCTTTATCCCGCACATGGCAGGATAGGCAGAGGGAACTGCAGGAACCATACCAACCAAGTGTTAATACACTCCGTTGCGTTTAGTTCTTGCTTTCTCTGTCCGCTTTCCGCCATTTTTCAAAGCATTGCGTGCTGAGTGGTGGGACTCAACGCCGCACTTCGCCTAGTTTCCAGAGCAAAGAAAATGGAAAAAGAAAAATCCATCTTCCCCTAGGGGAATCGAACCCACAAACGGTCGCGTTTACAGCCACGACGTTAATTTTTTATAAATATATATATTTTTTTGAGGCTACAGAGCTACTACTTTGCGGCATTGCCTGACTGTTAATGCGAATGTTTGAGGTTCCATACAGGGTATATTTAATTTTTTTACTAGATATGATAGTATTTTAAGGTCACTTTAATTCTACCACAAAAGAAAATGACTTTATAAAATCTTAGCAAATATGAGAGGCTAACAATATAAAATATAATGATATAATTTTTATATGCACATTATAAAGTCTTATTCAAAGTTTTGCAAAGTCCATTTGCTTTATTTTTCTAGCAATATACCTACTGTATAATCTATATTTTTTAATTGTATTATTTGTGTACTACCATACTACTGGTCCAGTCTCCTAATCTATTACTTCGTTGGTATCCACCCGCATGAATTAAATCCTACCTTATTAATAAACGTCTGTCTTGAAGAGCATTTGCATAAATTCAATTAATCAACTTTGTCGCTGAAACTAAATTTGCATCTAAAAGACACTTAAATTTATTGAACGATATGGTTTCTATGTGGGTTTTGAACTAAGCGGCAGTAAGTAAACTATAGTTTTAACTTTAACGATTTCGAGCTTAACGCTTCTATTACGTTTAGCAGAAAATAGATTTGGCCAATTGTTATGATATTAAGTTCTCCACGGTATTCTTAGAGAAACTTAGGGAGTGGTTGAAGGGTCTCTTATATTCGGAGGCATATCACACCTATAAAATAAAATCGTTTTATTATTATATTTTCCTGATTTTTATCTAAAGAAGAGAGAAATAAAGAAAATACCTCGATATGATCTATAACGGGTGAATATCCTTAAAAACGTAAAAAATTAGTGCTTCTCGTATGTATAGTGCATATTTTGCTAGTATTTATTTGTAACTGCTTGGCCATAACCTCTGTGTCTGATATCATAACAGGAATCGATCCTGTAACCGCTGTCACTGTTAAGTGTCAACCAACCGCATCACTTGATAGTTGATATAGATTACCTATTTAATAATAGTGTACGATTCAGTACATCAATATCAACATGTCGATTTGCTATTTTGTATACCTACATAAATAGTAAATATCCTACATATAGTAAAATGTATATGTAACATTATGTTTTGGTTTCTTTAAAAACTAAAGGGGTTTAATTTATCTATTTTTGTATTTCAAAATATTGAAATTATTTTCTGTAATTGTTATAAATACGATTTATTAAATTTTAAGTTTTTATTTTATAATACGTAATTCTTTTTGTTTTAACAAGCCTTTGTTCTAACATGGCGATCAACTAACTCTATTAGCATGAATGAGTCAAATCTTTGCGCAATACCCGACCAAACTTACTATCCCAGACTGTCTTGCGATACTATCTAACGTTTTGTTTACATCGCAATCTGTGAAATATTGATCACGTTTTATTGTTTCTCTCGCTGGTGTACACTTTAGTGGTTTAATACTGCATAAATAGAGTAATGTCCGTAATAATTTATTTATTTTATTATTATATAGAGATATAGTGACGTAATTGATATAGTTAGAGTGAATCTTACGAAGGTAGATTATTTTTTATTATATATTTAAACAAGTTGTAGCCTGTCGCTTAGTCTGCGTGGACTATGAAAACAATTTCAAGGTATCCTTCAGTGTTTCTACGCTGAGTAATTTCTGATGTGCGTAGTCTATTAGTCAGTCGGTACGTTGTTTACTAGTTACGTTACTGTGCCGATTATATTATGTCATATAAATTTAAGTGTAAATATATGTACTGAAAGTTTTGAATAAGTGACGCAACATTACATATTGTCACATAGTTATTTTTATGGCTTTCCCAGTTTATCACTCTTTTATGTTTTTTGTTGTTTAAAAATCTACCATAAACGTCTCTATCACTTATATATAATATAGCATATTACTTTCTGTTAGATATTGTAATTATATACAGCGTTAGCACTCCTTAAGGATTTAACTTTTCTATCGATCTGATTAGGTATATAAAATTACAGTTATTTTTAACTGTAGATCTAATAAATGATCTATTTTAATAATCTAGATCATCCGTTTATGGTAAGTATTATAGATCACACCGTTTCCATTGTATGTATTATATTTCACGAATCACGCATTCATGCCACAAGTCCTCGGAGTAAACAAGTTCGAATCGATTCCCCTGACGGGAAGGAAGTCGCCTCCGTGATGTGACTACAATGCAATGCAACTGCATGCTTCATTTTACGTCTAAAGTATGGTTGAACCAATTCGTTTTAGTTACGGATAGTGTGAATTAAATAGAGTAAAACTTATTTAAATTAATATTTTTACTCAAAACAACACCTTGTTTTGAGTTACTTTTGTGTTTTTTTATATTTCTTCAGACATTTAGTTCATTCTTGTATACGTCGGAATAAGAAATATTGCGTGTTGAACGGTGAATATCATCATCACTTTATCTTCCTAATGAAATGAAAATAAATTGAAATAAATATTTTTAACTACCCAAGCTGGATTCAACGCACAACCGTAGCGAAAACAGCCAGAAGAGACTATTGTACCATCACGGTCTCTAATTGCCATTTAAAATGAGCCGAAATAAAAAATATATATTTAGAATTGTTTTGTTATCGCATTATTAAAATAATAATGAAACTAAATTGTACTTTGTTACAATATTTAAGTAAAATTTGAACTTGGGCTCGGGTTCAATCATCAATTATCGTGACTTGCCCAACAACCGGAGTAACAAAGCCTATAAATAAACCAATGTACTACATAACTTAACTAAAGTTATATTAAAAAAATTAGTTTTTTGTGTGTAGGTGTATTTGCTTATATATATATATATATATATATATATATATATATATATATATATATATATATATATATATATATATATATATATATATATATATATATATATATATATATATATATATATATATATATATATATATATATATATATATATATATATATATATATATATATATATATATATATATATATATATATATATATATATATATATATATATATATATATATATATATATATATATATATATATATATATATATATATATATATATATATATATATATATATATATATATATATATATATATATATATATATATATATATATATATATATATATATATATATATATATATATATATATATATATATATATATATATATATATATATATATATATATATATATATATATATATATATATATATATATATATATATATATATATATAATCCCCACTAAGCGTTTCTTTATCAGTAGTCACAGTAGTGCGTCGGCGCCAAATGATGTTATTTTAAGTACGTACTTACGCACTGCCACAAACGACTACAACGGATGTTTGTCTTGCCTCTATCTTTGTTCCGGACTATTAATAAATACTGAATTATCGGAAAAAAGGGGCTTTTGCCACCCTCCAGAGTAACATGTGAAATGCTTTAGTTAATAATATTGATGGGTTATCTTTATGTATTAGAAAAAATTAGATTTTTTTAAGTACTACAAAATAAAATTACTTATTTCCGTAACACCTCCAGGGTAAAGCAAATAAAGGATTTTTATTAAATAGTGGCGCAGAGGCGTAGCGTCTGTCCGTAAACGCGACAGTAGTAGTTAGCAGATTCGATTCGTGAGGGGAAGATGGATTTTATCACTTCCATTTTTTTCGCTCTGGTAACTAGGCTAAGCGCGGCGTTGAGTTCCGCTACTCAACATGCAATACCTTGAAGCCAAAAGGCTGAAAGCGGGAAACGGAGCGTCTTAACACTTGGTTCTCAATCTTCCTGCGGTTCCCTCTGCCTATGCCTGCTATGAGCGGGATGATCGTGAAGATATAAAAATGGACAATACATTTATTATCCAATATCTGCTTTGAATTTTTTGTGTATAATGTAGATGTGTAAAAAAGCATAATACATCCTTAGTAGTCATTGCATAACCCATACTAACATTACGGACTAATTATAATAGCACGATGCTATATATTAGTTTCCGTTATTGCAACTAATTAGAGTTGTTCGCAGTTATGATAACGTTTAGCCTCGCTTTTTGTTCACATTCGACCTTTTGGTTAATGATATTATAAATAACACGAATTGATTTGATACACATTTTTAATGGTAGTTATTTACATTATAATATTTTATATAACTAGTTTTTGGTCAATCTTGTTCATCATTTTTCTTCATGTCAGGATTTAAGGCAGCGATTAATTTCATTGGATCGATGAATTACTTTAGTTTTAGTGAACTTTATCATGAGTTTAAAATTTGTGCACCAAAAAATTAAAAGAAAAATTAAATAATAAAATCACCATGACGCTTCATCTGACTATGTGAGTGATGTGAATCTGTATACAAACTACTGTGTACGGTGGCTACTTAATATCTTGAAAAAGGCAGTGTAGACGTGTACTGGTAAAAAAGACGCAAAAACGTCTATAAATAATAAATTTAGACTGAAAAATTAAATGAATTGACTGAAAAAATTACGTAAAATGTAATGTAAATTTCCGATGTTACTGAAAATATAGATGGTACTAGACTGAATACGATACTATGAATAGCTCCACTTGAACACGCAACGACTCGATAGAGCTAACTCTTCACGCGAGAGCAAAGGTTATGCGATCGTTGTAACGAGCCCTTTAAAAGGCACTCCTTGACAGACACAGCACGAAAAAGTTTATTTTGGTCGTGCTTGTATATATGGTGTATGGTATCAAATGGGTTTTGTAAGACTAATATGTATGTATATTAGTAACTAGATTGGCAAAGTTAAGTTAGTTAATTTACATATGTAAATATATGTTTACATAATATTGATTTATTGCGTAAAGATTAGAAAAATCTAATTATTTAAAGTTTGTAATAATTATTTTTTTATTTTGCACTGGGCAAACAAAACGTTATAAATAAAGGTCAATTGATATTGAATTTACCAAAATTGGCTAAGCTAGTAAAATTGGATAGGACAAGTTCATTTTACAAATGCAAGTATGTTTTTACATAATATTGATATTGTTATGTTAAAGATTAGAAAAATTAGTTAAGAAAATTCCAAATAAAAAAATATGTTTTATTGTTCAGTTTTTAAATTTACATTGTGGTAAATAAAAAAATACAAGTAAAGGTCAAATTATGTTGAAGTCACCAAATTTGGCTAAGTAAGTTAAGGTTAAGTAACGATGGTAGTGAGATATAAATTGTTTACTTTATATCTTTTGTATTAGTATTATCTTGATACAATAGTGTTGTAGTACAATAATCGATGGGTTGAAGTTCGATGCCTTCTCCAACATTTTTTTCTTATTTTTTAATATTTACTTCACTATTCGGACAATGGCGTGACGTTCTTAACACCGCGTCCCCTCCGTCTATTCCGAAAAAAAAAAACAACTGCATAGTGTCCAAGTGCAAGGTAAACAGACGTGACTGACAATGCCTATTGTCTACGATAATTGTGAATTGAAATCTAGCGCGTTTATTATGGATTATTTATATTAAACAAATATATTTATACCGTAGTTTGTATCATTTGTCCATTCGAAGCCTTCTTTATGTTCTGTAAACCAATACGCTATGATAAAAATATTCTAAATATCAACTTAAAGATATTTATTCTGAATTAGTGAATACTATAATTATATTAGGTTTTATGATTTTTGAAGCGTTAATCCACGCATTTTTTTTATTATTATTTTTTAATTAGCTTCACGCTTTTATCCCACACATGGCAGGGTAGGCAGAGGAAACTACAAGAACCGTGGAACTTAGGATTATGACAATCCTTTCCCTCTCCCCGCTTTCTGCCTTTTTCGAGGCATTGCGTGTGGAGTGGCGGAACTCAACGCCGCGCTTTGCCTAGTTTCCAGAGCTAAGAAAATGGAAATCCATCTTGCCCGAGTGGAAATCGTACCCACAAACCGTCGCGTTTACAGGTATACGCCTTACGCCTCTGCGCCACGACGGTCCTCCGACAGAGTGTAGAAAAAATACTTAAAGAATCATATGACAATTTTGAACGCCGCGCGATTTAAAATAATTTGTATAATGCATAGCAAGTATTTTTTTTATAATTATATCTACTTATAATAAAGCTACATGACAATAACAATAGTAAACAAAAAACAAAATTGCGTCCATAGAACATATATGTCTTTCTCTCTCCTTCACGCATTATTATTCCTATTTTATCGAGGTCTGCTTCTTAACGACGCGTAAAGAAAAGTAGAGAATAAAGAAGAGTTAATAACAATTTAAGTAATTTAAAAACATCATTTTGCTTGCAAGGACCGGGCACATTTTTTTTTAGACTGGGGCGATCTGTTTTTATTTTTATGGTAACACCAGACAGTATTGACTTTCAGAAATCAGAACAGTGCTGCATATATGGTATTTGCTACTTGAGTGAGTTCTTCTTCTTCTTCTTCTTCTTCTCTTTACTAATGGCGTTTCGAGCGTGCCAGTTGAGCACAATTCACTTCGCCAATGTCACGTTGAGTGAGTTCTTGTGGTGTCCTTTTAAGTTTTATTGCGCTTCAAACGCAAGGTCGTTTTTTTTGTTTCAATTTTAATTAATAAGTTTGTTTGCCTTTGAAATATGTTAGTAATATATTGTCGATGAGTTATGGGAAAGTATTGATATCTATAGAATTTTTGGGTGTCTTATAAACTTTGTGTACCTTTTTTAATTTATTTTTAGGCCTTTAAAATTTGCAAAATATTTGAACTGTTAACGTCTAATTTTAAAATACATAGTATCTATGCATATAAATAAACGAAACACGTATAAGATACAATTTCCTTTATAGCGAAAAGACTTTACATAACAACTGCATTGAAGTCTACAGTCACTGTACACAAGCTATAGCTTTGATGAAATTTTTATAAGGCTACTTGTTCTTGTAGAACTTCATTTCTTTTAACGTCGTTGTACACTTTGAAAATAACGTTTGTTTATTTTTTAAGCTACAGTTTTGATAGTTAAATAAAAAAAACACGTTAAAATTTAAAATAAGTTTAAATTTTATTGGCGATGGCTGTGAGATAAATCCCAGTACATACAATGTCTCAGAAATTGGTCGGAAAACGTGTCTTCATAGTAGAAACCAACCCTCTGCCTTCCCTGTTACTCGCAGCATTGTTTCGGTACATGACGCTCATATTTTTTTTACAAAAGGATAAGTTTTTAATGAAAAATGTATTTCTGTCCAGTGACAGTTCTATATACAATGCTATGTTTTAAAAAAGTTAAGTTATGATGACGTTAATTAGTATTTATGATTTTTTACCATTATGTGACATGCAAAGTCTGTGTTAAATGATTTTGTTGTCGCCGGCGGTCTCAAGTTGTCTTTATTGTTTTTTTAAACATGCTTCCATATTTGTAAATATTAAAATTTAGTTCAAAAAGTTACATAATACAAGAAAGTTATAGATATCGTTCATAGCAGGTACCTTCCGAGGCAACGCTACTAAACACGCAATGTGTTGAGTAACGGAACTCAACACCGCGATTGCCTAGGTGTCAGAATGAAGAAAATCATCCCTGAGTGAGAATTGAACCCACAAACCGCCTGCGCCACGATTAAACTTACTACGTTATTGTACGTAATAGCAGATCTTCTTAGCCACGGTCTCTATGCAACATAGGATAAATATTTATGCATAACAGTTATACTTTTTGTTTTATTTTACTTTATTTATTAACTGCAGCTATATTATTTGTAATCATATGTACGCTTGGTATATAATATAAATGCGAATAATAGAGAAGTACTAGCATACACACAGGAAACACTTAAGAGTGTAAAACGCAAGAGCTAGTTAAATTTCCACTGTCCTTATCACTTGCACGTTTCTACAAGAGTAATTTTAATTAATGTTGACTGAGACATCCCTGCTAACTCCGGGGGTTATGGGGCGAGGAGTGGCGTGCTGCGAGTGGAAACAAGATAATGTATTGTATTAGTTTCAGGGCTTCCCTCACCCTCGCTTTTTCATGCGCTGTCTGAGACACCGTCTGGTATTTATATCCTGAATCAGTTTGTCACATCCGTTTACAAAGCTTGTGTGTTTGATTGATTTAACGTATTAAGGGGAACTTTACTTTTTTTTTTAGAATTTTAGCTTAATTCTTTACGTTTTCAGAATAAATACTCATAGGAAACATACAAAAACATGAACGCAGCGGGATTTAAACCCTCTTGCAAACCTTGCAAACCTTGCAAGCGATGTTCTTTGCAGTAATCGTTGGGTAGCAAAAATTTGTAGAAAACTCTCCACAGAGATGCTAAAAATGAAATAAGTTGTATAAAGCGTATAAAAATTTCGACACGGCATGATGAAACACGCATGACTTATCGTTCAAAGCGTCACACTGCGTTCAAATTTTATATATTTTCTTTAAGTATTTTTTCTATCTTTAGTGTGGATTGAGTCTTTAAAAATCATTAAAATGTTTTCAGAATATTTCAGTGTTTTCCTCTATGATCTCTGAGGTACACATTTGAGATACTAAGACGTGTGTCGGTTCTCCACTTTATGTTAGTCTTGGAACTCATGATATATGCATAATGTATGGTGAAAGCTAACGTTGCACTTATGCTCTGTAGAGCATAGCGATGTGCTTCATGTATTGTTACTTAGTACTTGTTTTGCGACGTTACCAATGAATGGCCCTGCATTTACTGTGGACGAGGTCCATTTTTCTTTAAAACAGTTTAAATGAAATATTTTTTCTTAATAATTCTTTTAAACCTAGTTATTTAACAATTTTATATTTTTTTATATATCTTGATATAATCTTATCATGAATATTAGCTAAGCCGTCCCGTAGTTACGGCAACGAAGTGGTGTCGCGCTGAAAGCTCGGTTTTCAGTCCGCCCACTACACCGGACGTCGACCCCGAGGGGTTAGCTTTTGAGTTTTTAAGTTATAAACGGAAGAATAAGCGTTTTAATTCAATATTTAAAAGCTATAACATTTTTCTTTCATATAAACATATATGTTACGTAAAATAGTAAAAGTTAAAAAGGCAGCTGAGTAGAATTTTATGTATTACTTTATTATTTAGTTTTTATATAATATTTTCAAGTTATAACAGATTTTTTTAGAAATATTTTCTTTAATCTTGGACTTGAACAAATCATATCACGATGTAACTTTAAGGAATGGAACTTGACTATCAACTTTGGTCTTCGTATTAAAAATCGTTCTTCGTCTTGAAAAATATGTGAACCAGAATATTGTGGTAAGAAACATACAGTACCACACCCCCCCCCCCCCCTTTGGTTTCAAAATGCCTACCCAAGTATTTACCTACTAAAAAATTTAAGCATTTTTCATGATTTACAAAAAATATTACTGTAATATTTGTTTAACTTATTATTTATATAATTAATATACACTTACACTTATTATTTATACATTAATATGTATCATTACAGTTAATATACATGTAAATATAGATGAGATGTAATGGCGCAGTTCTAAAGTTTGATGACACAGTAGTCGTGGGTTTGATTGTTAATCAAATGGAAGCAAATGCAAACATATTAGGATATGCTTAAGTTTTATAGCTCTACGCTTTATCCCGTTTATGACAGGGTAGGCAAAGGGAATCGTGTGAGTCCAGTGTTAAGACGCTCGCTGGCTTAGTTGCCAGCTCAAACAAAAAAGAAATAAAAATCCCATCTTTCCTGAGTGGGAATCTAACCGACAAATCGTCGCGTTGACAGGTAGACCCTACGCCTATGCGTCACACCGAGCCAGATAAATTTAAAGTAATCATATTTTAAATTCTAAATATAAAGATAGGAGAATAAATTTAGTATCTGTATTGGTGCAAGGGAAACGCGTACGTCAAGTACTGTCAGTTGACACGTGACTCAGCCGTCGTGTTATGTTATTTCGTCTCTATATCAATTTTCTTACATTTTTAAAAAGGCATACCCTTCGAAGTAATCCAGAATAGTCCCGTCGTTAAACTAACCTTAGACGTTTTTTCTTTCATTTTGTTTAGTCACATGTATATAATATGGAGAATATTTATAATTATCATAAAATTTTGTTTGTTGAACACGATGATTTTGGGTTCAATTCCTACTAAAAAGACTTAATTATTGAATCTGCCCACTTGATAATACGAGAATATAACGTCTTAACATTAGAAGGACACTTCTATACAAGGAATTAAGGCATGCAAATGAATTAATATACATATTAGTGACAATACTCAGTGACATTATTCCATATCCACCTTGAAAGTTTCCTTTATATAATATATATTAAATGACATTTGAAAAAATAAATGTAATGACAATTGACAAAAGAAATCAATAATATCTGTGATTGCAGTAATAAATTAATTAGCACATAAAATAAACTATGAACCTTAATTCCCCGAATGGTAACAGTAGTAGAAAAATGGGTTTATAGTAATTCCAGTAAAATAATTTCAAATTACTTAGGCATAAATGAAAGTTTCTTTATTGTATATTTTTTAAACCGGAACTTTACTTACCCTACAGCATTTGAGACAAAATTTCAGCACTTATCCAAGTTTCAAACATAAACTATTTGAAAAGCTAAGAATATGTTCATCATACCTCTGTAACTCTCGAGTATGTATCGCATCCTTTTGATGTCTCTTCAGCACAAAGGGTTCTAATGAGAGTATCAAACTAACACGCTTTTGCTCTACAGCACGGCGATGAGAGATCCATTTAACAAGCCTAGTCTACACAGCTACACCCTCTTGGATATATGTACATACAGTTTTTATCACTTGCATACTAACAAATTATTAAACAATTTTTAAGTTATATAGAATGTTAAAATAAATGAAATTGTACTATAAATCAGTGGAGGACTATAAATGAGGACCGTCGTGGCGCAGAGGCGCAACGTCTGCCTGTAACGCGACGGTTTCTGGGTTCGATCCCCAGTGGGGGAAGATGGATTTTTCTATTTCCATTTTCTTCGCTCTGGCAAACTAGGTAAAGCGCGGCGTTCCGCCACTCAACACGCAATGCCTCGAAAAAGGCGGAAAGCGGGGATGGAGAAAGCAGGGACTAAGCAGCGGAGTGTCTTAACACTAGGTTCCCACGGTTCCTGCAGTTCCCTCTGCCTACCCTGCCATGTGCGGGATAAAGCGTGAAGCTATAAAAAAATCAGTGGAGGCCCATGAAAGGATCAAGAGGACATTGACTAGGATTAGGAATATTTGAGATTCGATACATTCTAACTCCTTCATCATCTTCACGTTATGTTTCATTGTTGGAAAGAACTTACTGTCAAGACACTCTCTAGCTTCAAGACATCACATACTATGCCGTAAACGCCGTAAAATTCTATAAATAACCCTTTAATAGGTAAAGAACACTACTTAAAATCGGAGTATGGAACAGAAGATAACTAGTGGTTATGAGTTACCATCGTTTTTATATCAAGCTCTGCCCTACGATAATTTTAAATGATTTAATTATTTAATTTGTTGCTAATAAACGATGTGTAAATTTACTGTCATGCTTATTAATTTAACCTTTTATCGTTTTCCAGCCTTGAACTCCTCATATGAGGAAAATAATAGAACTATAATAATTGAAATTATTTAGCACAGTTCTACTTTTATAAATTCAAAATTCCAATATATCACGTAGGCCCCTGGTACTTAGATATTTTTATTTGTTTTCTACTAGACGTTGATAAGACACGTTTCTGTATAATGTATATTTTAAACAGTTTGATTAGCTATCAAGCCAATTATTTAAATGCTTGCGACATACAGGATGTATTGAAAGTGTAAACGGTTCCGTTGGTTTTAAGTAAGGTATAATTTTTTTAACCTATTTATATAGGTAATCATTTTTAAGCAGCGGCAAAGCAGCTTTCCACATTATTTCATTTATTTTCAAAGTATTTCTTTAACTGGAAACAATTTGGAATTATAATATATGTATATTACAATATAAAGCTTGCTCGCTTGGTTGAATTTTTCTTTCGTCTATTTATCTATTTTTTTTATTTTGACGTAACTAGTAGAGTTAACTATTATTAATATGATGACTTATCATTATAAGTAATTAAAAGAAGTAAAAAATAACAATTAAATGCCAAATACGTAATATAAAATTAAAAGAAAATATTCCTTATAAATGGACTAATTATATAAATTATGAATTGAGACCTGTAACCTTATTTATACAGTTTACCTTTAAAGGTGCGCTATTTAGCATGCTTTAAGAATTATGTCATCTACGGTTATATAAGTTTATTTTAGCAACGGTTAGAGAAAGCCCCTAAAAACATTAGTGCGACGGAGAAAAGCGTCAGTTTCACTTCTAGAATAGAAATAACGATATATTAAAAAAATAATATATAGACAAAATCAAGTAGTTCTCCCTATTTGCTAAAGTATCAAGAAGAAAAATGTCATCTCAAGACCTAATATTTTAGGAATAAATCACGGCAATTTTCATACTCGTTTAACATGTTAAAATAAATCAACGTAAATTATTGTTCAAGTCTAGTATAGAGCGTTACACTTTCTAGTTTAGTTTTAGAAATAGTTAATGTCTTAAAGAGGTAGGCGGTTAACGGCGCGACATAGCACTATTATGTTATGTCGAACACGGGCATCGAACCCGCGGCCCACGTGCGTGACACATGACTGAAAGATGTTGATTTGAGTTAGGGAATATTAAGGATCCTTTAAAAAAAACTATTAATTTACAAACCGAATGAGGACCGTCGTGGCGCAGAGGCGCAACGTCTGCCTGTAACGCGACTAACGCGACGGTTTCTGGGTTCGATCCCCAGTCGGGGAAGATGGATTTTTCTATTTCCATTTTCTTCGCTCTGGCAACTAAGGCAAAGCGCGGCGTTGAGTGCCGCCACTCAACACGCAATGCCTCGAAAACGGCGAAAAGTGGGGACGGAGTAAGCAGGGACTAAGTAACGGAGTGTCTTAACACTAGGTTCGTATGGTTCCTGCAGTTCCCTCTGCCTACCCTGCCATGTGCGGGATAAAAGCGTGAAGCTAAATTCAAATTCAAATTCAATTAATAAACTAAGGAATAGTTTGTATGTATCAAAATTTATAATTAGAATAATTATTAAAATCTTAAATTAATTCTCTGTCTTTACTATGTAGTTTACGTAGAGAACGTGAAAAACTATTGTTTATTACTTTTTTCCAGTTTCCTCTCGATTTTACTTGAAGTCTTAAGTGTTATTAAAATTTACTCCGAAGGAACTTGAACCTATTACCTTCAGCTTGTATTATCGTATTCAGTAAATAAAAAAATCTAATTTATAAACATATGCCTCTGTATTCTGAAACAAGCTAAATGTAAATCTATTATTAACAAGAGGCGGAAAGCTCCTCTATTTATATGCATTATGCATCTAGAGCACTTAACACTATCTTTAAGAGGAAATCTTTCCTTACAATTCGCTTACCACATTTCTAACAAGGATTGGACGTATCAGTTTCCTGTAACTTATGGATTGGTGTCAACCACTCAATGCGGCTTATCGCCTCATACGATTTTGTACAGTAGTTTTATTATAAATAACTTTGTATGTAAATAAAATACTGTTTCTATAGTTTTTGTTTTGTTTCATTATATTTATTTTGTTTAAGTCTTATGCTTAAGAAATATTTTTAGAAATTATAACCCATGATTTAGTGTGTCGACTAAGTAACGTAACATTACCTTTAATTTATCCCATTGCAATAAGGATTTTGAAAAATCGTCTCATCGTGTCTCCCATACAATATTATAGGCGTTTATGTTGAATTTTTTGTTTATGTTGACTATAGCTTAGCAGTTTCGGCTGTGCGTTATTTATTAGTCCACCTATTCAGTAACGAGAGAGTTTTATACTTACAAATTTATATAGGCATATATAAAGTGGCGAAGTGTTCATGTGACACGGTTCCTATTACTTTTTGTAAATTGTAATGTAAATGAATAAATATTAAATAACAATTAATAATTAAGTACCATAGCCCCCACTATGTTATACTTACAAACCGTGAAATATTTACATGAGAAAGACTACTTAGTTTAGACTCATATTTAAAATTAAATCGAATGTGATCTCGATTTATTTATTTTTACAATAAAAATAGGTCACAATCGATTAAATTGATATATTTATAATATATAGTTTAAATCCTATTAAACTCCATTGTGTCAAATTAAGCGTATCTGAAAGCAGTGATCTTAACGAGCCTTATACAGTACAATAAAGGTCATATCGTAAGGCGATAACTGATAAATTATCAGAAGCCATTAGGTTCAAAGCGAATGGCGCTAGTCGGGCGTCGAACTCGTGACCCCCATGTCTCTGCTGCTTCCGGTGGTTGGGTTAGTCCTGGGCTTTTTGTTTGTTGTCATTACAGTGGGTTGGAATAGATATGGATGATGTGTTATTGAAGATAATTTAATTTTTGTCTCACTTTTATATTATATATATATATATATATATATATATATATATATATATATATATATATATATATATATATATATATATATATATATATATATATATATATATATATATATATATATATATATATATATATATATATATATATATATATATATATATATATATATATATATATATATATATATGAATCACATAGCTAGGCTATCTAACCTACTAGCATTTACCTGCGACTTCGCCTCTGTTGTCAAATAAGAATTAGAATAGTTATATATAACACACAAAACATTGTAAGTGTCTGAGATAACTCAACAAACCGCACAGTACAGTTTACGGTTACATGGAAACTTGACGGGCACAGACTTATAGCCTTCCTATATAAATGAAAACGTCCTACACGAAAAATATTTCTTTTAATTTAGTGTATACTATTTATAAAAGAAACTTTATGTCTTCACGCTTTATCACGCGCATAGCAGGATAGGCAGAGGGAACTGCAGTAACCGTAGACACCTTGTGTTAAGACATTCCGTTATTTAGTCCCTGCTTTCTCCGTCAATGCTTTCCGCCTTTCTCGAGGCATTGCGCGTTGAGTTGCGGTACTAACGCCGCGCTTTGCATATTTTCTAGAGCAAAGGCAATGGAAATAGAAAAATCCATCTTCTCTATGTGGGAGTAGAACCGTCACGTTTACAGGTAGACGCTACGCCTCTGCGCCACGACGATAAATTTACTTATAAAAATAATAATCAAATACTTGCTGTCTAAAACTTTCGTTTTCATACGATAAGCGTAGAAAGCAACATTGGGGAAAGGAGTTTTGTATAAAGCTCAAAGCTGGAAGGCCTTTCAGGACGGACGTGTGAATAGACAATGCCTATCTTTATTGAATGCAAACTTTCCAACAAAATGAAAACAATCCATTCATGTACCTAGTGTTTTCACTCGTCAAAGACAAACGGGCTTAGTTCCGGTGCAGTCAACCGACCGTATGATGTAGAGACTAAGCCCAGCGCAGTGATTTAATGCTTCAATAAAAACTACTCAGCGCGGTACTAGCATTAGTGTGTTGACTTCGTAGGTAGGATTTGGTGTTTGTGTACGGTTTAATCATACTTTTTGTTATATTTTAGGTAGTTAAGTTGGTAAATACCTAATACCTAACTTACCTTACTACCTACGATAACTGAGTGTTAATAGATTTAAATGGAGAAATTTAACACCTAAATTTCTTATCAGAGAGATCTCCGAATTATTGTAAGAAAGAAAAAGCAAAATGTATATTTTTAATTTGGCTAAGGGAACTTTTGAATCGTTGATCGTTACCCTCTCTTACTAAATTAAAGTTGGAATCATCTCGTGCAAATTACGTCACTAATTCGTGACGTTACTTAACGTAACGTTAAATGTAATGTTAAAATTAAAATGTTCATTAAATATTTACAATATTTTGTATTTTTTGACACAAATATAATTTAATAACTCTTTAGTTAAGTAAAAAAACTTACTTAGAACCCCTTAGTTAAGTAAAAAAACTTTTTGTCTAGTTACATTTAGCGTGAAGCAAAAAAGTACGTTATTTTTTTTCTATTCATATTTAGAAGTAATAACATTATGAGAAGGACATTACTGAGGAAAATCTGCGAAATAAAATTGAATAATACAAGAAACTAGGGGAAGGTAAACAACCATTCAATTCACTTTATTATGAATAATGTTGATAAAGGTATTTTTATTGCTATTGACTATGTATGTGTATGGGGAATTTTGTATGACGTAATGAAAGTGCCATAAATTTGATTAAAATTAATTAATCTGACCCACTTGTTGCTATTTTACCTATTTATGTGTATATGTATATGTATATGTATATATATATATATATATATATATATATATATATATATATATATATATATATATATATATATATATATATATATATATATATATATATATATATATATATATATATATATATAATACCATAAGTTATTTCATAATTACTAGTACACTTGTAAAAAACAAACTACTTATTTCGATGAACAAATATAGCAATAATAGAGCTACATATTTTCCCTTATATATTCTACAGATCAAGCTAATCTATCATTGAGTTGATACAGTAAAAAAGGTAAATTGGCGTGAGATGAGCTGATCGAGACCTTAGAATTTTATATCGCGAAAATTTATACCTTGTTACCATAATCATAAGATTGAAATTAAATCGTTAACATTTTTTCGTGTAGTTAGTCTATTAAATCAATTGCGGTCTCATGCAATACTATAAATTACACGTTCTTCATAATTGTTTACTTACATAACGTTCTCATACATTGACAACAATGTTTATAGAATACAAGTGGTTACTTTTAATTGGTTTGAAATAGTTCATAATTAATAGTTCTGTTAATATTGTTTTGTTTTTGTTTTAGATTGTTCAATTTTGTGTTTTTAGGTAGTTCAATGATGATTAACAAGTGTTAAAGCTTTATTTTGTCGATATCGTTGTGCATTTGCCTAAACAGCTATGACAAAAAACGTATTGTGATTTCAAGTAAATTAGGGTCCTTCGTTCAAATATTTTTTTCTTTTCATATTAAATATATTTTACATTTGACCTTATAACTTTTAGTATAATAAGTTTACTCGTGACCAAATATTAAGTAAAATAAATTTAAATGTAAATCAGTTGGTATATAATTTGCTTACATTACGAGTCCGAAATACTGCATTATGACGTCACATTTGTTGTCCTTCAAGCAAAGCATTGTTGTCTGCGTCCAGGGTCAGTTCTGGGCTGTAGTTTATTACTTTTTGAATACCTTTGATCTGGCCGACAAGTTTTGTTAATAGAATATAAAATCATTCTAAGAATACACTCGCCATAACCAACTCTATTTTTAAATATTCTTTTAAAGTTTTGTCAGCAATAGCTTTAATTTAAACCTAGCCTAACTTTATTGAGGTATATAATGAAACCTTGACGCTTTTGAAGGCAGCTAATTTGAAATCTCGGTTCCCCACTTTGCACCCAATTTTCAAACATTGCGTTACTAGAGCGAGAAAATCACATAATTTATTCTACTGAGTCAAAGTCAATTCCATAACGACCACGATTGACAATCAGTTAATGTGCCGCCAGCACGACAGTTTTATTATATTATAAGATGGCAAACGAGCAGAAAGGCCACCTAATCTTAAGTGGACACCCTCGCATTTAATCATCCACAATCTGAGAAGATGTGGATGCTGGATGCTTTGCCAGCCAAATACTCAGATCTCCTTTATGGGTTTCCGGAACTCTCAGTCACCAGATGAAACACACCAGCATTAAGTGCGCTGTGTCACGACGTTATTCTGTGAGGCTAGTAAAAACCCGGTTTTAAGCCTGCCCCTTTGAGCTACTGGTGTCGGTGAAGCTTGCTCTACTACTGAATAATAATAATCTCGACTCAAGTAACATGAGAATGAAATTAAAAACATACTTTTTAACTATGTAGTAGTATAATATACAGTCTCCTAGATTACATAATTACAGTAATAAAACATAGCTGCGCTACGTGCCACCTCGACGCTAGCGATACCGGCAACGTTAAGGTATTAAATAAAGATAAATTTCGTGTATACTCTCTCAGCTCGAATTGAATGATCTGCAAACGACGTCATATAAATTCTTCATACACATTAAAGGTCTATTAAATTTTTTTTTCATTTATATTTTAATATATCATGAATGTAGGGTTATTGGAAAATTAAAAACACATATCATATATAATGATATATAATATACATTAATAAAGCCTACGCTAAGAGTTATATCTCTTTCTCGAAGTAGCTTACGAAAATATTATTTACTATGAACTGAAACTAGAGAGCGGAGTGTCTTGACGCGAACATACATCTATTCACATTTGCTCGCCCGCAACGTATTCAATTTTATATAACTTTCTTCTTTATCAAGGCAAGGTGGTATTACGTTTATATTAAATTTTTTTCAGTCAGTGGTTAGTCTAATTTACTCGTGAGTCTTGAAAAGACCAATAATAGTCGTATCGATAATACAACGGAGTGATATTATAAGGTAGCTGATGTTATGACTAAAATGACATTATATTAGGGATATAAGTATAATAATTTATAAATCGAACATACTTACCTGTTTACGTACTTTTGTCTAGAATTATTATTTTTTGTGTATTTCATAGATTAGTAAAATATACATATAGGGTTTTCTTTTAATTTTTACCTAGTTATGTAGGGTCTTCCTTTAATTCTAGTTATAATAAGAAGATTATTTTAAATAAATTATAAGTACCAATGTTAGTAAATGGAAAAACACAAAGTGGTATAAAAACTTTATAGTACAAACACACACACGTCAAAAAATTCTAAGACACGTTTCGTCTTATAACAAGACGTCCTCAAGGAGTCAATGTCCTTCGAATAGAAGGAGACACGAGCTAGTGAATATTTACGGCGTTCTTGTCGTTACTCTAGAAAAAACATAGAAATGTGTAGATATTTTGTTGAAAATTAGCATGTATAACAACTTTTAGTGCAAAAGTAGATTGTATCGCAAAGGTTTCATAAATCTTTATTTGTGTCGCAAAGGTTTTTGTATATAAGTGTTTTAAACTTAACCGATATATTTAAAATGAAAGCTAGTATTTTCCCAAAAACTGATTTGAACCGGTGCCCTATGAAATAAACGAAATCGTTATTTTAACAATAAATAAATTAATTAAATAATATATAAAATTATCATTCATAATATAACATTACACAGTTAAGTTATCTGTGAAATTATATATCTAAATATAGTCTTTATTTATCATTTCCGCCCTTCTGTGGAGTCGTAGATTGACTCCGTCGAAGGCCGCGGTCTATATTCGTTCGAGTAGCGTAGGGCTGATTCATTCCGTTAAGTGATGATCGTGTTAATCGATATTCTCTTATAAATCGATTTAATTAATGTATTTTTTTTTAAATAATAATTACTTTTTATATTTTTATCACTTATTTAATTGTATTGTTTTTTTTTATTTCTGTATTTATTTTTATGTATTAAATATTGCGGATGTAATTTTATAAGAGCTTTCCAAATAATTTTCTAATATTTACTTTCACTTTGTTAAATTAAATGAGATGAGTTTGCTCCTAACAAATGGCCGTGGGATATTATAGTTGACTTTACATAGTATAATGACCGTAACGACCAATTTGCTGCAATCGATTGTTGATGTGAAAGCAAATATTCCTTCCGGCTTTATTTTGTTACTTAGTCATTTAATGACTTTATGACGTAATTGTACCCTGTCTATTATGTTATCTTGTTTAGGGTTCCGTACCTAAAGGTGAAAATGGGATCCTGTTGCCAAGTCTCTGCTGCCTGTACGTCTATCAGTAGGCTATATCTCATAAACTGTGATAGATAAAAAACCGATATTACCTAATTAAAATTTAGTAAAATATATTATTTATTATTATACAATAAAAACATGTAGTATTTTCTTCAGTGGAATATGTACGATTATGAAATAGATACGGAACCATCAGTGTCGAATATTACTTGTACTTGATCAATTTTTTTCTTTACAGTTGATGATACGGTAGATCTGTATATAATCTGACATTAGAACTTTAGACCTTTATACTGACTTAGAACTTTATGAACTCTAATAAACTACAGAAATTTGTGAGTCATTCGGCGATTACATATACTTAATAGTAATAATAATAATATATATACATTATTCAAACACTGTTAACAATTATTCTACATACAATATTACGTAAATGGTACGTTTGACATTGAAAGGCACATTACGATTCTAATCGTGCATGTTTCCTCGTAGTTTTTGCATTGGATCGCACCGCGATATCAATCTCTGTATATTGCCATGTAAATTACTCTTACATACTAGGTAGGTAAAAAAACATGAGGACTCCCTCTCCCGGAGAGCACGAATGAAGAGGTTGATGACAGTGGACGAGGCGAAAGAGTTACGAAGCGACCGCAGCGTTTGGCGCTCTGTTCTCTGTGACTACCTCGCTAGGGATAAAGCGTGAAGGCATGCATGCATGCACGCATGTACTAGGACTAGACTGGACTGTAGTGTCCTAAGCCCATTACTTTTTAACTTACAAGGTAATTATTGTTCAAGAATGTTTAACTAGCAAAGATTAATATTCAACGACCTAGAAATTATGTAACTGGTTTGGTTAGTTTAAATAATTTTTAGATAAATACAATAATAATTCCCATCGGTAATGTTAAGATAAGTACTACTTTATTCTAAAAAAAATTGAAATATGACTATTTCATTTCATTAATAAAAATATATCTATTATAACTTAAGGTAGATGTTAAGCTAAACTGCTAGAAAGTAGCAAAAAAATTCTTTGAAACTTAATCAACTGTTTAAAAATTAACACAGTGTATGCGCTGCTTAATAAGATATAAAAATTATAATTTTCCAAAATACTATATATGCTATTACTGTAACTATAGTATTTCAAAAGTAACCTTACTTAGTGAAAATGTGTATTTTATCGATACTTGCCCATCACAGATGTATAAATAGTGTTGTCGGTTTACATAAGAGCTCATTCAGTGTGGCGCTAACGAAAATAAAAACTATGAGTCAACAAGATGTCTATGCTTCAATTATGTTGTGTTGAAATTAATAGTATATATATATATATATATTTATATATATATATATATATATATATATATATATATATATATATATATATATATATATATATATATATATATAAGTATGTATGTATATATATATATATATATATATATGTATATATATATATATATATATATATATATATTATTTGTGTTAATTATTTATTTCGTTAGCAAAAAATCAATTATAAAATACTTTATATTTTTTTCTTTATCCCAAAGTTTTAGACAACTGGACCTACATAAACTTAGTGCTAAGACACTCCGTTCCCTGATTCCATCTTTCGAGGCAATGCGTGTTGAGTGGCGGAAATGAACGCCGAGCTTACCTAGTAGACAGAGAGATGAAATGGAAATAAAATGATTCATTCTCCCTGACTGGAAATTGAACCCACAAACCAGGCAGATGCAGATGCCGCGACTCAGCGCCAAGACGGGCCTCAATTATTTTTATTATATTGATTATATTTTTTTAATATTACATAAAACATTCGACTAGACAGCACTTTTATTCCTCTTAAGTATTGAAATCAAACAATTTATAAACGGATGGCTGCATCGTAATAGCTTTATAACAGCTTACTGAATTAAAAATTGATATAAAATTTTAAACGTAGCATTATTTGATCCTGAAGTTCTTAAAATTTGTCTAAGCACTCTTATTTGAATTTGAAAGACTCGTGTTTAAGGTGGCTTTAAATATCTTTTACATTTTACATTTATTGAAGCCGCTGTGCCGCAGCGACACAGCGTCTGACTGTAAAGCGATTGTAGGTTCGATTTTTACTTAAAGAAAATAAATCAATTGCTTTCTCTGCTATCAAAACAAAGTGAAATGACTCAAAATTGAGTGGAAAATGGGTATTGTAGTGCCTTCACACTAGGTTCCATCTGTCTACCTGTTCTTGCGTATACAGCGTGACAGTATTTTTCTTTGTTACTGATAAGAAAAGTGTATTTTTCAACTGAGTGTTAAGGTTTTCCTTTTTTTCCGCCCAAGTTGAAAACATTTCATTTAAAAGAAGAGATTATAACGTAAAAGCATGGTAATAACCTTTTAAAATATTCTAAACAAAATTTTCAGCGTTTATATACACTGGCAATCAAGTATAATATAACAGTATTTACAGTTAAACGATCTCATGTAAATATTGA
The DNA here is from genome assembly GCA_037178615.1 of Dione vanillae. Classification (NCBI taxonomy): domain Eukaryota; kingdom Metazoa; phylum Arthropoda; class Insecta; order Lepidoptera; family Nymphalidae; genus Dione; species Dione vanillae. Next base: position 902,487 of record JAZFAU010000138.1, on the reverse strand, counting down.
ACAAGAGGCATGTTTGTCTGTTACTAGTTTTGTAGTACTTGGATGGTTGGTGTTGAAATAGTAGTTTTGTTTGACTTAGATCGACACGTTTGGTGTTAGTGTTGACAAAATTTAACGGTGCTCTTTTTTGTTTTATTGCACTATTTGGTAATATAACATTGAACTAGCTTTAAGTTTTTATTATATTTGCAAACTTCACATGTTTTTACATACTTAGATTATAGTATTTACATACTTTGGAGAGGAGGCAGAGTGAAAAATCACTCTTTTTTTCGCATTGTAATTCGGTGTTTCAGAACGTTTTGTAATTAAATAAAAATTAAATATTTTCATTGATCTTTGTTACTTGAATAGCAATTTCTGTTATCGTCACCTCATAACTAATTAGTGCAGTTGAACAAGTCCCAAACTCCCAAAAGGTCCATCTCTTTTTTTACATGCTATTGTATTCTGGGAGCCTTACATCATTTAAGTTCTATATCTTATTTGTATAATGTATAAACGGTTAGTACAACAGTTTTTAAAGTAAAAGTATATAAGATATATACATAATTAAGATACGATCATAGAAAATCAATTATAATTTGTCGTTTAGCTATCTTTCAAGGACCGTCGTGGCGCAGAGGCGTAAACGTCTGCCTGTAAACGCAACGATTTGAGGGTTCGATTCCCATTTGGAGAAGATAGATTTTTCTATTCCATTTTCTTCTCTTTGGAAAGTAGGCAAAGCGCGAGGTTGAGTTCCGCCACTTAACACGCAGTGCCTCGAAATAAGGCAGAAAGTGGGGATGGAGAAAGCAAGGATCAAGCAGCGGAGTTTCTTAACACTAGGTTCATATAGTTCCTGCAGTTTGATCTGCCTACCCCGCAATATGTAGGATAAAAGCATGAAGCTTAAAAAATCTATCAAGAATTGCACAAACTAAAGGCTGTTTAAACATTTTTATAACATTTAGACTAGGGATGAAGTAACCATTATTAAACTTCGAAGACATCTCAAAATTGTTTTTAAGCTTTCCGCTATGTCCTTAACACAACAGGGTGGGCACAGTACAGTTTCAGGACACTCCTTTTTGAAATTTGTTTGTTGATTGGCGGAAATTATTTTGGTCTATGATATCAGGTAAATTAAATTAAATTATCTCCATGCATGGGGTTCCATGTGCTTACCCTGCTATGTGCGGGACAAAGCGTGAAAACATAAAAAAAATCTAATCTCGACGCTTCAAATTTACAACTACAGTGACTTTGCCACGATTTCCTATTTTATTGTATATCTTTGATTAGATGATCCTTCACCTAAACTAGGATGCAATTTAGTACTATTAAATTGCGAACAAGTCATAACCAAATTCTTATAGCCTGCAGCTTTCTATTCGTGTTTATATAAACGATACAATAGCATCGCAACACGCGCTTTGACCTCCCAGTGGATTATCACCAAATGTTTTACATCTCTGACTTGCATTTACTTTACATACAATACAAATACAAGGAATTTATACGTACTATTCTTTATTTATAATGTTTATATGTATTTGCTTGTGTGTGGATACCATTGGTTGACTTATGGAGACTTTCTTTGTAGTATTTTATTATTTTAGCAGTTTTTAATAATTGATTTATCATGTTGACATGTTGTGAGAATGAGTGATGAAAGGATGATGAAAAATGTATTTAATGCAACAGTAAACAGTATGATAAAAGAGATAAAGGGATACCTCAGATGACTTTTGAAAACACAGTATCGAAGATACTGGAGTAAGGTCACGTAACAAGCATGAAGACCCCCTGGAGAGCATGTGTGAAGAGGCAATTGATAGTGGACTAGTGGAATAGTGAAAAAGTGAAACCAGCAAAAGTGAAAAATATAACTTTGATATAGTTTTGAAAAATCAATTATAAGCGTTAGAGAGTGTTCTACAATACACAGTAAGAGAGACAATAAATAAAATATTAGTATTATTAGTATATGATGGTGCTGACACTTTAGTATGACAGATGAAAAATAACTGAATGCAAGGCGCGGTGTAGGACTAGTAGGCGTATGGCGATGAATGATCCGTTAATATTTGCGTTAATCATCTCGGTCGTTGATCTTATGCGCTGATTTGGGATACCTTGGTGCAACAATAAATTAAAATAATGTTACGAAAACGATACTTAGCTTTTTATTTATGAAGTTTTTTTTTAAAGGCCTTGTTAGACACCAAAATTCATCTTCCCCGAGTGAGAATCAAACCCTCAAACCGTCATATCACGCAGGCAGACGCTACGGCTCTACCCACGCCACCACGGTTCCCTTGAGTCATTTTTATTCACATATTCACTTTATTTTTCTATTTATATAATATATTTTATAGAAAAACTATTTTTAGGAAAATATACATGTTTTAACGTAGCGAGATTTTGACTCCAAAATCATTTAACCAACAAAATTTATCAAGTTAACCAAAAATGTAATAAAATATTATTTTATTGTATTTTAGACTACTATTTATGCACATATATTAAAAATAAAACTCGCTTAAAATTTTTCACAGTAGGTCTTGATTTCAAATAAAGTGGCACATATATATTTTTTACGTACTTTAATATCAACTGCACGGACATAAAGTCCATTCTTTGTCAAATTAAGAAACAAATTACCGATGTATCAGTTTTCATTCAAAGTCATGCAAACATAAACTTTCAAGTGAACGAAGTTAGTACGATTATGTTACGAAAATTATTTTTATACTTTTAAGTATAAAAATAATTTTTGCAGCGTTGCTCAAAAAAGGTGGGAAGCGGGGACGGGGAAAGCAGTGACTAAGCAACGGAGTGTCTTAGCACTAGGTTCATATGGCTCCTTCAGTTCCAACTGCCTACCCTGCAATATGCGGGATAAAGCGTGAAGCTAAAAAAAAGTCTTTTTTTCCAATCGCGTGAAAAATAATAAACCTTAGCCTCGTATCAATGATACAAAAGTCAGTTCAAAGTTATAAAGATCTTACAATTAGTATTATATCAAAACATTGTTTGTGTAAATTATGTTTTAGCATATAAAATTTGGCGGCTTTATCCACTTATACATATTGTACGTGTACTAATAAGCTTTTTTAACTTTCAATCACTTTGTCTATGAAATTAATGTAACATATATAAGAATCATGTTTCAAAGGCAAGTGCTTGCTAGTAAAACTGCATAAAATATCTGTACACTATACATAATTTTGAAATTAAAAAGAGGCAGACATTACAAATTTATTTATTTGTATACTTGTTTAGTTTTTTTTAGCATACATGTATTTTACCCACATTTGCGGCATTCAGCATGTGCAGTCTTTTTGTGTGAAATGAACTACACAAGTAAGTTTGTAATGTACTTTTTTCGTGAACTTTCCTTTTATTACGAACGAAAAATGGCTACAAGTTTAGTTTAGTTTATATATATATATATATATATATATATATATATATATATATATATATATATATATATATATATATATATATATATATATATATATATATATATATATATATATATATATATATATATATATATATATATATATATATATATATATATATATATATATATATATATATATATATATATATATATATATATATATATATATATATATATATATGTTTCTTTTTTATCTCTTATTTAACAAACTAATTTACGCCACATATAGTAAGGTTTGTTGATAGTATAGTATGTTTATATATATACTATACTATCTACAAAGCTTACTATATGTTGCCAAGGCGAATGTTATATCGATATTACGATATAGTTAACTGGCCTCTCTAACAGTTAATCTCCAACATTCATTTGATTAACTAGACGAGACGTGTCGCTAATTATGTTTCATACTAATTGTTGTTCAAATTTTATTGTCTACCTTAGAAAAGTTGACTTGGTAACAGTTGCTTAGTAAATTTAATGTTATATTTACTTATGCAAGATATAGGCTTTAGAACTATAAATTTCATTCACTAATTGCGCTATATACCAATTAGGTTTAAGTGTAAATATTCAGATTATTTCTGAGCCCTTCTGGACACATTAACTTTGGCTCCAGTTAAAATATAAAGCAAATATTGTTCCATTCCTATTGGGTTAGTGTACGCACTATTTATATTAAAAAGTTAAAAGGAACGTCATAATTTTGAAACGAAATTAAATATCTATATTAAAAAAATATTTGCGACAGTTGCACTAATTTAACAGTTCATTCTAATCCAAAGCCTCTTTACACATAAGTCATTACGCGAGTCAGTATTGACTATGTAAACCTTTAATGCTATTAGATAATGAACAAGTTATATGAGAAATACTAGTTTTTAATGCTTTTAATGATTTGTCATCAACTTTAACAGTTATTGCATATTAGAGTACTTATTATTTTTTGTATATTTTATTGTAAAAAAACAAAAATTTGAGAAAAACAGCAGTTTAACATACTATTTTAATGAAATATATATGTATATACATATAGTATATGTACATATAGTAATGCTCATTAGCCTACCGATTGGGTGTGACCAATGTTCACATTAATTGGGTAAATATATTATTTTGGAAATCGTGTATGCATTTTGAACGCAGCAGGGCTTGACATTTTATTCGGTTGTAACACCTTTTCCCATTTAGCATACCTACTTTGCAGGATGTTTCACACGTATTAAATACTTGAAATATTTATTAAGAAAAAAACATTCGACTAGAAAGTGAGTTTTTACTTTAATTATTATTTATTTATAATATTGATACCTTTTTTCTTAAATTATATTTAAATTCATGTTTTTTGTGGGTTAATTTTTTTATAAAATAATGAAATTCTTTTTAAAATATATATTGTTAAAGCTTATTTTAATTTTGAATGGTCATATAAATATACTATGAAACGAAACTGATTCTATATATGTATTATATTTGCAAATATTATAAATTTTTGGAAACTCGACGTTTCGAACACTTTGCATTAATCCGTGGTCACGGGTAGACTATCCAATTACGCAAATAATTAATTTAAATAGTTTTAATTATAATTCAAATATTGTTAATATAACAATTTATAACGCAATCTTTCTTGGATGTATTGTTGAAGTGAATGTTGTATTAAGTACAGTACTGAGCACATTATGGGAAAATCAAGGCTTTTTTATCTGTTCCATTACACCTAGTAAAAAAATTTGAGTTCCATATATACAATACCAAAAATACCTGATTCTTTCGTTCTTCACTAAATGCTTATAATTTCTAAACATAAAAATAATTTTAATTTATAATATAATTGGTATCTTGAAACAACTTGTAATTACTTTACTGGATGTTGAATTTAATCTTATTAGAATCGCAACATTCATCGACATTACGCCGCTTATCCGCAGCGCACCGCTATAACTGATTTACTGTAATTACAAAGCGTAATAAGCTTACATTTTAATATAGAAATCAATTTTCCTAGATTTAAAACATATACGCTGTTAAGCTTTTGAAACGAATCGAGCTATTGAATTGAATTTACCTTCAAAAAGAAAACCTACAATAAATTATCTCTGAGACAATCTAGATCACCCTTTTTGGATAGAAATTTTTGAGAACTTTCTGTATGTATTTTAAAGCTATTATACCTAACGTCGAGCTTAGGTTAATTAATTAAAGAATTAGAACAATGTTTATCTCCGAACCTTTACGAATGTAAAACTCAGGGGAATCCCCAAACAGAATAGAACCCACAATAATCGTGTTTTACAGTCAGACACCGTTCCTAGTTCAATGATGAATATCAGCAATAATTTGTAATAGTCGAGACCTATCCAATCTCATTAGGCTTATCGGATGCGAAATATCTATACAGACGAACAGGTACCACTTGAATAATGTTTGACTAGGGCTGCCTGACTCATGTTTGTGCGGACAAGTGTAAAGTGATTTTTTAGTTCACTTCACTTTTTAAGCTTTAGTTAGTAGATAGAACAAAGAGTTAAGACACTTAGATTTACGCTTTTTACTCGTCTTGCTACTAGAACGAGGAAAATAAACGTAATTCATTCTCCCTAAGTGGGAATCGAACCCACAACTGACCGATAGAACAGTGTGGTGCAACGACGGGTGTAATATTAACAGCTTGGTAAAATAAATGTGAAATTTGCAAGTGATGAAATTGAACCCGTAACCGCTGTGCTTACACATGCAAATGTCAAATAAAAAATACTTATATCAAATTTTTTTACGATGATTTGCTAGAGGGTCAAAATCAAATCCCGTTGCGTTCAAATTTTTATTTGTTTTCCTGAAATAATTGTTATACCTTTAATGTGAATTAATACTTTAAAAATCATAAAATAAGTCAGAACATTAATAAAGTTATACTTCTTTAATTCTCAAAAAGAATTATATCAGTGTCGAACGAAGTCTTATTTATTTCCCAAGTGAATATTACGTTATCTCATAATCTCAAGTTAGGTATGCTAACGCCATCGAAGTTCAGACGGAGTTGGGTTTCATTTAACCATTAGAGAATAAAATAGTAAAGTCAACCACATGTTTACAAGTGTTATATTTTGATATGTATCTGTTACTCGCTGTCACAGACTATTAGTTGGTTTGTTTTTAATTTTTAAAATGTTTAAAGTAAAGAAGTGTATAGTGAACTTATTTTGCTTGTGGAGAAGACGATCACTCTCTATTTCTCTCTCGTTCTCTCTCTCTCTCGCTCTCTCTCTCTCTTTGTCCGTCTACTTACTTTTATACCAATTAACAACATACACACAGCAAATATATTTGCGCATATAAATATTGAAGTATTTCACGTAATAATACAATTTACAACCATATATTGTTTTAACAACCAGATATAAATAATGAAAATAAATATATATACAACTAATTGATATTAAAAAATCACAGTTAAGTTTATTTAAAATTAATAAGTATGTATCTTTTTTTTCTTATCCGTTACATATAGTAATAATTCTTTCCTTCAAATTGGAATGGGATTCACAACTATTGTCTGTGTGTATACGTTGTCGCACTACGCCACAAAGGCCTTACAAAAGTACTAACTATATAATGTAAGTTTATGGCGTCTAATAGAAATATAATATGTGTATATTACATTTCTGTTTATGTAAATTTCATCACTTAATTTAACTTTTTCATTTTCGATACTCATCGTGTATAGTTTATTTATAGATTTATTGAGTAAGCACTCAAGGGCAAGCTGGTTTATAAAAATGTTGGAAAGCTAAGAATAGATTAAATAGAATTGATCTCACTTACCACAAGACAAGACTAACTACTAAGTGCTGTAATATTACTTAAAATGAAAAACAAAATGATATTTTGTTACTTTTGTTTGGATTTATGTGTGATTTTGTACAATAATTTAAATTTGTTTTTCATGCTTTAAAAGATAAGCTTTATAAGAAGTATTTCAAACATCAATAGCAATTACGTCCTATAAAAACCTTATGTTGTCAAATTTTAATTTACTTATTGAAGTTTAAAAGAGAAAATGTTTCCAATAATTTATATAATACATTTAAGCGCATAATCTATGTTAATTGATGTGTTATCTGTGTATGTATCTTCCTCAATCACACGTATAGACACGATCAATAAATAAATAAACACTGATAACCCTAGCCCATTAGGTTTATGTACCGTTAGCCCGCTAACTGGTTCAATGCCGGGCCACGGTGGGTAAATATGTTTTACTTTGATATCTACGCAAATGAAGTATATTCCAGTTTTTATAGTTTACTTTCATTGGATGTCACATTTACTACTAAATGTGATATTATGCCTTAGAAATCTAAGATGTACTTAGAAATTTATGCAATAACGCTTATATCTAGACGTAATAATTATAATAATTAATAATCTGAGATCTTTCAGTTAAGTGCGAGCAGTACTCGCGCATTGAGGGTTACGTACCAATTTCGTGTTTAGATAGATATTGAAATTTTAATTTTCAATGGTAATATTACTGATTTTGTATGAAATTAACAAATATAAGCTTATAATGATTTCTTTATGTGTTAAACTTATAAATTTCCAATTTTGAGATTTTACCCTCCATATGTATATAGTGTAATATATCACTTCTCTCACTCTCATGCACTCATTTTGTATATCTATAAATTTCCAATTTTGAATATTTTCCTTTGTTTATGTTATAAGTTCTAACTTTTCGCTAAAGCTCATAACTATAAGTCAACACAGTTGTAAATTAAGCATAAAAACTAAAAGATATGAATCTTTTGATTGCTTTGGCTTACAAGTTTGATTTTATTGTACGCTTCTTTTTCTATCTGTAGTTATCTTTATTTGGATAGAGAGCCAAAGATAGCCAAAGTTCAGGTTTGATTCTCAAGTGAATTGGAAACAATAATGTTACCCTTAAGTTGTGACTAACAAAGTGATCTTATAAGGGTTTCGTTTTTGATTTGGAGGTAGTGAGGAAGAAATTTGTTTAAATATAGTGTATAAATATATGTAATCTAATCTATGTAAACATAAAATGTTTTATTTTGACATAACAAAATAAAACACTCCTTCCTCCTTCCCAATGCTGAGGGAAACAGACTTTTGTGAATATATTGACATTTTACTATATATTTTAAATATTTCATACAATAAATTCCACTTCTAAGTTGCCTAAGGATGTAATGTACAAGCAATCATAAGATCATCAGGGGTCATCTAAACATGCATATTATGATTTATTGTACAGTGGGAGTTACAATAGAGGAAATAAGTTGTTTTGATGTAAATTTAACCAATTTTATTTGTTTCAGGCCTCAATGGACCTTCCTCCGGATAAAGCGAAATTACTTCGAAACTATGACCTGGAGAAGAAGTGGGAGATCATCTGTGACCAGGATATGGTACAGGCAAAAGATTCACCAGCACACTACCTCAATAAATTGCGCACATACCTCGATCCGAAAGCCTCTAGAAGTCATAGGGTATGTATTTATTTTATTATACAAAAAACCAAAAGGTATCTAGTCTTTTAGAACCATTTGTCACGTAGTACATAAACGTTCTAACGGTTTTCTTCTTGTATCAACCACGTAGTTTAAGAATGGGTGCAGATCGAGGAATGGATTAACTTATCACAATACGGAAATCTGCAAAACGTGGGAAAAATTGCATATAATTTTTATTTTGACATAATGTTGTACTTTCTTCTGTTTGTCTATTCGCCTGCCCTTAAAGAAGTTCATTGTACCTACTTGTAACATTTGAACTTATTTCAAACGTTGTAACGTTACTTCTGCTAGCCAACATCACAATAGGACCGATGTGGCGCAGAGACCGATGTCGATTCCCATTCGGCCAAGATGGATTTTTCTATTTCCATTTTCTTCCCTCTGGCAATAAAGCAAAGCGCGGTGTTGATTACACGTAATGCCTCGTAAAGGTTGAAAGTAAGTGTCTTAACACCAGGTCCCCATGGCTCCTGCGTTTTCCTCCGCCTACCCCGCTATATGCGGGATAAAGCGTGAAAAAACCACTTGTTGCTTTTTTCGTTAAGTGTTTTGCACATTTATCCTAAATCTATTGCTTTATAGCTTCATAGGTACAGTACAGCGCCCTACATGTACCGTTATTGCAAAGCGCAGTAGGTACAGTTGACTGCGTTGCAACGATACCTACGCTGCGGACTGTAACTAATCGTATAACCGCAAATCGCAAATCTAGCGTCTCTTCTGTCGGATGTGTAATCTAAGCTCTTAATACTGTTCATTATTTCTATCAAGTTAATTTTTTACGTTTTTTTTATATTTGATCTGTGGTTTCTTTAAATAATATGAATTTAAAAGAAATATGTATTAATTTGTAGCTTTACGCTTTATGCCGCCCAAGGCAGGGTAGGCAGAGGGAATTGCAGGAACTATATGAACCTAGTGTTAAGACACTCCGTTGCTTAGTCCCTGCTTTCTCCGTCCCCGCTTTCCGCTGTTTTTTGAAGCAAAATCCATTTTCTTCACTCTGGAAACTAGGCAAAGTGCGGCGTTGAGTTCCGCCACTCAACTCGAAATGCCTCGAAAAAGGCAGAAAGCGGAAACGGAGAAAGCAGGGACTAAGCAACGGAGTCTCTTAACACTAGGATCTTATTGTTCCTGCAGTTCCCTATGTCTACCCTTCTATGTGCAGGTTAAAGCGTGAAGATATAAAAAAAAAAACAAAATATTATTTTATATTTTATTTTTTTTTATATCAGGTTGCCTTATGCATATGCTATTCTTCTAAAGCAATAGAACAATTTGTAGCGCCCTAGAAGGAAGCGTCAAATACTTGTAGCATCTTTGCGATGACTCACTTGGCTGTTATTAGTAGTCGACGTTATTGGAGATACTCCGTGAGATTGTTACGTCATGTCTATTGTCACCGTCCGTCTGTATTATATATGTATAGGTGTATTATATGTTTAAGTAGGGCTATGTCCTTAGTAATAGATCATCCTGTTTGAATGCGATAATATTGATATTGGTTATTGAAAGAAATGATTGCTGTTGAAAATGGCGGAACTTAACTGCGCTTCGTCTTTTGTCAGAGCAAGTAAATGAACATATATCTTTCCCTCGAATAGGGATCGATCCTAGTACCATAGCGATTATAGACGCAGCCCGCTGTAATAGACATCCAAAAGGAAGAAGCGCAGTGAGGCAGCGTCTCGCGTCAATTTGTTAGTTCGATTCGCACTCGCGGAGATGGATTTTATTATTTCTATATTCATCATCCTCCAACAAAACAAAAACGGCGTTGAGGTCCGTAAGTCAACACGCAATTCTTCAAAAAGGCGGAAATAAAGGAACGGAGTGTCTTAACACTAAGTTTTCACGGTCCCTGCGGTCCCCACTGGCTACCTTAAAAAAATATTTTCTTTGCTTGTTTTCTATGGCCTATTAATTAAAAGAAGTATCGACACCCTATATCCATGTAGGTTTTTTCTCGTACAAAGAATTCATATATAACTCTAATCATAGCCATCTGATTTCTGAATATGAGGTTCAGTGAGGTCACACGTTCGTATGTCGAGTCACATTTGTGGTACAATTATAACCTTCTGACTCACATTAAGATGTATATCGTAGAAATTATGTTCGTATAGTATGTTGGATTTGCTTTGTTTTCGATTATAAAGTTCTGGTTCCAATTTTAATGTTTATTTTATAAAAGCTTAATGTTCCTGGAAACTTTTGGTCTTCAAGCAAAAGAGAAAATATTACTTTATTATAACAGAAATTATGAACTATTTTGTATACATATACGATAACGATGAAGTTATAAGTAACGTTAAACAATAATGTATTAAATGGAATGTAAAACTTTGCAGTGTAAAACTCTGCGATATTATAACAGTTTGGCAATCATTTTAAAAATGACAACTTTCACTCTTCACTCGTGGTTTGCAATTTTCCCATGAGATATGTTCCAGGCATTTAAATGTAACCTCTCCTAAAATCATCACGTTTTTAGTGTATATTCATTTAAACTTTAAGTGGCACGTTTATCTATGTTTGAAAATGACTATAGTCCAAGCTCTATTTTTATCAAATTGCAAAATTTAAAGATTTAACATCAACGATCTGTATCTTTATGACGGAGTATATCACTCACCTGTCACCATATACTGATCTATGCATATTACATATTACTATAATCTAAACTAATATACACTAGCTTAACCCATCACCTATTAATTCACCCACCTTCAAATCATAGTGGGCGTGCACTGCTCGTAAATATATGAAAGGAATGTTTACTTATAAGGACGTGACCCAATCTAGACTCGTTGTGACCATAGTGTTCAACTTACCCTATACCCTAGCCGTTTTATATGGCAGCTTCGTGATTTCCAAATCTAGAAACATATTAGATTAATTTATTATTATGAGAATTGCCTTAATAATGGTTATTGATACTTAAAGCAATTTAAATTTATTTTTTTACGTGACAGCTTCTATCTGGATGCTTTGATAGATTAGTCCTAATCCTATATTTGTCTTATATTGTTACTTTATATATTTTAATTTTCCTTCTTTCGATAAATCAGCGGAAATAAACTAGTAACAAAGCGCGGCGTTGAGTTACGTCACTTAAACCGCAATGCCTCGAAAAAGGCGAAAAGTAGGCACGGAGAATGTAGGGACTAAGCAACGGAGTGCCTCAACACTAGGTTCCTTCGGTTCCTGCAGTTCCCTCTGCCTACCTTGCCATGTGCGGGATAAAGCGTGAAGTTAAAAAAAATAAAAAGTAATAGTTAATAAACTATACAATATATATATATATATATATATATATATATATATATATATATATATATATATATATATATATATATATATATATATATATATATATATATATATATATATATATATATATATATATATATATATATATATATATATATATATATATATATATATATATATATATATATATATATATATATATATATGTAAACAAGTACTAAATGTTAACAGGGAAAATGTGTAGGTACTTAATCATTGCACACTGTAACTTGTTGCTCTGTATGATGCTAGTGCTAATCAGTATGACCTACTGACACCTACGGAAATGAAATATTTGTGGGTTTAAATTTAATGTCATTCACATTAAGAATTACAAATGCTCAAAGATTCAAAGCTTTCAGGCTTTACCATAGTATAGTAATATAGGAATATCTTTATAGCACTTTCTGTATACATTATGTAAATCTTTCTAAAGAAATGGAAATGAGAACACGTGTCACGTCAGCCGTGGTGAAGTGGACGTAGGTGGCTACTGTGGGTTTATGTGTTCGATTGTAAACGACAAGGTTTTGGGTTCGAGCCCTACTGAAAAAATGGTGAATTACGCAACTCAGCACACAAAATAAAAAAGTATGTTGGTTGAAGATTAAAAATGAAGTTATTTTATTTTATTTTCTTAAAATAAATGTAGGCAAAATGTTAAATCTATGTGAAAGATGATATCGCTAGGACGTCACGAAAAAGCATACAGGGCAATCTTCAAAAGCTTTCTTTTCTCTTATTTCAAATCTGATTAGATTTTTGTTTTGTTTGCAGAAAAGAAAAATGGTGGGCGACTCCACATCGACACAAGTTCTTAGGGATTTAGAAATATCTTTACGAACCAATCATATCGAGTAAGTTATATTTATCATTATAAAGTATATAAAATATTAATAAAGACCGTCGTGACGCAAAGGAGACAGGGTCTGCCTGTAACGCGATTGTTTGTGAGTTCGATTCCCACTCGGGTAGAATTGATGGATGGATGGATGGATGGATGGATGATGGATTTCATTTTCATTTTTTTCGGTTCTTCGCTCTAGCAACGAGACAGGAGTGTGCCATTGAGCTCCACCACACAGCACGCGATGCCTTGAAAAGAGGAAAAGCGGAGATCGGAGAGTCTTAACACTTGGTTCCTTATCTTCACTGTTCACTCTGCCTATTCTGCTATGCCCGGGATATATTATAAAGCTATTGAAGCTATAGTATACTTTAAAATGTGTACATATATATACATACATGTACTTAAATCAAATGCAAAGGTAAGCTCGCACAGTAGAAGTGAAACCCCTTAAACTTACACTTCCTCGTCTTAGAGCTCTTTTCCCTATGACGCGAGAGGCCCCAAAAACTGCATAGTGTACCTACTCGCTAAATAGTTTTTCTCTTATATCCCAAATAGATGGGTGAGAGAATTCCTGAACGACGAAAACCAAGGGCTCGACGTGCTCATCGACTACCTGAGCTTCAGGCTGAGCATGATGCGCCACGAGCAGAGGATAGCGTTAGCCAGGAGCCAGTCCTCTGACGCTATTAACCAAGGTAGAAATCTGTTTTAAATACAGTTACTTTAGTTTATTGACATTTTTGGTTAAAGCTATTTATTCTAGTTTAGTTATAAAGTCTTTTAATTTCGATGTCAAATCATTTTATTCGTACAGAGGTCGTCTTGGTATATAGTATGATAGGTCGTCGATCATAGTAAGATAATTGTATATACGATGACATGCGGACGAATGATTGATTATATTTAGATGCCTTTCTTTTCTTTGGTCTGATCAGATGTTTTTCAATGAGAACGGAGGAGGCGTGGCGTCTGCCCGTAAACGGGACGGTTTGTGGGTTAGATTCCCATTTGGGGAAGTAAAGCGTAAAGACATAAAAAAAAAATGCCGGGAATGGCGAATACAGTGTCTTAACACTAAGTTCTCCACTTAAAAACCAACTTTAAATCTATTCTAGCCAACACAACAACATCAGATTGTACTGCAACGGAGACTAATGGCACTCTAAGCTCTACCTGGCGTCGGAGAGCCAGGTCTGCGGACTCGGACGGAGAGACGGTGGGTAGTCCGGCAGTGGCCAGACGACGGACGAGGCACGCGGCAAGACTCAATATGGGGGCTTCTACCGATGACATACACGTTTGTATTATGTGTATGCGAGCTATTATGAATAATAAGGTGAGTCTAGTAGAAGGAAATTGGATTTTCTTTGGTTGTACTATGATAGAGTAGTGGAGTAAGACAGTTCTTTCGTTTCTACGTTGTGAATAAAGTTCATATTTTTTGTAACTGTTTCTGTAAGTTTCATAAGTTTGGTATTCAAATATTAGTGAAGATATTTTAAAACGTTTTCAAGCTTTCTTAATGACGTGTATAAAATTTTTTTTAGTTGCTTAAATAAAATCATAATACAATTTGATGAAGTCATATTTAGGAAGTTCTTATTTAAGTTTTGTTTAATAAGGAAATAAAGTTTAGTAATGAAAAAAAGTTTAAGTTAAGCAATAATAAGAAAAGTGATATTTTGAACTGATAAAATTAATACATTATTTTAAATATTTATTTCAAACTTAATTACAGTACGGGTTCAACATGGTAATTCAACATAGAGAGGCAATCAACAGTATAGCACTGTCCCTAGTACACCACTCTCTGAGGACTAAAGCACTAGTTCTAGAACTTCTAGCAGCAATATGCCTTGTGAAAGGAGGACATCAAATTATACTGTCAGCTTTTGATAACTTCAAAGAAGTGGTCGGAGAGCCGAGACGATTTCACACGCTAATGGAGTATTTCATGAATTACGATACATTCCATATTGAGTTTATGGTAAGTTGGTATTAAATTAAATTTAAAGAACCGTACAAAAGCGTAGCGTCTGCCTGTAAATGCGACGCTTATTGGGTTCGATTCCTATTTGAGAAAGATGGATTATTTCGTTTTCATTTTCTTCGTTCTGGCAACTAGGCAAAGCGCGGCATTGAGTTCCGCCACTCAAAAAGCAATGCCTTGTAAACTGGGAGGGGAACGGAAGTGTATTAAACCTAGCTTCAAATGGTTCCTACTGTTATAATGTTAATATAATGTCCTACATCACAAAGCATGACTATATTATGGACAAATCTATTAAGAAATATTTAAAACATGACAGAATATCTTATAGTATAAAACAGTATTAAGGATTTCAGCATTTCACTAAATTTTTACTTGTACACAACACAATATTTCTTCTAAACAAAGATAAGTTAAAGAAGCGTCTCTATAATACTAACAATATTATTAAACCTATCAACATATATAAATCAAACTCTTCCGTTACCGAGTTACTGACTGACAGACGACGCAGCGAAACTACTGCGAGCAGAGTCTGACAGAAAGTGACAAACATTTTCGTGAAATTTGTTCTAGAACAAGATAAAACGAGATTTTACATTTTAAAGTTCTTGAATTTAATAATATATTAATCTTTTATTTATCAGGTGGCGTGTATGCAATTCGTGAATATAATAGTGCATTCGGTAGAAGACATGAACTTCCGAGTGCATCTCCAGTACGAGTTTACTGCACTTAAGTTAGACGATTACTTAGAGAGGCTAAGATTGTGCGAGAGCGAAGATTTACAGGTAAATTTTATAAAAAGACGCTAAGTCCGAAAGCAGGGACTAAGCAACGGAGTGTCTTAACACTAGGTTCCTATGGTTCCTGCGGTTCCCTCTGCCTACCCTGCAGTATGCGGGATAAAGCGTGAAGTTAAAAAAAAAAACAAGAAAATATAATCAAAAACAAAATATAGCAACTTCTTTTCAATATATTTCAATATTCAAGATTTACATAATTAATTATTATAAATAGATTTTACTTATTTAAATATTTACAGTAATTACACAATAATTTCAATTTCAATATTAAATTATTTTTTAAACAATTTAATTAATGTATGTATTTGGATTTATACCATACGCTCATTATGTAGGTACTAAAGAAATAGGTTGTTCTATCACTACTTAAGGAAATAGTTATTCGCAGTATTTTAGTATGGGATGACTTGATTTACAATGGAAAGATGAGTGTCTTGACACTAATTTCTATGTCTACTAGCGGAATAGAGTGAAGTTGAAAAATACTGCTTATCATTTTTTTATGTACGCTTTGTAGAATGTCTTAATCTATTGTTTTTTATAAAATACACAATGAAATTTAAGGAGGTAGGTATATTTTAAATTTATTTTCTTTTGTATTTAAATTTGACTACAGAACACCCTATACGTAATTTTAATTAATTTGTTTCATTTTTACGAAAGTACTTACAAATTGGTTAATTACTCTGTAAGAAGCTAACAAGCTAAAAATTCAAAGTGTATTATATTTCTAATAAGACGGTATTCTTTTGGTCCACAGGTTCAAATCTCAGCGTACCTCGACAATGTATTCGACGTAGCAGCCTTAATGGAGGACAGCGAGACCAAAACTGCTGCACTGGAGAAAGTCAACGATCTGGAGGATGAATTAGCTCATGTATGTGTTTATATTTGTGTTTTTGTAATTTCCTCTGTAAATTTAAAAAAATGTAACTAATACACACACAGAAAAACAGTTTAGTATATGTAAAAAGAACCACAAAAAGAGTCTTAATGTGAGCTTAAATGTCTTAGGCGATGAGTGTGAATTCGATTCCCATTCAAAATAGTTAATTATTTCCTTTTCGCTGCCCCGATGTAAAAAATTAAAAATAGTCATTAACCAAAAAGGCCAAATAAATAAAAATATATTAACGTTTCAAAATATGTACATATAAAAATATGTACTTAGAAAAGTAAGTAAGTGTAGGCTAAAACCTTTTTTCTATTGCTCCAAATTTTATATCAAAACCTCATAACAAATTCAATTAATTGAATTACTCATTAAGCGCTCAAATCGCTTTCAGGCCCACGAGCGTCTTACAGCGCTTGAGCGAGAAGCGATAGCTAAACAAGCGACGCTTGAAGCGGAGCTAGCTCAAGTGAGGCACGAGCGAGACCAGCTCGCAGAGGCCAGGAGGCAGGTGGTGGAAGAGGTAGGGGGTTCAAATACCTTATTTTATTAAGGCGTAGCATCTACCTGTAAACGCAACGGTTTGTGGGTTGGATTCCTCTGGCAACGAGGCAAAGGCAATGTGCGGTGTTGAGTTCCGCCACTTAATACGCAATGCCTTGAAAAAGGCGAAGCGGGGACGGAGAGAGCAGGGACTAAGCAACTGAGTGTCTCAACACTAGGTTTCTATTGTTCCTGCAGTTAACTCTGCCTATCATGTCACGTGAAAGTGTAAAACGTGAAAACATAAAAAAAATTTGCTTAGTTCGCTAAAGTTTACTAAAATTTGCCAAATATTTCCAATTTAACAATTCTTATTAATGATTATGATACTTTTAAACTAGACTAGAACGGGCATTTCA
Organism: Dione vanillae; assembly: GCA_037178615.1. NCBI lineage: Eukaryota > Metazoa > Arthropoda > Insecta > Lepidoptera > Nymphalidae > Dione > Dione vanillae. The sequence continues at coordinate 884,732 of JAZFAU010000138.1, read as the reverse complement.
TTGCCAAGGCGTATCGTTTAAAAAAAGTATAAGTTTCATATTATTTTTATGATTTTTATAGTGTTAATCCATAGTAAGGATAAGTTGTACAAGTCGTTTTAGAATTTTAATGTTGTGTAATCAGGAACATAAAGAACGTAACGTAAGAAACGTAAGCTGGTCAAAGCGCTTACAATAATATTTGCAAGAGGCGCAGGTTCCAATTCCGCTTTTATATATTTTCTTATAGTAAATTTCATATTCCTTTCTAATTAAAGTTGGAAGAATTTTATAATTAAAAAACCCATGAAAAAGTGTATACAACAAATCACTTCAACAAACAATTATACTGAATACTATCGTCTTAATATATTTAATATTTTATCATTGTATATTAATTTTTAAGGTGTCCACACTGAGGCGGGCCCAGCAGGACTCCAGGAACAGACAGTCCATGTTGGAATCCAAAGTGCAGGAGTTAGAATCTCTCACCAAATCCCTTCCTCGAGGTGCTTCAAGTAAGTATTATTAAAATTAATAATCATTTATAAAATTTTCCTAATGTTTTTGTTCTTAGAATGCTTGATCTTATCAAAAAAATGCTGACCTTCTAAATTAATCAGTATGACCTGACCTTAATATTATGTGATAAAGTGATTTGTTTAGTTTTTGATTTTATTTTATTATATTTGTCACATGTTATTATTGGTGGTCCAGAACTTAATTTCTAATCTAACTGACTGAACAAAGTGCAGCCGAAGTCACATCACCCTGTAAAATATGACATGTTTTATATTTATTATAACGACAATAAAAACAGGATATTTATAGTCTAATTTTTTTATAGCCTACTCTAATTAAATTGCGGATTAAAACTCGTTTACGTTGTACGTTTTGAGACCCGTATATATTGTAACATCAAGCTATAGAAAAACCCATAAAGACAAATAACGTCAATTTAAAAAAATCTATTTTTTAGTAGGCAGAGGGAAGGCACAACCTAGTGTTAAGACACTCCGTTCCCCACTTTCCGTCTTTAAAGAGATAAAAAGTACTATTATTTTCTACATCACTTTTCTACGTTGTAGTACTAGTTCGTTATATTCAAAAGAGTTAAAGCACAATTTTATGATTATTTAATGGAAAGTTCATTTGGTTGTCCCATTATTCAGAAAAATAAAAAAAAACTAGCTTTTTACATAGCAACATTAAATTTTTTTCCTTTCCAGTGGGTGCTATATCAACACACACCACGCTTTGCAACGGAACGCTCAACGGGCACATTTCCCCGCCGCCGCTCACCAACGGGGACTCCCACCTCCCGCCTCCGCCCGCGCCCACGCCGCCTCCCGCCTCTCCTCTCCCGCCTCCCCCCGCGCCCCTGCCTCCTCCCCCTCCCCCCGCGCCGGTGTTGCCTCTCCCTCCTCCCGCTCCCCCCGCGCCGCCGGCTCCCCCCGCGCCGCCGGCTCCCCCCGCTCCTGGGTTGATGGCACCTCCGCATCATACTGACGCAATGACTATAAAGAGGAAGGTCGACACGAAGTATAAATTGCCAACGTTGAATTGGATAGCTCTGAAACCGAATCAGGTGAATATTTCTTATTTTTCATGATTATTATAGTGTTAATCCACATTGAGGATAGAAAAATACTTATAAGAAACTTGAGCGGTTCGTAAGAGGGCGCCGGTTCAAATTCAGGTGGGTTCTAAATTTTTATATTTTTATTTTTAAGTCTCAAAAGTTTATGGTTTTTGGAGAGTGGAGTGCGGTGTTTTCACAATATATGTACTTGTTGGCTCTAGGTCAGGGTTTCGTTGTTCTGACTCCATTTTTCATAATAAAATAACAGAGTAATGTTAATTGGGTTATACTCGTAGAGTAGTTGATATTGAAGAAATTCACTGTAAAATTAAGTCCTTTTTATTTATTTAACAGCTGATATTTCTGGTCAATGTTCGATAATAATAAAGAACTTTAAATTACAAATAAGTTTTACTGATTTGAATAATTGAACATTAATTTCAATACTAAGTACTTTCTAACGATAAAATCATGAAATGTATATTGACATGCGCCCATATACTCGTATACTTCGAAATAATAAAATCATAAGTTGTATTTTGATATACTAACGTACATTGACATGCGCCCATATACTCTCAGAAGAACGTCAACTTTACTTTGAATCTATACTCTAGTTTGAAACAGTAAAATCATAAATTGTACTACCGCCAGGTGCGAGGCACGATCTTCAACGAGCTGGACGAGGAGCGTCCGCGGCGGCGCATCAACTTCGCGGAGTTCGAGGAGAAGTTCCGCATCGGCGGCGGCGGGGCGCCCGCGCCGCCCGACGACGCGCTCGCCTCCTTCCCCAGCAAGCGCTTCCGCCGCCCCGACACCGTGTCGCTGCTGGAGCACGCGCGCCTGCGCAATATTGGTATGTGCTCTTTTTTTGTTGTCGCGCTGTATCCCGCACATGACAGGGCACCTTGGGAACCTGGTGTTAAGACGCTCCGTTGCTTAGTTCAAGCTCTCTCCGGCGGAAAGCGGATCCGCCGTTTTCAAGGCATTGTGTATTTTTATATTATATTGTAATGCGATATTGTATATAATATTGTATATAACACCACGACTTCTGTGTTCGATTCCCACTCGGAGAAGATGGATTTTTCTATTTCCATTTTCTTCGCTCTGGCAACTAGGCAAAGCGCGGCGTTGAGTTCAGCCACTCAACACGCAATGCCTCGTAAAAGGCGGAAACGGGGACGGAGAAAGCAGGAACTAAAAGCAACGAGTGTCTTGACACTAGGTTCATATGATTCCTGCAGTTCCTTCTGCCTACCCTGCCAAACGCGAGATAAAGCGTGAAACTAAAAAAAAAATATACAGGGCGTGTTTGACACGGCGGCCGTTATCAAAACTACTTATAGGGGAAAATATTTCAAAGCTATATACATAACACTATTTCACTATTATCAATAGTTTAGGCACAGGATCATTTTTCCTATTTCACGATATTTATACGTGCTGTGTAACGTGTGAGGTAGTCGTAATTAAATACGAATGACGTATAGACCTCGTACTACAAAAATACTATCAAACGTTGTCAATCTGTCACCTTTCATTCAAAAAAATAATCTAATGAGAAAGGGATATATCTCTTTCCCGCTTGCGTCATACTTGAGAAATGTCGTTTTATTTTGGAACAATAATTTAATTATTTATTTTGTTAGAAAAAAATATTTTTTTACTTTTGAAAATTTTACTTCTTTTATAATTTTACCAAGTTTATGAAGGCTAGTTAATACTATGCTTTAAATGAAGGTCGCGGTAATATCCACAACTGTATAACATAAAAACAAATACATTTATGCTACCGTTTTTGTTACAGCTATCTCCCGAAGAAAACTCGATACGCCGGTGGAAAAAGTAATATCAGCAATACACACTCTCGATCTGAAGCAGCTGCCATTGGAGAGTGTGGAAATTCTACAGAGGATGGTACCGACCGAGGCCGAGCAGAAAGCTTATAAAGAATACGTATCGGAGAAGAAAAACATTAACCAACTTACAGAAGAAGACAAATTCTTAATGCAACTGGCCAAAGTCGAGAGGATATCGGCGAAGCTCTCCATAATGTCCTATATGGGAAATTTCTATGATAACATACATTTGATAACGCCACAAATACACGCGATAATATCTGGATCGTCCTCTGTGAAATCTTCTCAAAAACTGAGGAATGTTCTAGAAATTATTTTAGCGTTTGGTAATTACTTGAATAGTAGTAAACGCGGTCCGGCATATGGGTTTAAGTTGCAGTCTTTAGATACATTGATGGACACAAAATCTACTGATAAAAGGGTCTCCCTTCTCCACTACATAGTTGCTACCATTCGGCAAAACTTCCCGGAGTTGATGAATTTCGATACGGAACTCATGTATATCGACAAGGCTGCGCAAGGTTAGTTGGTTTATATTATTTGTTAATTGATTAAAAGGATTTCTTTTTGATTATAATAATTTTGAATTTTCATCATTTTCGATTTTTATACATTTGTGAAATGTTTATCGATTATTTTTTATGATTTTTAAAGTGATGATACATACAGAGATGCTAACAACGAAATAAGTTGTATAAAGTATATAAGAATTTCGATGCAGCCTGATGAAGAAAGCATGGCTCAGTGGTGAGAGCACTTGCACGGTTTGCAAGAGGGCGCGGGTTCAAATCCCGCTGCGTTCAAACTTTATAGGTTTTCTTTAAGTACTTTGATCGGTTCTGTGATGTTACTAATAGTGCGCTAACGCTTGATTGTTATAATAACAAAAAAATAATAATAAATCTGTCATCGTTTCAATTAATATTTATGTACATTAAATTAAAGAATATATAACAAATTAAATTAAAGCACAAAGAAACTTTGTTACAATATTTCTAGTTTGTCTCACCGTTTGTCCGTTTTAATTTCTGGCATAACTGACTTTTGTGAAACTTTCATTTTGTCAAACAAATCTTGTCTCACGATCCCAGTAAATTGTGTCTAACTTCAACGTTAAGTCATAAGATATATAATATGCGCCCATATATTCATATACTTTGAGACAATAAAATCATTAAAGGTATATTGATTTTGATATGCACCCATATACTCATATGAAGTATATAACAAAAAATAAAATCATAAAATGTATATTGGCGTGCGCCCATACACTAACGTATATACTTCGAAACAATAAAATCATTAAATGTATATTGACATGCACCCATATATACTCGTATATACTCCAAACAATAAAAATCACACGATCAATATGTAAATATTGACATATGGCAGTGTCGCTGGAGAACATAGTGACGGACGTGTGCGAGCTGGAGCGCGGCATGGAGGCGGCGCGGCGCGAGGCGGAGGCGCGCGGCGCCGCGCACGTGCTGCGCGACTTCGTGGCCAACGCGGCCGACAAGCTGCGGCGGCTGCGCGCCGAGGCCAAGCTGGCGCAGGACTCCTTCGCCGCCTGCGTGCAGTACTTCGGCGAGGCGCCGCGCGCCGCCGACGCCAACGCCTTCTTCTCGCTGCTCGTGCGGTTCGCGAGGGCTTTTAAGGTGATTTATAGGTCCTTTACAGGTTTCTTTACAGTTACAAGTAATTTACAGTTTCTGATCGTTAGAGTGTTATTTTTTTCTTATACTTTCTTAAGATATTATTTGTTAAGTTTCGAAACTCAACGCCATGTTTAACTATAGCAAAAAAACGAAAATAACTTGTTTCCCTCATGGAAATTGAACCCACAACCATTGCATAAATTCAAATACTCTAAAATAGTTTCTAAAAAAAATATATACATAAACTTAATATAATAATTCTATAAACATTGTTATTAAAAACATAATAAAATAATTTTTCAGCAAGCTGACATGGAAAACGAGCAACGCCGGCGGCTGGAGCAAGCGGCGCATGCCGACAACCTAGACCCGGCCAAAGCTAAACTTGTGCAAAAGAAACAACAGGTAACATATATTATAGTATAAATTATTTTATTAATATGTATATGATTTGATGTGCAATTTTGAATGATATTGTGTCATTTATTGATAGGAAAAATCGATTTTTTTTAGTAATTGTAGGTTTGTTATAACAGTTCAATGAATGGTTGAAAATAATCATTCAGTTGTCAAATTTATTAGAACTTTATTATTGAATACTTGCCTACGTAACAATTAAATATATAAAACATATTTATCAAAAATAAAAGTGTATGTTTTTATATACATATAAGGGTAACTGGTAACTTAGATAATGATATTACTTAAAAATGGATCATAGATCTCAATAATGACTGATTTTCATTTTCATCTAAAATTAATGATTAATTTTTTTAATCATTAAAACAGTTAAAATAAACTTCAATAAAAAAGTTTTATTTTATAGAGCTTGTTAAAAGTAATATTTTTTAATTTCTAATTTTACCTAAATTCTAGTCTTCTTAATATATTTTGCTTCAGTGGTGAATGGAGTCATGCTGTTTGAGTAGTTTTGAGTTGCATATCATTTTTTTTATTTTATTATTTTATTTTTTATTTGAACCTGCTAACTTAGTATTAATATTTAATAGTTTTATGTACTGTGCTATAAGTATTTAACGGCTACTAACACTTAATTTTACTTATTTTGAGAAGTTTTGAAAATTACAAATTCCAATTTAGCATTTTAAAAAGTTGTTTCTTCAATACATTTTTTTACTGAACATATTTTTTACTAATAAATTATATAAGTAATATAGTTTGTTGTCGAACTTTTTAAAGAAACAGTGAAAGACATTTCTTATTAGATTTTTCAATAAAAACTGTTTTTTCGAGTTAATTGGCCTTAAGCGCTTATACAGTATCAGTAGCAGTTGCGCTGGGTAGCAGGTTCGAGTCCCATCAAGTTCAAAGTTGTATATATTTCTAAATATATTTTTAGGGTTGAAAATTTCATGTTCTGCATTTAATATTTAAGTTAGCAGGTTCATAATAAGTCTAACATTATGTTTGCTAGATGCTTTCATGAAAATAAAAATATATATTATTTATATAATGATCTTATATGAAAGTGTTTAGTTTTTAAAACAACTAATTTTACATATTTTATTTATAAAGACACCATGTTATAGTGCGAGTTTTAGATTTTAACGTGGTGCTGGATTTTTTTATCATTTTTATCAAATAATTTATTAATAATGGTAAATGTGGCAACATTGGTAATAAAGTTTATTATATCTTTTGTATTTTTTTTACTCTATATTCCGCATACAACAGAGAAGTCATAGACAATCTAATGTTAAACATTCCGTTTTTTATTTTCCACCAATTTTAAAGACACTATATATGTATATAAAAGCTGACTTTTTACAACACCTAAAGCATCTTACCTTTTATTATATCTATTATAAGGCTATCATAGCACAGTGTGCAGGAACTGTGTCAAAACTATGGTTAAAGGTTTGATTCTCGTTCTAGTAATACACAACTCGCTCCAATTACCGCCTAATGTTTGGACGGAAATTGGAACACGGCGTGTCTTGAGTCTTGTCAATAGGTTTAAAAAGAATCCACCTATTATGTATATAAATTCGTAATTTTATATATAAGCAGAACCATGCTTAGATCCCACCTCATAAAAGTAATATAGAAAATATATTAAGTTTATGCGTCGGAACTGTATTATGTCAACCCAACTTGTCATATCACAGAATTTAACAGAAATCAGTTAACGGAGTGTCATAACACTAGATTCTACTATTAAACTTAGCTAAACGCGCTAAAAAAAATAATAATAATATTAAATGTTGCCATATCAACCGAAAAAGTAAGGTGATGGTACATACCATACATATACATGAATATAATTGTCACAGAGATTTAACTACGCCGCGGTCAGCGCTGGTCTATTGCAGCAACACTTGTCCGAATTGAGACACAGCCCGGATCTAGCCTGGCCTAGGCCGATCTAGAAAGTTCTAGAACGATCTAGTCTAATCTAGACTAGACTAGACTAGAAGTCTCCTAGGAAACTAGGAGTAAGTAGGATGTTATTAAACGGGGGTATTGGGTATTGTGTGTTACTAACTACAGGAGTTTTCTAACAATTCATTTTGGGGATTTTTTTGTTTGTATTTACTAACGTTTTTTTTAAATTGAATTAACATTTTTTTTATTTAATTGGTGTTTAAATTCGTTTTGATATATTTTAATAACAAATTAGAATTCATTACAAAAATATATAGATACTATGTTTCGATTGTCTCGATTTAAACATTTTATTTTGAGTATTGTTTGGGTACCATCGATATTAATAAAATAAATATTATTTTCGTAACTTGGAAATAGTAGCGCTAATTATCAAAAAAAATGCGTAAATTAATAGTATTATTTAAGCCGTATGCCTCTGTTATTTGTTTTTTTTTTTTTTTTCAAAAATAGATGTTAGTCAAATATGAATACACCAATTCAATAAATATTAATCATATGTCAAAATTGTAACTAACGATTGGTTTTAAAATGATTGGCATCGCGCATGGTGGGAATTAGACACACAATAATAATGTACCTGTTCACGATCTAGTTGTAACGAGTTATAATACATACAATCAAAAATAGAGACACACTTAGATTGATCGTCTAAAATATATATATATATATATATATATATATATATATATATATATATATATATATATATATATATATATATATATATATATATATATATATATATATATATATATATATAGATATATATATATATATATATATATATATATATATATATATATATATATATATATATATATATATATATATATATATATATATATATATATATATATATATATATATATATATATATATATATATATATATAACATATATATTAAAAAATCACAGCTTTAACGTTATATATAGCAAATTGTTAGTACCTCAATAGAAAATTACTTTTGTATATTCAAAGAATAAGATATTTTTTGAAAGTTATTTAAAAAAAATATTCACTTCTTATTGTTAATTATTATGCATGGATTTATAATTGTATCTCTTTAGGTTAAATTGTAAAATATTTCAATTATTTATTTTTAATACTAAGCAACGTGTATTTATATATAATATTAATAATTTATAAATACATTTTATTAATATACCACTTGGGAACTTATAGAAAAAAATATCTTAACACTAGGATCTCTTTGTAATTCATTGATTTTCTGTCCTTACGCTGCACATTGCATGGAACTAACAGGGCATGTGTTTTATATCATAACGCTTTTTGCTTATTTTTTAGCTAAAATTTATTTATAGCTTATATTAGTTTGAGTGTAGAGAGTGTAGAGTTTTAATTAGTGAGACATTACTAATAAAATTACTAAAAATAGTCAATCTCATACAAAATCATATAAAAATGTACTAGTAGTAAGACCTTAGTGCGCTTTGAACCCACTTCCACTGCTCGTAGAATATGGTTATATTTGTATAGCATTAATGTATAAGGAAGCAATTAGTTAGAATGTTGATGTTTTAAATCGAGAAGGCATATTTCGTTCGCTTAATACAAAATGGTACAATTCACAAAAAAATATAAAAATAAAAGTCTGTTTAGTTGGATAATGAAGACTAAATCTACTAACTAATTTTGGTAATAAAAGATATGTGTCGTTTTACTTGTTCTAATCAATAGAGCATATTATAATGCATTTAAATATAAATATCAATATGATATATTATATTTAATAAATATTGTAATTTTAAATCATCTTGGAAAACATTTTGTTTCGGCCATCTTTTAAAATTTTGATTTGTAGAAAAAAATTTACTCATTCAATACAAAAGGGTCAATGAAAGAGATTTTCTTGTCATTTTATATGTTGCTTTTATATATTATTTTACATAGTTATCTAGATATTAATAACCACTTTAAATCAATTTTCCTCCCTATATATTAGACGATTTTTTTTACTATGACACGTATATCTTACTCTACTCTACACTCGATTTTAACATGAATGTTAGTATGTTTTTTTTATTATTGAATGATTTATGTTTTGTTTTAGTTTGTTGTATATATATTGTATGTGCTGTGCTATGTTGTGTATATATATTATATTCTCAAACTAGTTGGTAGCTTAGTAAAAAAGTTTTAATTTCTCTCTTGATATTTTATTTATAGTATAATTAGTAGTTTATCCCTTATGTATCATAAATTACCATACCTTTTTAGTTAAAATAATTTTGAATTTATAAATGTTGAAAATTATTATTCTTTTTATATATATATAAAAAATAGGATCTTCATTTATATTAATAAATTAAAAACAATGTCAACCAAAACAATTTCTAGGAGGCAGTAATCAACGAACTAAAAACGAAATCGCAGGCCGTAGAAAAGAAACTCCTGCACCAAGACGAGGTATACAATGGGGCCTTAGAGGACATACTGCACGGACTCCGCAGTGAGCCCTACAGACGCGCAGACGCGGTCCGACGCTCTCACAGGCGCAGGATCAACTCCCACAGACTCTCCAAAGGCCTGGAAGAGCTGGACGTATGATATGAAGAGTCCAGCGAACAGCTGGATTTCTCAGTACAAAACGCCGTACACTCGATTAACGCGAAATGCGGATTTTTCAAGAAAAAAAGGAAGGACCTCGAAATGGTGCACAAGAAACCCATATCGGTCTACAATATTGAGGATAATATCGATTTTCCAGAAGTACCGAAGAAAAAATCGACTTATAAAGTTGCACCGTCTGATTATGAAGTGGAGGAGCGTTGCGAACTAATCAAGTCCACGTACGAGGTTATATCGAAATATACAAGGGCTATGTTCGATAAACAGAACGAAACGGTTGTTTAGATTCGCTTTTACAATATAATTGATTAACACTAAACGCATATACTGGTTTTTTACTATATAAATAAGTTAGACTTGATGTAGGTTTTTCAACACCCTGTGATCTAATATCGTCGATATTTTGATACAACTAATATTCCACGTTTGATACGCCCACGATTCATTCCACTGGATATTTTGCTAAGATATTTATATTATATTATATAGTTTTTGTTAAATTTTTTATATTCAACGCTTTAGGATTTTTATACGGAACGGCACAAACGTCGCTTTACAGAATAGAGGCACGCGTAGACCCGCTAGATGTAAACATGGCCTTTTAAATATTATTGTACGCACAATTTTTTAACGGCTCTATTACATTCTGTTCCAATGTTTCTATTCGATTATTTATTCGGTCAATCGATATCAATAATCGATTTTTTTAAAAATAATCGAATAAATATTGTTATCTTTAACCGATAATTGGGACAAAATGGAGTTTTTGTATAATCTATGTAATTTTTACACATTTATAATCGTATTACCATAGGCTAATAATATTAATAATAGGGTTTTTATAGATATAGTATTTATTTTGTACCGATAAAGTTCAAATGTAAGCGCATTTACATATATTTACGTTCGTTTATGTATTATATTGTAATAAATAAGTTGATTTTGGCTATAAATAATATTGAATTGCATACATTTTATTAATTAGAAAACAATATTTAATTAATTGTGATAATTAGTAAAAGTCCACGCCATTTTGTAATTTTTTAATTAGAGTAGTATTTAGCGTCTGATTGGATTGAATAAAGTAGAAACGATTAAAAACGCTCTAATTTGGATAATTTCACTAAAAATTTTTGTTTTGTCTTAAATATTCATTCCATTCAAAAAATTAAAAAAAAAGTAATTCAATGTTCATACTTTATTATATTTTATATATATATATATATATATAGGCAATTTTTAAAATTTCTTTAAAAATGCTTGAGATGAGAAAATGAGTTTTCTTTTGGTTCAAGTAAAATCCTCCATTTTTGTTTTATTATAATTGTAATTATTTTATCCATATTGATCTGATTCGTTTTATTCTGTCTGTTTGTTTGTAAATATTTTTTTATATTTTTATATGTAGTTAAAAATGAACATGTAAATATTGTACTTTTATAATTTCCTCATATAAAATTCTTTAGGTTTTGTGTTTTTTTTGATAATAACAGTGCTTTCGGGTCTCGGCCGCGGTTGAAACATTGATTGTAAAAGTAATATATTATTATTTTATTGTTAGGCACTAGTTTTGTGGTTATCAACGTATATATATGATGTTTAGTTATTGATTTATATATATATAATAGTAGTCAAGCAAAAAGGTACTTCTTGCACTTATTTAAATATGTCGTGAGTTATTGAATTATTGTTTCCACTCTCAGAGAGGTCAATCACTGTTTAAATGATGTTAAATCAGTTGTTACACTTTAATGTCAATTAAACACTAATTGACAACCCTTAGTGTGACAGTTAGTTGTAGGGACAGGGTTCGTTTGAGATAGTAATATAAGAACTTTGAAATTTTTAAATTGTATGCCCAATGTAATTATTGATATTCATAATTTTAATGATTCTTATAAAGAATTTTAACGTTATTATTATTTTTAAGTGATTTTTTTGTTATGGATGTATGAAGCTAATGTGAAATTATAATGTTTCTACCATATATCTACATTTTACTTAACTGAGAAATAATATTTTTGCAATTTTTTTAACATACTTAAAATTTATTAAAATTTAAATAATTTTAAACATATTTATTTCTTGAAAAGCTTTCGTAACATCTATAAAAATAAATTGCTTTCTAAATTCATTACATCTAGATGAAGTCTTAATCTGCATAGTTTATAATGAGATGTGTACATGGTTTAATTTTATTATTTGCGTGTACGCTAGCTTTAGAGTATACAGTATTCAGTGATGCAATAAACATACATTTACATATGATGACTTTTATTGAAAAAAATATTTTCGTTTTGTTCACATATTGCATGTCAATGTACTAATGTAATTCAATTTTAATTTTAAGAATTTGAATTAATGTCTGTGTCCACCCCAGAATGGTATGGTGTCCACCCCACCCCAATTCAAATTGATACTTTTTAAATATTTACAGAAAAAAATAGTTTTAAGGTAAGTTTGACAATATTCCTTTCTTTTCTAGATAATTACTTTACTTAATAGAATTACTATGTATTTTATATGAAAGTAATTTTAGAATTAAAAGTATAAAAGACCAAAATGTTTTTTTCAAAAATATTTTAATGTAACATAACATTTTACAATGTAAAAATAATTTGTTATTTAATATTTTTCTCTTATTAAGTCAGACACTTATTAAGTCTTTAAATATGGAAAATTATTATTTAATTAATAATTTAATGTCCAATAAATTTATTTTCAGTTATATCCAAAATCCTATTTACAATAGTATCAACTTCTGCCATAGCACCTACACCTGTATCTCCGCACATTAAAGTTTTACTTATTGGAGGTATTTCTTGAAAACCATACTCCTTTAATATATTTATTTGTTTAGATGTAATAGGATGTTCCCACATTCTTGTATTCATTGCTGGACAGAATACAAGTGGTTTTGAAAAATCCCACGCTCGAACTGTACAAGTTAGTAAGTTGTCACAAATACCCTAAAAAAAAGAAAAGAAATATTAAAAATATACATTTTTAGTACTAAAGATAAACATGTGGTGAATTAATAAAAAATAATCTACATGCTATGAAATATATTGACAATAAAATATATAGTTTGATCAAAACTAGCTACTGGGAGATTCTCAAATGGTTTTTTAAGAAAAGCATCACCTTACTTTATTCAAAATTATGACAAATCAAATTATAGGAATGTTGTATTATAACAAGTACAGTAAATGTTAAAATTCTACCTAAAATTATGAATCTAAAGAAATAATAAATTAGTTAATGATATTACAAAATTAACGTTATTTCTTTATTGACACACAAAATTCTTCAGTAAAAAATATTTTTCTGTACCTGTGATATTTTTGCTAAAGTATTAGCGTCTAATGGAGCTATTACCATAAGATCTGCCCACTTCCCAAGATCTATATGAACAACTGGATCTCCTCTATTTTTCCAACTTTCCCATTCAACTGCATCGTCATAAACAGGAATATTGGAAGGGAGTTCATTTCTATCGAAAAAATGTTTAGCATGTTCTGTAGATATTGCCCTTATCTAAAACAACAAAATTAACATAGTTAAAACAAACTATTTTTTAAAAAAAGAAATTTAAAATATATTTTGTCTTAGATTCTTATAGTAATAATTTACTATAAGAATCTTATTCTTAATTTACTATAAGAATCTTATTAGAAAGAAGCAAGCTAATATAAAAGATAGGTGAGATATAAGTAGTGATATCATAGTATTAGGAGTAAATTTTCGTTACATAAGATGCCATTTACGTATTTGAAGTAAAACTGACCTCAAAATTCACTTTTTGACTTGTTGCATTAAATTCTATCAAACTTTTTATAAGTACTGGTAGTTTTATAGTAGCTACGCTCCCCGTAACGGCAATAAGTAAGTTAATTTTTTTAATATCCATGTCTATATTTCTTATGTTTAAGTTTAATAAACATAATACAATGGATTTATTTTTAAATTATAATAAATTTGACATTGTTAAGAATTTAGGGTCAGAATCCAGTGAATAACAAAAAAATTTGTTTATTATTATCAATGTGTCACAATTGACGTATGACGTAGTATTGCAAGCACAAACAATATCGAGATTTAATTTCAATGACTAATATTTTATGATAAATATGTATTAAACCTTTATAAATTAAAGTAATAATTTATTCGCTTTAATATATAAATCGCTTTAAATAAAGTCAACACGAAAAATATGTATTTTCACATTATAAATAGAAATTTGTTACTTGTCGAATAAATCGAATATTACTTAAGATATCGTGGAGAGCTAAAATATAGTATAGCAACACTGTACATCTGATAATAATTTTGACAGCCTTGACAAATGTCAACAATAACAAATAAAAAAAACAAAACGTCAGTCTGTTCTAATAAGCGACAGGGGTTGGAGTGTTCTAGTTGGTATTCCAAGTATTTTCATAACTTACGAAATGACCATTATAAGTGCTATCAAAACTTAAATTTTAGTGGACTAATGATTTTCTGTGTAATATAGACTAAATAAAACTTTTACTGTGAATGTGATTAAATATAGTTTGTCGCAATGGATGGAAACTCAAAATATTACGAGGGCTGTGGGCAGGAAGGGCCTATTCGTTGCATTTTTCTGTGTGAATTTCACCCTACAGCTGGACCTAGAATAAACTATCAAGTGCCAGAAAACTATATATCAAAAGAAACATTTGATACTGTCAGTCATTATATCATTCCTAAAGTACAATTACAAAGGTGCACCTTGACAGTGTAAGTTATTGAGATATTTTTTAGTACATTTTAAAACTTTATTCTATCAAATGATAAAATCATATCAATAATTAATTTCCCAATACTTAAAACACTATTATCAATCATTTACTGTATATTATCTATATCTTAAATACTCAAATTGTAAATGATTCTTATTGAAATCATATTAACTTATTAGATAATACATTAGTGATCTTTAATTGGTAATGTATTAAAGAAATAAATTAAAAATTTTGTAGTTATAGTTTGAAATAGTTTTGTATGTAATTTTTAACTTTAATATTGTAAGATAAAATAAAAACAAAATCAAAAATGCTAATACACAAAGTTACAGTAATATTTCTGCTATTAAATTATATTTATTTGATTTTTACAAACAAGTTTAAATGTCAAATGATATAGATGATTATATTCCATAATGCTATAATAAATACATTTTAAACATGTTCTTATATTACTGTGAGAATTTAAATTGAATGATGTTTTTAATTTTTTTTTATTACTTTAATTGACTATAAATTATTTTTATTAAAGATGATTCTGATTTTATATAAATAGTTGTTCTCATTTAAAAAACTGTAAACAGATGTAAATTAAAAAAAATAATTTCCAATAGCATTAACTTTATAATTTTACTAATACTATATAAAACATTTTAGTATAAGAATTGAATTTTGGAAGAATTGAATTGATTTTTTTTTATATTTTTATCTATATCTATTTTAGAACAATTCTTGGTTTGAAAATCTTGGGGTTTCCTGTCAAAATAGATAACAAGAAATATGCAAGGAATGCATATTATTTCAATTTATGTTTTGTATGCGATGACTGGGCAAGGACTGTGCATTTAGAGCCTTTAGTGAAGAAACTTAGTGAATATTTAGTAAGTTATTTTTTGTCTGTATATATGTATAAAAATTATATTATATATTATTTAATAGATATAAAAATAAGACTTTATATTATTTAGTTAAATTTTTTTCTAATTTTTTTATTAACAGTCTAATAATGTTCAAAATGGGTATAAAGATGTTAGAAAGGTGCATTTGATGTTTTATGTGTAGTTTTGTATATCAAATTTTTTCTTAACAACTTCTAAACAAAAATAATGTTAATAACATGATGACTACAAATAATAAATAGTGCTTAAAAATACTAAAAGAAAAGTTATAAAAACTTTTAAAAGTTGAACGCAGTGGGACTAAACCCGTGCCTTTTTTGAAACTGTCCAAATATGGCAGCAAAACAAAATAAAATACCTGTATGTTACTTTACATATGTTTTCTATCCTTGGTGTGGATTGACACTAAAAAATTGTAAAATTTAATATTATTTAAATTCTTTCTAATATAGAATACAACGTAAAACATAATTTACGAAAGTAATCGATAACAATTCGATAATTTTCGAGACAAAAGACGATAAAAAAATTGAAATATTTATTAAATTTTGACAAGGATTGAATCCATGACTATCCCTTTTACAGTCCCACATTTACTTTACTTAAAATGACACTACGCAACGCACTACATAAAAAATACTTCATAGAAAAAATATTAATATATTTTATTATTTTAATACTTATATTACTACGTTCTTATCAGTTATCAATGGAATTGGAAACGGAATGGTTATCAAAGCAATCTATGTCGGGGGACGCGAAAGCTCTCAGCGGACTGATGAGACAAGTCATGCAAGACATCAACTGTCGACGAATGTGTACGCTGACTGGTGAGTTTGATGTTTATTTTGTATTTAAAAATAATGTAAAACGGTTTAAAATGTAGCGGAATTTGAACCCGCTCCTCTTTTAAGTGAAAACCTTGTCTACATATACTTGTATAAATAATTGTTAAGGTATTAAATATTATATAAAAAAAGATAAACAAACCTAAAAGCAATGTAACTGTACCTGTATTTTTATTTTATACGGTGAACAGAGAGAATCTCTCTCAAAAGACAGATATAAAAGACGTTTTTCTAGTAATTTTTGCTTAAACCAAATCCAGAAAATAACATTAACACATCTTAAAAATCTGCAATATATGTATTTTCTTTTTCATTCATTCGTTTCTGTACGTGGTTAATCAAATAAATAAAAATTAAGTATATTAAAAATAAAATTATTCAAATTTATACCGCTGTATAAAAACAATTGTTTAAGTAAATAAAATAAACATAACGTACTTACACTATGTTAATAAATTTGATAACAAGCACTTGTACAAAGTGACACGTTTCTATGGCAACGGCTCCTACAGTTATAATAATAATTACAAGAGAACTCATCTCTGCGTTACCATGGCAACACGTGAGTACCATAGCAACGTGTATTTCATGACATACGTAAATGTAAATTGTCAAATATTTGATAGCGAGTGTAATTTTTTATTTATTTATTTTATATAATTTATTTTTGTTGAAAAACATAAGCGTTCTCCACTTCTCCAAATAAACTCTAAATGTGCAAATTTTATTCTTCTCCATCCGGGCATTTTTCCTAAAAAATGATCCTAAGCTTTTGCTTCTTGTATTAATATATAGCTTTTTATTAAATCTCAAGTGATACCGTATTACAAAAGAAGAATTATTTTGCTCGGAACAATAAAAGCTTTTAAGCAAAAAAACAAACTACTAAGCTTTGATGTTAAAATAAGTATTTTTATCAAACAATTATCGAGAAAAGTTCAAAGGAAATTGTGTTTTGACTGTTTAGGCATTTTGTTTAATATAAAAAGCTGTTGTATATACCGAAGCTCGTGCCAATATATATTAAAAAAAAATAAAACAAAATATAAATCTCTTGTATAATCTGTTGAAAATAAATAAATACTTTTTTGTACCAAATCACTATTTAGTTAATATTCTACACGAGGCAATTATGAGTTTAACACCACAGAGAATCATTACAAGATTCTCTCGACTCTCGTTTTGACATCTGTCATTATGTACCAGGATATCATAAACCTGGACAGGTTTCATCTGAATGACGCTCAATATAGGTCAGCTTGAGCAACTGATTCCCCTTGGGGGGTTGACCCCGCAAGAAATGATTAGAAATGATTAAATTATTTTAAAATAATTTAATCATTTCTTTGTAACTGTAAAAAAATCTTATTCTTTATATGTATCATTTGAACAAAGAAAAGTCGACCGGGACATTGGAAAACAGATGTTTTTTAATTTTTATAAACTAGCGAAAAGTAATTGGTGCCACTTAGTAGTATGATATAAGAATTATATCAAATAACACATGGATCTAACCTCAGTCTACCCGCGAGTGGTGATCACGGACTACTTCGCAGTAGTCCGTCCAAAACGTCGGATTTCCAAAAAATTATAATATACGAGAAACTGTTAAAAACTGTTTAAATAATTTTATTTAAATTGTATAAAAATCGCGAAAATCAAAAATCCTGTTATGATGCCACTTAAAGAAATAAATAAATCTCAAAATCTCGTAAGTTCAGTATGACTACTGATAAATGCTCCACTGGAGCTGGAGAAACCACGAAATGCCTCTAAAATTGCGAAAAATGGTGAAAGTAATGTTATTTATATTAAACATTTTTTAAACATAGGTATAGGTATTATTTTTATTATTTATTTTCGTAATCTACCCTATGTAAGTATACCTAGAACGGAGGTAGATGACACAAAACCGGAGAGCTTAGAGAAATTAAAAATAATATATTCTAAAAAATTTTCTATTAAAATATATTTAATCTATTCGCTTAAAACATCACCGTTTTGTTTGAACAGTGTACGGATTTTGAGCCATTTATAAATTATCTTATCTTACATGTCAATCCTTCAACAAATGTTATAAATTTTCGTTATAATACATATATATTAATATAATCCAGCTTAAGGCCAGTAAAGCTTAAATTTAAAGAAGAAATCCCGGTGTATGTCGATTCTCTCGTAGTACTCCACTCCTGAAGGAACCTTTAAATATGATTCTACGTTCAGTAATCTTGGCTGTACGCTGTCATTTAGTACCGAAAGAGTTTTATATATGTTTTATGTCTTCACGTTTTTTGCTGCACATGGCATGTAGGCAGAAGGAATTCCAGGAACCACAGGAACCTAGTGTTAAGACACTCCGTTGCTTAGTCCTTGCATTCTCCGTCCCCGTTTAATATTACATTATATATATGTATAGATAATATTAAATATATGTACCTATCTATTTTTGAAATATATATTACTTAAAAAAACCGTTAAAACAATGTCTCAATAACGTAAAGCGTAACGTAAAGTTAACAGTTTTCTTGGGTAGATTCATAATGTTGTATTTAATCCAATCTCCATACTCGTATTAGATTCAGCTCCTGATTGGACCCTTGTGATGGACACGTATGAGAAACACTATAGAATCCCTAAGGATATTTACGTTTCGTCATCTAGACTGGATATTTTTCTTTATTCTCAAAGCCTTAAATGCGTAGTACTGGTAGAACTTATAGTTCTGTGGGAAACAAATATCCCGAAAGTCACCATCTAAAACTTAATAAGTGTTTCGATCTTACAATAGAACTGACCAGGAATAGGTTTAGAGCTAGCTTATATGCGATTGAAGTAGGAGCGAGAGGTATAACAGCGAAATCTCTCTATTTATTACTAAAACATCTCGGCCTGTCTAGAATTATCACAAATTCATTTCTAGAACGCACTTCGAAAGCTTCTTTGGTAGAATCATTTAAAATTTGGTGTCGGTAGTGGGAGGATCTCGGACAGTGAAGGTGAGCGTTAATGCATTTTAAAGGGGCCCTTTAACCTACACTTGGGTCACAAGTCCCAAGCGCTGCTCGGAGCTCCTCTCCCTACAACGCAATGGGCCCGGCACCCGCACGGTGAATCCATGGAACGCTAAGTTATTTCCTCTCTTGTCGTAATCGATTATTTTGAATCGATTACACATTCATTTCCCGTGAAAAATTTGTATTGTAAAATGTAGATAAGAAAAGTAAAATAAATAAGAAAATTAAAATTTATATACATAAATGTTATCTCAAGATCACTTTAAATATGTATGTATTTTTAATGAAGCATTATACGTTTCTGGCTATGAATAACAAATGTCATAATATACCATAATATAATCATATTATACCTAATTATAATTGATTATAACAATAATTATTCTGTTATTTTATAAAGTGGCGGTTTTATCGCTATGATAAATGGCGTAAACAGTTATAATGCCAAAAATAAATGAAATAAAGCGGTCAACATTCTATAGACGTCTGTTGGAGTATATTAATATTTTGTTGTTTTTCCTTTTTGTTTTCTTTGTTTCATTTTTTTTTGTGATTTTCGTGTAGTTTCGACAACTAACTGTTTTTTTTGTAGTTGTTAGAGCAATGGTCTATGAAAGTGATGAATGAAAATAGATCTGGAGATATGTGCGCATCTTTTTATACGAGGGTGGTATAAAGATAATGATTTAAACGAGAACCATCGTGGCGCAGACATGTAACGTCTGCCTGTAAACGCGACAGGTTGTGGGTTCGATTCCTACTTGGGGAAGATACTTATTTACAATTTCATCGTTTTACCAAAACTCAATACGCAATGCTTCGAAAAAGTGGAAAGCGGGGAACGAAGTGTCTTAACACTAGGTTCCCACGGTTCCTGCATTTCCCTCCGATAGCTAAGAGTGGCGGGAAGCTATATAAAAAAAGACTTGATTTGAACCATCGACTGAGATTTAGGAACGAAGTATCTTAATACTAGGTTCCTACCATTTCTCTGCGTACACTGCGCGAATCAACGTGACGTATGGCAGGATAAACGTTACCTTAATAATTAGTTCCTTGCGTTCTTCTGCTGTATAAAAAGTGGCATTTTATTCACACATTATGCGAAAAACATTTGCGATATTGAGATAAGAAAATGTATAAAGATCGAACAATTTATCTTTACATTTGTTGAAACTTTAAAACTTTATTTCTAATTTTTCTTTGATTTATTATTTTTTCTATTTTTATTAATAATCTGTGCCAATTTATCTTAATTTTATTAGTAGTCTGTATCTACTATGGTAAGTAATAAAACTCGTATGTAATAAAATAATATATACAGATCTATTGACTAATGCTAACAAATCAAAATGTATTAGATACGTATTTAATGTAATATCCAAACAAAGTGAAGTAGAAGTAGTCTTAAAATGTTTGCATTACGCGTAGCACCGCGCCGGTAGCGAAAATTAATATTATTAGAGTCGTTTAGCGAACGTGAAGAGCGTTCAGAAGGCTCTGATATCATCATTATTATTATATTCTAGAGTTTAGCTTTTTTATGTCTTCACACTTTATCCCGCACATGGCGGGGTAGGCAGAGGGAACTGCAGAAACCATGGGAACCTAGTGTTAAGACACTCCGTTGCTTAGTCCCTGCTTTCTCCGTCCGTGCTTTCCACCATTTTCGAGGCATTGCGTGTTAAATGGTGGAACTGAACGCCGCGTTTTGTCTAGTTTCCAGAGCGAAGAACATGGAAATAGAAAAATCCATCTTCCTCGAGTGGTAATCGAACTCATAAACCATCGCGTTTACAGGTATACGCTATGCATCAGTGCCCTGACGGTCCTCTAAAGTTTATCTTAATAACCTTAATTCCTAGATATCTAGATATATACCTAGATACCTAGACAGACTAAAAAACAATCTGTTATGCTGATAGCTTATAGCCTTTCTGGATAATTGAACTATACTGTACAAGAAATATTATATTTTATCGATTTTAAAAAAACTATTTAGTTTGTAGAGTATTAATTATTTGATAGTACTACGTTACATTCACTTTCAAATATATGTGTGTACAAAAAACAGACGCACTTGTTGGTAGATCGGATTATAAAAAAAACAATTTCCGATCTATAATTGATTTAATAATGACGATTAATTGCATATTATCAGGCGAAATCCGTATAAATAATTGGATTTAATAATTACAGTATATTAACCAAGGTTAACTTACATACTGTTACATATATATATATATATATATATATATATATATATATATATATATATATATATATATATATATATATATATATATATATATATATATATATATATATATATATATATATATATATATATATATATATATATATATATATATATATATATATATATATATATATATATATATATATGTGTATATATATGTATATATTCAGAGTCGTCGATTAAGATTTAATTACAAATTAATACTGACCATGTTTGGGAAGCATTTACTGTGCAAATTTTTGTCTCTGTGTACGTCAGCTTATTATTTGCATAAATATTATAAAATTTACATATAAACATAGTTTCACGCTCTATTCCTAGCGAGGTAGTCAGAGAGAACAGAGCGCCAAACGCTGCAGTCTCTGCATACCTCTTTCGCCTCTTCCACTGTCATTAGCTTCTTCACATACGCTCTCCGGGGAGTCCTCATGCTTTTTAAGTGAACTTCCTCCAGTATCTTCGATACTTTGTTTTCGAAAGTCAACTGAGGTCTCCCCTTACCTATTAATATTTTTTTAAAAATAATATTAGGTATATGTTATCTCGACAACATATAACATACAAATATGATTGAGGTTTGAAACAGGTTTATCTATTTTGTTTCTTTTTGACGTATCTGCTATTTAAATCTATGACCTTCACGTTCAATAAATTTGGATTACATTTAGTTTTAAATTCCACATTTGTATGACGTCGGCTCTGGTATAATATTAAGTGATACATCATAATAATTTAATGTTTTTTATAGCTTAGGGAACCCCAGGAACCGTGGGAACCTAGTGTTAAGACACTAAGAATCCTTTCCTTTTTTTCGAGGTATTGCGTGTTGAGTGGCGGAACTCAACACTGGGTTTTGCTTTGCTAGAGCGAAGAAAATGAAAATGAAAAAATCCATGTTCCCCGAGTGGGAATCGAACTCACAAACTATTGCATTTAAGGCAGGCAAACGCTACATCTGCGCCACAACGTAAATGCCGTCTTAGTGCAATATCACAGCGTCTAAGTTTAATCGCGACGACGACGATGATGCTGGGTTCGATTTCCACTTAGTAAACAAGTTAGTGTGACGTTGAGTTCCATCACTTATTACAGAATGTGTCAAGTTTGTTTTTTTTTATATTATAAGATGACAAACGAGCAGAAAGGCCACTTGATGTTAAGTGGACACCCTCGCCCATAGAGATCCGCAACCTGAGAGGATGTGGATGCGTTGTCAACTAGACTTTTTTTCTATCCAAACTACTTCGGATAGAATAAATTAATGAATTTGTATAAATATCCTTTAAAAGAAACGGTATACATAGTTTTATTAAGTAATTAGCTACTATATATTAACTACTAATATTTACAATAAGTGGAAGAAAAATACTTGTTTGGTAGTTTTTTATTTAAAAATTTCGGTAAATGAAACTAGGAGGACCGTCGTGGCGCTGAGGCGTAAGCGTCTGCCTGTAAACGCGACGGTTTGAGGGTTCGATTCCCACTCGGGGAAGATGGATTTTTCTATTTCCATTATCAAAAAAATAATGAATCTCTAGGTTTAACACGTTTTAGTGTAACTGCTTGAAATGTATCAGCATTTTACTCGTAATGAGGATTTTGTTTCGGAGTACTGTTTATATAATTTTGATATCAATTTGTATGTAGGTATAATTTTACTATGCTATAGTAAGTAAAGCACAAAATTTTGCGCTTCTACAAAGTTTTTACAAGTTATTCCTACGCTTAATTTGGCTTATTATAATTTGTAATATAGTTTTTATCTGTTCTTTCGTAAACATTGGTCATTTTATGCTTTTCCGCCGTCGTCATAAAACTAGTTCGACTTAGTTTGTTTTAGATTGATACAATTGTGCCGGTCTACTTGGAAACGACAGACAGCGTTTTTATTAACGTACCACTATGTCAATAAAAACGCTGCCCATTTGAGAAGAAAATATAGAGAAATGATTGTGATCTTTATTCTGTATATAGATAAAGAGTAAATTACCATTACTTTCTAAAATATTTTCTGATAACAAATGTTTTTATTATTGGTCTCAAACTTTTGACCGGTAGTGTATATACTAAATACAACCGACATAATACGACATTTAAGTAAGCATGACTGTAAACACGACGGGGTTCGATTCCTGTTTGAAGGATTGATTTTATTTCGTCATCTGGCAAATATTAAGTCCGTTGAAATTCTGCCGCTCCCACAACGTCTCTAATTTAAAAAGCGGAGAGCTTAGTCCCTTGACATTAGGTTTTCTGTGCTTGCCCTGTTGTTTACGGGATAAAACGTGAGTCTGAAAAAAATGATAATTGAACTTGTTCGAAGAAAAAGGTTTGACCAGTGCCTTACCAAAACGATAATAAATAGTCTTTTTTAAGCATGACAACGAATTCCCCGAACGTAATACCTGTTTATCGTGGAGTAACAAAATGTTTTTTAATAATGTTCTCATGAATTCCTTTAGTTGCTAATAGGGAGTTATTTATAAAAGTAGTTAAGTTAGTCCGATATGTCCTTACGTTCATATATATTTTTAACTAAGCAATGAATTGACATATATTAAGATCAGTACAGTACAGTCCAATCCACTGAACGTACAAAGAACTGATCCTTAACTTAATCTTAGAATTAAGCAGATTGGTTCTTTGTAGGGCATTATAGAGCGTAGGGTATAGATATTGAAAAATTCCCGATTAGAAAAGTTGAAAGATTGAGAAGTCTGTAATTTGCGGTAAATCTCTATTTTTCAAATTAATTAATAAAAAAATATAATTAGGTATTTATCTAATTAATATTAATAATTAATATTTTAAACTGCAACAGAAACATCTATAATGATAAAAAATTTAAATATTTTATATGTATATCTAAATGTCGTGTTATTTCATGCACAAATGAGATCGCTCTTATCATCTTATCAACGCTTAGTGACATTAACATATGTCCCATATAAAATTATATCAATAACATAATATTAGCATATGTATAAAATATTATACTATTGTATTCAAATTTATTTAATTTCGCTCTTGAATCTCGTGGGCCTTTCCAGTTAATTTTAACTTTATAACTTGTTTTTTTTTTAGCTTCACGCTTTATCCCACATATTTCAATTCTTTTTTTGAGGCATTGCCTGTTGAGTAGCGGAACTCAACGCACTTAACCTAATTTCCAGGACAAAGAGTATGGAAATAGAAAAATCCATCTTCCCCAAGTGGGAATCGAACCCACAAACCGTCGCGTTTATAGGCAGACACTGCCTCTGCGACACGATTGTCCTCTAAAACTTAACTAAAACTTGTTATAAAAGAATTATTTGGAAGAATGTTTAAGATATTTTGTTACGCATATCTATTTACTTATATTCTAGAGGACTCGTAGACGCGTTGCTATAGCAACGTGTTGCCATAGCAACGCTGTATATCACGCTGTACAATAGTTTAAATTGTCAAACACAGGGCAGTGTGTGAGTTTCTTATGTATTTAGTAACTTCCGTTACTAAGTGACTGATAATTTAAATTTGTACTATCAAATGTGAATATATATTGTATTTAACTGAATATTCCGTAAAAACAAGCGAAATTTGAATGCCTGACACAATATTTTTATTTTATTAGAACACTGCTTTAACAGTAATCTATATTTATATAGTAAGAAATCTATTTGAAAATAGGATAAACATACATGATAAAAACTATAAAAGCGATGAAAGTATTAGAATCGCGGCTGTTGGAGACAGCGGTCCGTGTTGGAAGCGAACTAACCTGCAATATTGTAATTTAGTGTCTTGTGTCGTTAACTACATTACGTATAATGTCTGTCTAAATCGAAACATATGGTTTACGTGTGTTTGTTGATTTTCTTTAAAAATAACTTTAACCGCTTCAGATTTCAAAATAAATTTTAATAAAAATTCGCACAAACTATTGGTTGGAAAGTGGCAAACTTTGCTTGCATTTTAAACGCAAATGTATACCTACTCATTTGCAAGCATTTGATTTGGTTAACAGAAAGTCATACTATATTTAGTATTATATTTTATCCGACGTCATACAAATGCGGAATTAGAGACTGAACGCATGGTTTAGTGGTCTTAGACAATTTGTAAGAGGCTTTTTCCAAAAAAGTTCAAATCTCGCCAGGGTTAAATATTTTTTATGTTTTATTTTTTTTTTTGTAACTTCACGCTTTATCCCGCACATGGCAGGGTAGGCAGAGGGAACCGGAGGAACCGTGGGAACCTAGTGTTAAAAAACTCCGTTGCTTAGTCCCTGCTTTCTCGGCTCACTCAACGCCACACTTTGCCTAGTTTCCAGAGCGAAGAATATGGAAATAGAAAAATCCATCTTCCACGAGTGGGAATCGAACCTATAAACCGTCGCGTTTACAGGCAGAACCTAAGCAACTTTTTATAATTAACGTATTATTTGCCAACAGTTGGGACGACTACAACGCATTTGACGGTCGTGCGCGTGAACAGCGATCCAGCACCAGTAAAAGACCATCAGGTGCCAGTGTTCCTCTACAGCAGGCACTCGTTTGTTGCAGACCAATGGGATCTAACTACTAATCAGGTATGTAGCATGTGACTATATACGGTTTCAGTAAATGCAGTACAGCGTTTAGTTACGCCACTCAACTTGCAACGTCTCGAAGAGAAAAAGACACCCGAAAGTTTTGACACTACGTTCTCTTTGTCTGCCTTTGTATGCAGTTTTATCTATGAATTTAAAATATAATAATTATAATTGAATGGTAACCTTTCGTAGAGTAGTTAAGTTCTAATTCGTAAGAATGCTTTTATTTCAATATTTTTATTTTGATCTTGTGTGACAAAGCGCGGCTACAGTTTTTGGCTAGTACTAGGACGCCGTACTGATACGCGTATCTATCTACATATATTCGTGGGGCGTTCAATGTATTCTCGGTATAGGTATGAAGGAAAAGGCGGAAAATTCTGAATAAATTTTATTTTTCAATATACTCCCCTAACATCTCAATACATTTATTTGTTCTTCAAAGTAACTTTTCAATTCTCTCTGAAAAATATTTTTCTTCATGGGCCGAAAAATGTTCGTTTATTGCTCCCTTCAACTCTTCGTCGTCCGAAAAATGCTTTCCACGAAGGTATTTTTTTAGATTAATAATCACTAGGGGCCAGGTCCGGACTGTAGGGTGGATGATTGATTTCTTCAAATCCATACTCCCGCACAGCAGCCTGGGCAAGGCGCGCCTTGTGAATCGGCGCGTTGTCGTGAAGCAACAACACACCTGCGGTTAATATTCCACGTCTTTTTTCTTTATTTGCCTCGTTTAAATTACGTAGGGTAGTTGCGTATGATGCAGCAGTAATACTTTGACCTTTTTTTGTGTACTCGATTATAAAGATTCCCTTAGAATCCCAAAACACCGTGGCCATGAGGTTTCCTGCATACGGAGTGACTTTGAACTTCTTCGACGGGTCTGGTCTAGACTCTTGCTTACTCTCAGGGTCATAGTGATGAACCCACGTTTCATCACCAGTAACAATCCGATGGAAAATACCTTGCGGATTATCATCACAGTGGTCCAAAAACTCCTTACAACTGTCAACTCGCACTTGTTTTGTAGCGCGGTGAGCATTCGCGGCACCCATCTTGCACTGACCTTTGACAAATTCAGGCACTCATGAAGGATTGTGTGAATGGTACCCACGGATAGCTTAGTCATTTCTGCTAATGTTTTCACTCTTACACGGGCATCTTCAAGTACAAGTTTTTCGACTAATTTGACGTTTTCTTCAGTAGCGGCACAAATTGACCCACCAGCGCGGGGGTCGTCTTCAATGCTCTCTCTACCCCGTTTGAATTCACTTGACCACTTCTGAATTGTAGATAATGATGGCGCAGAATCTTGGTAAACAGCCACCATTTCTTCATGGATAATTTTTTGAGTTTTTCCTTGTTTTGTAAGGAATTTTATCACTGCGCGATGCTCGATTTTTTTCATCATTGTCAAATCAGTCATGATAGTTGTCTTTTCACAATGATGTCTTGAATACTAATGGTGGTAATTAAATGAAATTTCGCATTTATACCCTCAAAAAGTGTCATTAACTAATGAGATAATTAAATTACCCTTATCATTAGTATATCATCTCGATACCGAGAATACATTGAACGCCCCTCGTATTCTAGAGGATTCTGACGTTTCCAAAGTATTTTTGGATTTTGTGATATCTATAGTTAAATAACCCACTATAGCCACTATAACCCACTATACCTATAGCTAAATAACCCACTGACCACCTGACCACTTAGCCATACTTGAAAGCATGACTAAAAATCATAAAACGGTCTATTAAAATTAATATTATTTTAATTACTGCTACCCGCATGTTCATTTGTATTTCATTTTCTAATATATTTTTTCCTATTCACATGGAAATTTCGGAAAAACCTCTCTTATTGAATCTAGGATCCTGTAACCACCACGAAGATGCCACATGCCATCCACTGAGTGTTGTTGAAACAATAGAATATCATAAATTATTTTAATCATTAGCTATTCAGTCAGCAACGATCGATAGTGATTTATGAACAATAAATATGAAAATATTTACATCTTGAAATAACAAGATTATGTATTCCGTCAACGATTCATCGTTCCTTTAGTATGTTCTTATTATAGATCTTTCTAGGATATATAGTGGATTTCATTTAAAATATTCTTTTAATTATATTTTATCAAAAGGGTCGTATTGTGGGTTCGATTCCTCAGAGAATGAATAACGATAGCATGGTAGGCAGAGGGAACCGCAGGAACTATATGAACCTAAAGTTAACGCGCTCTATTTCCCGCCTCCCGCCTTTCGAAACGTTAGATGCTAAGTGGCGGAACACAACGCCGCGCTTTGCCTAGTTGCCAGAGCGTAGAAAATGGAAATGAAGTAATCCATTCTCTTCGAATGGGAATCGAACTCACAAACCGACGACCATAAATTAAGTTTACAATTTATGTGCTGTCAATGAACAAAGTTAGAATTTTTATGCAATTTTTTTATTTAAGTACTATTAATTAATAGCTGTTTGTGAGTTTAAAATATGATCCCATTTAAATATTTAATGGCGTCAGTTAGTCAGTAATTATTTTTTTACATTATAATTATTTTGAATAATAAAATTATATTTATATATTATGTAAATTTAACAAGAATTTATATATTATTTGTTCATACGTAGATACATATGTTTAAATGAATGCATTGTTATCATTGACTTTTGTTTAGTTTAGTCATGTCAATGACTCGGCAACACGGCACTGTATCATTCCTTCAACAACTTGGATTTCTGTAGTTAAAAGTCAACTTGTTATTATTAAACTAACTCTACTTTCACAACGCAGCTGCCTAGTATTTTTGTTTGGACAACTATGTTCTATGGTACGTGTTTTATGAGGCCTTGTGGCTGTTATCTCGGTGGTCGCAGGTTTGATTTTCCCTTGGATATTTAATCGAGATTTATTTCTATAATATATTTTTTTAACACATTTTATATTTCTTTTGTACGTGATGGAACCGTAAGTCACATACTAAAGTCATGTTTTTGAATATCTTGTAGTTTTCCGCTTGAGCAAGATCTGAACTTAAACAAATAAGACCTGTGCGTGCTATATAATTTAAACATCTAAACTATGTCAGCGACATACATATATTTTAATAGGATATATATTAATATATACATATACAAGACCGTCATGGTACACCGGTATATCGTCTGTCTGTAAACGTTTGGCAAAAAAACAATATGGGGCGTTCAGTTCCGCACAACACATAGAGCGGAAAACAGAGAAACAGAGTGTCTCAACACTATGTTCTCAATGTGTTATATGTTATTAAGACGTAAAATAAAAAATATAAAAATTGTACATTTCATAAAGCAACGATAGTATAGAAATTCTTGAACATAAATGCTGATATCTTATATTATGTATAGATACACATATTTAATACCTATATGCGCATAATATGCATAATATGCATGCAAAGATAATACTTGTAAAAAAACAGCGCTAATAAGCCCACATGGTATTAATGCATTTTAATTTCCATTTTTTTATCACAAAACTAAATTCTTATCGCAGATTTATTTGTTTTCATGGTTGTTATGACCGCATTCTTTGTGGAGTTTTTACACGGTTAAGACTAATATAGAGAATATGTACCTAGTTAATATTATTTTAACATTCTTTAAAACTAGGGTCGCTGGTTCAATTCTTTTAAAAGACGCTCAATATTTGCTGTAGAAATTATCCTAAAATTTTATTTTTTTGTTAAAATTATTAGCTTTTTCTTTAGTTAAATAATTTTGCCTTATCGTTAAGTTTTAAAACAAAGAAATTATTATTATACTAATATTAGAAACACGAGTTTGTTTGATTGATCGCCTTTATCTAAGGAAGTACTAAATAAATTTTGACAAATCGTTTCGTAAATTAAAAAGTTCTTAATCATTTCCATTTCACGGCGCAGGAGAAGTTGTTGACTATAAGTTATTAGTATTATTATAGAACAGTAAAAAATTATGCTAATTTACGAAGTATTTGAAGAATTCAAATATTTTTTTTATTGTACAGCTACGGGACCTAGAAAAGACCTACATTATAAATAATTAAGATTTCAAAGAGAAACTCTTTTGGCGCAAACATATCGTAGCTAAATTATAACCAAATAAAATGGCTTCTTATTGCAGTTTAGCAAGATGAGCATTCACCTGTGACATATAATATTAAAAAAAATAAACGTCAAAATAAAGAAAAAAAAACAGTTAATAATAAATGGTAACTGATCAATTACTTAACGCATAAATGAGCCAAGCTATCAAATTCTGTTGATAAATGGAGAATATGTAATTAATATCTTAAACCACAGTTTAAGTCAAGCTTATAATTATTAATAAGCATATATTTACTGGTTAATTTTTTTAGAACAAACTTTAGCTAGTGATGTGTGTGGAGAGAATAGAATTATCATAATTAAAGGAAGTAATAAAGAAAAACATATGTATTTTTTTCTATATATTATATTGTCATCGATCCTTGATATGTATTCGTGAAATATATCCTATATTTCAATGTTATGTATATGGATACATACATATATACATACATCCATACATACATACATACATACACACATTATGTACATATGTATGTATGGATGAACACGTACGAGCCTATTAAAAGCAATGCCTTTGGATAATTTTTTAAGTATCTATAACATACAATACCTGTATATAATCTATATAGAACGAAAGCATGTTGATTTTATCTATCAAAATGCATTTTCAACCACGAGATGTGTTTGGGCATGCAAAGTAGTCATTATGAAATAAGAATTCGCTTGTAAACGATTTTCATTTTAAATTGTCTACTCTTAATGGTATTTAAATTATTTTTATTTGTATTAATTGATATCTTATGTATTTAACCTTTTAATACGCTTGTTTAAAAGCAATGGAAATATAAGTAAGGAAAGACTCTTAGCCTGTTTCTATATATACTCGTATATCGATTTTTTTATTTATAAACACTTACAATCCTTTTGTCGTACATTTTTTCCTCAAAATCACAAACCAGAAACCATGTTTTTTAAATTATTTTATATTAAGTAATATTTAGCTACATGGATACATTTTTTTTGCTCAAATGTAATTGACTCTACAGACGCTTGGTGCGTACCCTTTTTTAACTTATACTATATGTTCTTATCATAAATATTGATTATATTAATATTAATACATAATATATAGAATTAATATTAATCATAAAGAACTCGTATCTTTACATTGTTTTTTATATTTAATATTACTTAGAACTAAAGCTATGGCTGATAAGCGAATTACATAAGTTCATACATTCAATTTTTGGCGTTATAAATAAATTAAATTATATTATAAATTAGGGTCACTTGATGGTGGGGTAAGTAAGCGTAGATAATTTACGTTATACTATAACCTTTGAAGTGCTGTAGATTCCCGGCGCGGCGCCAGCACGGTGCCATTGTGGCTTGACAACCTTCACGATGAACACAACAAGGTCTAATAGAGCTTTTATTGTACATTGCCTTGTAACAAACTTATAGACAAAGGTAAAGAAACACCGTAAGCCATTCCACAATGTGGAAATATTTCTTAGCTATGCCTTGGAAATCTTTGGAAAGCATGTCTACATACACCTTAAATTATGAAGATGGTCCTGTAGCTTTTCTGGTGTCATGGGGTGACTGTCACTTACCATGTCATGATGGATGGTCACAGGAACTGCTTTTTGCTTTGTCATGCGTAGAAACTCTTATTAAAAGCGAAAACGAAATGATTTCTCTTTGTAATCTCCGTACTTTCAGTACAAAATTAGCGTAAATAATTAAAAGTATATAAATAACTAAGGGCTTTTTTAGCTCCAAACGTTTTATCGCTGAGTAGGCAGAGGGAACCGCAGGAACCATAGGAACCTAGTGTTAAGACACTCCGTATCCTGCTTTCCGCCTTTTTCGAGACATTGCGTTTTGAGTGACGGAACTCAGTACTACACAAGTTACCAGAGCGAAGAAAATAGAAATTGAAAAATCCATCTTCCCCAAATTCCCATTTGAACCCACAAACCGTCGCGGTTACAAGCAGACGCTACGCTTTAGCATCACTATAGTTCTTTACTTTGTTAGTTTCACCATATTTCCTTACAAAATAAACATATTTCTATGAAAATAAAACGAAAATATTTGTTTGACGAGAATCTACAAGCGTTTATCAACAAATAAGTGACGGTCCACTGAACAATCACACGTCCGCGCGCATCAGTGTTACAGCCTCTATGACTTTATGAATACTAATGCGATTGTTTACTGCAACACTTGTTGCTAAGACACAAGAGACCTGTGTAATTACTAAGCCGTTTTGATTTGATTACGTGCTGTATATCAATGTAATTGGTCTGTTGATAGTTTTGTTGTGTTGTTCTTGGAATTATGATATATATAGGTATATATTGCATTCTTTAGAGTTGTTATGTTTATTTTAAGTTAATCCAAGTGGCGGTATTAAGTTAAGCCATGCTATATACCATGTTTTGAATTCGGACGAAAAACAAAAAAAAACACTTTATATTAGAGTGGTCATTAGCATGTCATAACAGATTTGTCATTGTACACTGAAAATATATAGAATTATATGTTTGTTTCCATAAGAAATTGTAATAAAAACCATAATACTAGGTTATGTAATTCACCGCAAACTACCTAATTAACTCAAAAATTCTGGAGGAATTTTAACAGAGAGAGAGAGAGAGAGAAGAGAAAATCTCTCCATTATATACTTTATATATATGCTCATACTGTTTATCATAAATAACTATAACGTTCTACCAATTAAATCTCAGCTCAGATCATATCGAGGCGGTGTATCACATGTGATGCATACAATTGTTTTGACCTTGACTCTTCGTTTTAAAACAATAACTGTCTATTAATAGATGTAATTATGAATTTTAATTATGATATATAATATTTATAAAAAAAAATATATGAAAAACCGTCGCGATACAGAGGCGCAGCATCTGCCTGTAAACGCGACGGTTTATAAGTTCAATTCCCATTCAGTGAGGATGGATTATTCCATTTTCTTGGTTCTGATCACCGGGTAAGTGAGGCGTTGAATTAAGTTACTATACACAGAATGCCGCGAAAGGCAGAAAACGGAAAACATAGTGTCTTAACACTAAGTTCCCGTTTCCTGCGCATTCCTCTGCCTACCATGCTGTGAGCGGGATAAAGCGTGAAGCTACAAAAAAACTAACAGAAATTACTGCTACAGGTTTTGTCTGATGATTTGGGGTTCAATATCCACGGAAGGCAATGTATGTATAGCTTTATGTATATCCCACAAGAATGTAGAAATAAAACACTTTTCACTTCTTAAAATTAGCAGAAAATAAAAAAAAAACATTGTTTTACGCTTCAGCAATGAAAATTGCAAGCATAAGTGTATAATAATATACACACATTGTTAATGAGAGAACTGAGTGTGACGATAAAGGATAAGGGCGTTGACCTCTTTGTTATAAATCTGGACGTCTGGCCCACGCGTACAGACCAACGGCCATTGTATTGATAAACGGAGGACATCGAAAACTATGTCGTTATTTTATTTTATATTAATAAAAAGAAATTGATGGCCGTGGTGGCGCAGAGCTAAACGCGACAGTTTAGGGGTTCGATTCCCACTTGGGGAATATAGATTTTTCTATGTCAATTTGCTTCGCTCTGGAAACTAAGCTAGGCAAAGATTGGCATTGAGTCCCGCCACTCAACACGCAATGCCTCGAAAAAGGCGGAAAGCGGGGACGGAGAAAGCAGGGACTAAGAAACGGAGTGTTTTACCACTAGGTTCCTGTGTTTCCTGCAGTTCCCTCTGCTTACCCTGTCATGTACGGGATAAAGCGTGAAGACATAAAAAAAGACTACTTTTTGTATTAATGACTGTTTTTTAATTAACAATTAAAATTCCATATTTCCGTACTAGAAGTATTTTTTATTTCGCAGTGCGGAGTAGTATTTTAAAAATTATAAAAAAAATATGCACAAATATACTAAATAAAAATCAAAGTGCAGCACTGAGTTCCGCCACTCAACTCGTAATCCTCAAAAGGCGTGGGGAACGGAGTGTCGTAACACTTAGTTCTTACGGTTGTTGCGATTCCTTCTGCCTACTCTAGTATGTATGGGATAAAGCGTAAAGCTATAAGTGAAAAATTTATTAAAAAAAATATAAATGGCCTACTTATCGTTTAGTCATTAGGTGCGATTAATAAAATGGTTTATATAATTGTATTTTTTATGTTTGAACGTTTTGTTAGTGTGTATTATATTTAATAGACATTTACGTTCTGTATTTTAATATAAATATATACGTATAAAATAATTTGCTTTTTAATAAAAAATTAAATTAATTGAATTATTCGTAGCGCAGAGGCGTAAGCGTCAGCCTGTAAACGCGACGGTTTGTGGGTTCGATTCCCACTCGGGGAAGATGAATTTTTCTATTTTCCATTTTCTTCGCTCCGGAAACTAGGCAAAACGCGGCGTTGAGTTCCGCCACTCAACACGCAATGCCTCGATAAAGGCGGAAGGTGGGGACGAAGAAAGCACTAAGTTCATATAGTTCCTGCAGTTCCCTCGGCCTACCCTGCAATATGCGGGAAGCTAAAAACAAAAAAAAGAATATTCAGGAAGCAGACAATGATTTTGTTCTTTTTTAAATAATAGTATGAATTAACGCAACTTTATAAACATATTGAAGAGCTATAAGACATACATAGATAAGGTATTTTTTTGCATATAGTATATTTTTTGAATTGACTTAAAATACCGATAAACACGCAATTAATCGAATTGAAATATTTCTATAATTTCAGCCATAATCCAAATGTCATAGTTAATAAACTCCATCGACTACATGAAATGCCATAACTGGTTTAAATTTTAAATGTTTTGTTTGTCTAACGTTATCTAATAAAATCAAACGTCATTTGAACAAATTTGAATAAAATATTCATAAATACGCTTGTTTATTCCATATATTTTGTAGTGGAATGAATTTAATAAATAAGATTTTTATATTTTTATATGTTTTTGTAAAGAGTTCATCTTGGCGCAGTAGATCCATTGGATTTGACTTTCAACGAGATTAATTAATATATATATATATATATATATATATATATATATATATATATATATATATATATATATATATATATATATATATATATATATATATATATATATATATATATATATATATATATATATATATATATATATATATATATATATATATATATATATATATATATATATATATATATATATATATATATATATATATATATATATATATATATATATATATATATATATATATATATATATATATATATATATATATATATATACTCACGTAACTACCCCAGCTTTACAATAACAAAATGGCGTACAAAAAAGTAAATTACTTCAACTAATTAAACTAATAGTTATTTTAAAAGGTAACGTAACATGACTTCCGCCAATTAATTGTTTGTTATTCATAGTTAAAACTTAATGGAGTTATATGTTTAGGTTTTTTTATTGTTCTATTACTTTTTGATAAGTTCCTGATATTATTATCTATTGGATATTTTCTTAATAAGCATCACAAGCAATTGTACACAATTTGTTGGAGAAAGCAAAGAGAATTTAGTATCTCTCTCCGTTCTCCGTTTTCGTCGATCCAATATGAACCACCACAGTTTTTCCTAACAACAAAAACAGGGAGATTAGTATAGAGTGTACTTAAACATTATATAAATAAAAATAAATGTTACAAATATACCAACTAGTCAAAATAGATATATCGACATAGATATTTTACGTCCACATAAGCAGCGTTGAGTAACATTTTACGGATGTTTTATAAAATTTTTGTGCCAAATTTATCTTTTGTATATTTTTTTGTGCTAAACACATAAATAATAATATATTAAAATTAAGCGGGAATACAGAACGGAGTGTCAGAACACTATGTTCCCTTTACCTATTCTCCTATGAGAGATACAGATATCTTTAGATATCGTTTTAATATAGATTCTAATCAAACTATACTTAATTGTGCTACATTCTGCCTCAAAGTTTTAGGCATTTGGAGGCAAATTGTTAAAATAAATTAAAAAAAAACACACCAACTTATATTATAGTTTGTATTATCAATAAAAACAGTTCTATTTTTGACCTCTTCTGTAATTGAATCATAAGCCGACCCTGGATGGTACTCATTCGAATTAATGGCCCTCTGTCAAAACGAGGTCACTTGTATCTGCTTATAGAGCTTATAAACAAAATTTGACAAACTCACTTCTTAATATGATCTGAGATATGTGAGTGACACATCATTACGTTTTCTATTTTTTCTCCGTGTTATTATACATTATACTTTACGTACGTAGTGTTGGAGCACTCTGTTTCCCGTTCTCTGTCCAAGTTTCGAAATTAAGTGGCAGATTTCAACGCTGCTGTGTTTTTTTACCTAGGATAGGATAGTAGTCAAATTCGAATAACCGTCATATATGAGGATCGTGGCGCAATGGCGTAGTGTCGGCCTATAAATGCGACTATTTGTGGATTCGATTCCCATGAGCGGATGATAGATTTTTCTATTAAATTTTTTTCGCTCTAGCAACTAGACTAAGCACGACACTGAGTTCCGCCACTAAATACACAATGCCTCGAAAAAAGCCGGAAATCCTACGTTCCCACAGTTCCTGCCGTTCCGTCTGTCTACTCTACTATATTCAGGATAAAGCGTGAAGTTAAAAAAAAAACTAAAGAAAAAAAATTAAGTAACATTTTCGGTAATCCAAAGAAGTTAATAGTACACAAAAAAGAAGCTTGAAATCATTTCCTTCATCATCTCGGCTATTTTAACATTCTGTCAAGCGTAAAATAGACGATCCGACGCATACCTTTCGTTCGGCCCTAAAACTGCATAGTCAGTCGTTAGATAGAGGTCATCGAACTTGCATTACCGACCTCTCTCCCTAGTGCCTTAGTTATTAGTTTGTTTAATTGTAATTTTAGTATTTTTTCATCGTGGTGCAGTGAAACAGCTTAGAATTGTAAGTAGGTTGGAGTTCGATTCCCAATCGATGATGATACTGATAGATGATGAAACAATAATGATGAACGGATTTGGATGGCACACGGAGAGCAGAGTGTTTTGTCACTTTTAATACTTGGCTCTTATAGATATCATAAATATAGATTAAAAAAAAAAATGACGTAAGAAATTTGTGCCTTAATTTTTTATATTGAAACTGGCTCGCTCGAAATGCCATTTATTAGAAGAAGAAGAAGAAATTCTTCTATATTTTATAAATGGAGAACAGTTTTGTTTTATTTGCTAAGATTACAAAGCAAATGCTTGATATAAATGGCTTCACAGCGCTTACTGCATGAATTATACATCTTATATATTTAATTCTTCAAATGCAATTGTAATGAATTAAGCTAATATGACGTCAATTACAGATAAAATATTACATTTATTAACCTGCAAATCAAAAACCTTTTTATTTGATAATTTAACATTGGAAAATACTAGAAAAAGAAAGTGGTTTGACCGCCAAGTCGATGTTACCAAGTCGAGTTGAGCGTACGTTGTTTCAACAAGCCATTTCTGTGGATACACTGACATAAAAAATACTGATATTTTTGGTTAAAAAAAGTATAAATTACTAATAAACTATATACCTTTTATAATTTTCGATTCTAGTAAATCGATTCAGTTAATCTCGGATTAAATCGATATATTATCGATATATTAAATCGACACACTTTAAAATCATGATATACATCATATAAATAACCATAACATTATATCATAAAAATAATGGTAAAACCAAATAATTGGTGCAATTACTTTAAAATTAGGTATTTTAAATTAATTGCACCAAAGCGGTTGTCTTTGTATGGCTCTTTAAAACATATTGTTACTATATAAATAGGGTAATTTGTTTTTAAAATGAAAAAAAAAAAACACTTTAGTATAATTTAATATAATTATAAAATTTCGCTTATATCACATCAATATCTTTAATAATGACATAGCAAGCTAGTGATTACATAATAACGAAACCTAACGCCGTGCTTTATTTACACACAAGATATAGAATATATTAATGGGGTATAAACCTTTAAACGAATTTATATAAAAATATATATAGATTTTGCATAATATTTTTTTATTTTTCTCGGTTATGGTTGGTTATTTTCTATATAGCCTAACTGAATGATACGATTCCAGTTGGTACTAAATTAAGTGCTTAGTAGGTTTTAAATTTTAATTATATATTAGTAGTACAGTGAATATCTTGTCCTATTTTTTTTCTATAGGAAAGAGGGAATTGGCAGTATGTTCAAAATTGATATATACATTCAGCTTCACGGTTTATCCCAAACTAGGTAGTCAAAGAGTGCAAAACGCTGTGATCCCTGTACACTTAATTCGCCTCGTTCACTGTCATTAAGCTCTTCATACATGCTCTCCAGGGTGTCCTCATGATTTTTACGTGACCTTCCTCCAGTATCTTCAATACTGTATTTTAGAAAGTTAACCAAGACCCGGGAACGGAATGTCCAACACAAGGTTCCTTTTATATATAGTGCAGCGTGAATTTGAATAAAAAAAATAAAAATATAAGAATTTTGTACCTTTAATTTACATATATTATTTAAAGATATTTTTATACACTTATGTACCAAAACGACAAATAATACTTGTAGTATAGACCGGACGGGCGAAGCCGCGAGCGGTACACTAGCTTAAAATAATCGCTAACCAAACTTGTTATTCATCTAACATAGCCTCCATTATTCCATTAAGATTATTAATATTAATAATTATAATATATCTATTAGTAAACAGATAACGGACTCGTTTCAATCATGACCGATCTACTTAGCGCTGAGTAGATAAGAATTGTTAACAAATATAAAATATGTACAGAAAGTTTCCTGAGGACTGCCTGTAACGCGACGGTTTCTGGGTTCGATTCCCAGTCGAGGAAGATGGATTTTTCTATTTCCATTTTCTTCGCTCTGTTAAACCAGGCAAAGCGCAGCGTTGAGTTCCGCCACTCAACACGCAATGCCTCGAAAAAGACGGAAAGCGGGGACCGAGAAAGCAGGGACTAAGCAACGGAGTGTTTTAACACTAGGTTCCCACGGTTCCAGCAGTTCCCTCTGCCTACCCTGCCATGTGCGGGATAAAGCGTGAAGTTAAAATATACAACAAGTACCAACTAGTGTATCTATGTGCACTACATAGTAACATAGCGGTCATATTTTTTACTTATATATTCCGCTACTCTAATGGCATAGCAACAGTGCTTATGCTCGGTGAACGTGACGGTTGCATACAGGACTCTTTTTTTGCTAGATTACGTTATAGTGCACTTATTAGAGGCATGCTTGTACATGATGGGTTCTTTTCTCGAATACCAAAATTTACACTACTATTATAAAGTTGAGATTTTTTTGGAATCTAAAACAATTAGTTTGATAAAAGAACATATTTTTTGTATATAGTCTATAAGCTATATTATATGATATTAAAAGTTTTAATGAAACCCAATGTTGTTGCGGTCAGAGTAACCTATTTGACCGCTTTGGATGAAGCGAGGGTAAAAGTCGATTACGCAACCCATTAGGTATTATATGATACCGTTACAAAAATAATATTATTTATATATATATATATATATATATATATATATATATATATATATATATATATATATATATATATATATATATATATATATATATATATATATATATATATATATATATATATATATATATATATATATATATATATATATATATATATATATATATACATATATATATATATATATATATATATATATATATATATATATATATATATATATATATATATATATATATATATATATATATATATATATATATATATATATATATACATATACATAGTCTGGCCATAAATACTGTTACTATTCAAAAAAAGAAAATATTACGTTTGAATTTGGAATCTGTCATTTTTATATGATTGCTTGATGTGTTTTCTTATTTTCGCGCCATTATATTGTTAAATATTTTGTTATATTAAAATGGAGTGGGGTGATAAAGAGAACCGAATCGCTCTGATTGCCTTACATAAAGTAGGTATGGAGAAAAGTGCAATTTTTAAAACCCTCCACCCGCTTGGTATTAGTCAAATGTTTGTTTACCGGGCTATTGATAGGTACAATGATACCTCCTCTGTTTGTGACAGAAAAAGATCTGGCCGTCCACGTACCGTTCGTGTGAAAAAGGTGATTAAAGCAGTTAGGGAAAGAATTCGAAGAAATCTTGTCCGTAAGCAAAAGATTTTATCTCGGGAGATGAAGATAGCTCCTAGAACCATGTCGCGTATATTAAAAGATGACTTAGGACTTGCAGCCTATAAGAGACGTACTGGTCACTTCTTAACTGATAATTTAAAGAAGAATAGGGTGGTAAAATCCAAACAACTACTTAAGCGGTACGCAAAGGGAGGTCACAAAAAAATTTTGTTTACGGATGAGAAATTTTTTACAATTGAGCAGTATTTTAATAAACAAAATGACCGTATTTATGCTGGAAGCTCTAAAGAAGCTTCGCAATTAGTAAACAGAGTACAACATGGGCATTATCCCACTTCAGTGATGGTTTGGTGGGGTGTTAGCTATGAAGGGGTGACTGAGCCATATTTTTGTGAAAAAGGTATTAAAACGTCGGCACAAGTTTATCAAAATACCATTCTTGAGACGGTAGTTAAGTCTTTAACTAACGCCATGTTCAATAACAAAGAATGGTGCTTTCAACAAGACTCGGCACCGGGTCATAGAGCTCGATCCACCCAATCTTGGTTGAAAACTAACGTTCCGGACTTTATCAGCACTGAAAACTGGCCGTCGTCAAGTCCTGACCTAAATCCATTGGATTATGATTTATGGTCAGTTTTAGAGAGTAAGGCTTGCTCTAAACGCCATGATAATTTGGAGTCCCTAAAACGATCCATTCGGTTGGCAGTGAAGAATTTTCCTCTAGAAAGAGTTCGTGCTGCTATTGATAACTGGCCTCAACGTTTAAAAGACTGTATTGCAGCCAATGGGGACCACTTCGAATAAACATTGTATATTTTTAATAGTTATATATTGATGTATTAAACTAACTCACTATGAAAGGAATAAATGTTACGTATAAAAAAAAATCGTGCTTTTCTTTATAACAATATTTATGGCAAGACTAAGTATATATATATATACACACCAATGTAAACCTAAAATAAAAAAGTGTGATAAGCCATAAATCTTGTCACCCACTTATAAACTCAAATAGAATTTTTGTTGCGCGCTATTTCACCTATAATTGAACCGTCGTGTATATTCTCAAAGTTAATAAATAGTCGACTGCGTAATATATGTGTGTTTGTAAAGTATTGTAGTAAACAAGTTGTATTTCAAAGTTTTATTTTTTGTTCTTTTTATACACCCCTCTTGGTATTGCGACTGATACTAGGACTGGTACTGGTACTGTGACTGGTAAAATACAATATGTCGTCGGACTATATAAGTTTATACTTAGAATAGATATGTAGAAACGGAGTGTTTCGACACTATGTTCTCCTTACTTATCTTACTTTGTGCGGGAATTTGAGTAAAAAAAAATGTTTTTATATATCGCCTTTTTGAGCTTATACATCTTACTGAATTATTGAGTTAATTACTTAAATAAAACTATGTTATTATTATTGTCAAAACAAAAAGATTGTAATCACTGATCGTTAAAAACTTCCATATACATACCTCTATATATAAAGATTTGTGAATGACATTTTCCCTGAAACGTAAACATATTATCACTTCATGTTCCACATTCAACCCATATTACGAGATCAAGTAATTGCGAGAGCAAAGAAAGTGAAAATGAAAAATTTATCTTTCCTAATTGGGAATCAAATCCACAAACTATCGCGTTTACAGGTAGACGCAACGCCTCTGCGCCACAACGGTCCTGATTACTTTTAATTTCGTCAATACGTTCAATGAAAATATGTTTAACGGTGCTGATGTCATCAACACAGTATCAAGGTCGACTGCTTACATATTTGCGTTTTGTATTGTCTTTACAGTTCTTGGGCGCGATTGTAGTTTTACACAATGGCGTCACCTAACTTTCACGTGGACTTGTGTTTTATTATTGAATATCGGTTAACGATGATTTTTTAAATATTAGCTTTAGGTATATCTTTGTTATTCATCTCTTATATCGCTTCTCTCTTATCTCTCTTCTTTATGCAGATATCTTAAAATCTTTTTAAGCTTTGTTTTAGACGCTTGCATACTGTTTCTCGCTCTTTCCGCCTGTATATATGTATGTATATATAAATACATATACGCCTGTATATATTTATGTATATATATATACATATATATCTCGACGAGATTCTTCTCACAATGATACAATTCAAATGTTTGTCTACTAGTCTTGTTTTGTATTGTGATGCTGTGTCACAACATCTTTCACTATTTGCATCAGAAAACTACTGTATAATTTAAACGAATCACACACGTTTTCTAAATAAGAATAGCGAAACGTGCGTCATCCTCTGAATGTAAATATCAATGTTTACGATATCTATAAATATTCAATATAATATACATATATTATATATATACGTATATTTTTTACTACCTTTTGTTATAC
Organism: Dione vanillae; assembly: GCA_037178615.1. Classification (NCBI taxonomy): domain Eukaryota; kingdom Metazoa; phylum Arthropoda; class Insecta; order Lepidoptera; family Nymphalidae; genus Dione; species Dione vanillae. The sequence continues at coordinate 841,520 of JAZFAU010000138.1, read as the reverse complement.
TTGCAATAAAAGCTATAGATATCTATATTCTATACTTATTATTAGTTTTTGTAAACTGTATATTTTTTGATTGAATGTATGTATCTGATATGTGTATGTCAGGTGCACCAGGTTCGATTTCAAAAATTATTTCTATTATTTCTGTATTATTAGTCCAACATTTCACCAAGGCTGGCTAAGCGGTATTAAACTATGTCGATAATTTCAATATTCTATATAAGATATCATATTAGTTATTATAGTAATTATTAAATTTCTTAAACAGGGAAAAGAGTGTCTTAAGTCCGGGATAAAGCGTGGAGCTGTAAATAAATGACATACTTAGACTTAAGACTACATATGTTATATGTAGTCTTATTATTTGACGTCATTGTGGTGTATCGGAAACGAGCTCGTAATTGATCATTATAGTTTTGGGTTCATATCTTCTTCTTTCATATTCTCGAACGTTGCATATGTCAATATGCAATACAGTACAAAGATTAAGAAATACAGAAACTAACTACTCCTCGAAAAATACAGATACAAAATTGCTATCAATTATTATCAAACGTTTTTCGTAAAAATATTGTAAAAATAATGAGGTAAACGTCGAATGTTTCAATTGGAATCGATTAAATTAAAATATTCGATACATTGCAATGTACTCTTGGACATGGCACCGCTATTAGTGATTGAGTTTTTTGTAGATGTACATATATATAATATATACAATGAATAAAAAACATATATATGTTGTGTCAAATTTTGAATACGCGAAGTCCTTGATACGCGAGTACTCAGGCTCAGGCAGGATTAAAATTCAGCAAATTTTCTTTTCTATATTTTCCAAATATCTATGAAGATATAAAAAAATTTAGGTCAATGACTGCTCCAAAAATATTTGTAGATTACTTAAATTGATATCATAAAAGTACACCATTATCTACAAGATACGAAGTGATATAAAAAACACGACTTTATTATGAAAAGTGTCAAGAGAATCAAATGTCATGTTTTAATGTTATTGAACTCAGTGCTTACTACTTGGTACGTTTTACATTGTATATTAATAATTAACCAAAAAAATATTGCAATGCTCTTGGTTTGGTCTAATTTTAAAAATAAAATATAAGGTGGAGAGGTAAGATATGAGATAAACAAAATTGTTGCTGATACTAGCGAAGGCTTGTAGAAAGCTAAGGTAGCTCCCAGAGGACTTTTGAAGTGGTAAGTGACTGTGGGCAAACTGAAAGAGGGACATCGCAGCGTTTTGTACTCCGTTCTATCTTAGCCTTTAGGTTTATTAATCCAGGACCAAAGGAAATACTAATACATAATTTATTAATATAAGTTAAATAAAAATAATTATGCCCCCATCTCGGACTCGAACTTGTACTTTCTATAACGAGACATTGGCACCAAGAAAACATGATATTAAAAATAATATATACACTTATTTTGTATTGCCATATATAAATGCAAAAATGTACACAATTCTGAATACGACAATAGTTAGTGTATATTAAAAAGGTAATAATAATCTTTTTAAATTACGACTTTGTCATATGTCTGACATAAACAAATCCACAGATAATAAAATATTTTGCCGCTCGTACATTTTAATTAAATGTTGTTTAACCAAATGTAGTAAATATTTGTAAATTAAACAGTTGGAAGTAATTAATTATTTTTAAAGACAATATTCTATACACACTTGAGGTTAGAGAATCCATATTACTATAAAGACTAATTTACTTTACTGGTATATTTAATGTTAAATATTAGTTAAAAAAAAATAAAATGTATGCCCATAAAAACCAAAAAAACATTGTCTTCTTATGTCTCATTTCTGTTGTTTGACGCTTCGTTCAATCTGGCAAGAGAGTGATCTCCTCCTCCATTTTTATAGTTTTTCTGATATATATACATAATTTATATCAATATAAAATATATGTGGCTCATAGGTTTATCTGACTGTAAACGCGACGGTTTGTGGGTTCGATTTCATTCGGAGAGTATATATTATTTTTATACAACACAATGCCTCGAAAGATGAAAAGAAGGGAATGTAGTGTCTTAACACTAGGTTCCTTCAGCCTTCGATTCCCTTTGCCTTTCGCTACGTGCTGTATGCAATCATAAGCGTTAAAAACACTTGAAGTCAATAATATACTTATTTTAAAACAAATTAAATAACAATCGTTGCCTCATAGAACATTATTCATTCTAATACTAATCCAGTATTGGCACACTACGCAGTTTACGTTTTTAAAAACGCGGTAGTATTGCAAAACATGCAGCGGATTTAGATCAACGAACCGAGATCTATATATATAGATGAGAAAATATTTTTTATAGCACAATATTTAGTATCATCATTGCCTTCTAGATTATTCTATTTTGTAAATTATTTTGTAAATTTATTAAAAATTATCTGTTCCTATGTCACAAGATGGTCACGGATTCGATCTCCAATCGGGGGAATGACTTATATTAACAATTCAAAGCTGATACTTTAAACAGCTTATCTGGCAGATATTTCTATCTGAGACCTGTGAAACTAATTTGTTGTTACCTGACAGTCTTTATCAGTAAATATGAATTCAGACCGTAAAGTGTTAATACACAATATATTTATATAAGTTTTATTTAAACGATTGGTTACAGTAAAAGGAGGTTATCAAATCGATTGTTACTTAATATATTGAAGTTTTACATTAGAATTAGCTTTAAGCTTTATCCCGCTCGTAGCAGGGTAGGCAGAGAGAACCACAGGAATCATGGAAACCTAATATTAAGACACTCTGTTCTCCGCTTTCTTTTGCCTATATAGGCATTGTATGTTGAGTGGCGGAACTCAATGCCACACTTTGCTTTATTTTCAGAGCGTAGAAAGTGGAAATCCATCAACCCCGAGTAGGAATCGAATCCACAAACCGTCGCACTTACAGATGCGCGCCTGCGCCAAGACGGTCGTTTGAAATTGAAATGATCTTATAATTATCAGTTATATTTTTTGTATTATATTATATAAAGAATTTTGGAGTTTTTGTTGCTGGGACATAATGTTTATCTGCATTTATATATATATATATATATATATATATATATATATATATATATATATATATATATATATATATATATATATATATATATATATATATATATATATATATATATATATATATATATATATATATATATATATATATATATATATATATATATATATATATATATATATATATATATATATATATATTGTAATCTTGACAGATAATGGTTCCTAGATATATGTTACGATGGAAGTTACAAAGATATTTTTATCGAGTCATCCACTTCATATTCGATCTAATGATCGATTGATATGTAGATATATATGTATATATGTTTGTTTATATTATATTTAGATATATGTATGACTTATCCTTGTATATCTTTGTATACGTTGCGCTCTTCAAGTAATTCTCTTCTTCAAGTAAGGCTCTTCAAGTACAAATGTATAAAATATATATATATATATATATATATATATATATATATATATATATATATATATATATATATATATATATATATATATATATATATATATATATTATATATATATATATATATATATATATATATATATATATATATATATATATATATAAAAATATATATATATATATATATATATATATATATATATATATATATATATATATATATATATATATATAATATATATATATATATATATATATATATATATATATATATATATATATATATATATATATATATATATATATATATATATATATATATATATATATATATATATATATATATATATATATATATATATATATAAATATATATATATATATATATATATATATATATATATATATATATATATATATATATATATATATATATATATATATATATATATATATATATATATATATATATATATATATATATATATATATATATATATATATATATATATATATATGAAAAATAATATTCGAATAAATTAAATTAACCCATCAGTGTATACGTTTCTTAATACGATCACGACACCTTATATAAAATACTTTTTGATCACATTTATACGTGTGTAGCGCCTTAAGCAACAACAGTCGTGGGTCAAGTTATCTTTAAAAGGTTACAACTACTTTACATACAATCAGCACAATGAATAACTGTGATAGATTAAACTTATAAACAGGTACATATATACACCTAGTACTTATATATATATATATATATATATATATATATATATATATATATATATATATATATATATATATATATATATATATATATATATATATATATATTAGCACCTAGTACTTATATATATATATATATATATATATATATATATATATATATATATATAGATATATGTATATGTTGCGCTCTTTAAGAAATCTATCTTACAAATACAGTTTTGACGACTGCCGTGGCGCAGAGGCGTAGCGTCTGTCTGTAAACGTGACGTTTCGTGGGTTCGATTCCCACTCGGGGTTTCCATTTACTTCGCTCTGGAAACCAGGCAAAGCGCGGCGTTGAATTCCGCCGGAAATTATTATTATTAGGTATTTATCGACTAAACAGTTATATTTCAGACTTGTGAAACTAAAATGTGTTGTTTATCTGCCAGATAAGGAACACTTTTCCTATCTGGGAGTTTATCAGCAATAAGTGAAAACAAAACTATGTGATCGAAGTAACTTAGTAACAACAAGTACAGTGGACTATATTAAAAAGATAGCCTATAGCTCGTCGATAAATAGGCTATATACAACATAATTGCATTATGCATTATTTTCAATTCAAACTACTTAATGAGTTTAGTGCGATCAAGCAAACACACTCTACCTTTACAATAATATTAGTACCTATATATAGATATATTCGTATTTAGTACAGATTATTACACGTGTATTTGCAATTAATATAATATAAATTTCTAGACGAAAACTTAAATAATGTAATCGATAGATATCATTTAAAGCCCGGCGTTGAGTTCCGTTACTCAACAATGCCTCAAAAACGGCGGAAAGCGGGGACGGAGAAAGCAGGGACTAAGCAACGGAGTGTCTCAACACTAGGTTCCCACGGTCCCTGCAGTTCCCTCTGCCTACCCTGCCATGTGCGGGATAAAGCGTGAAGCTAAAAAAAAGATATTATTTAAATTTACAATAATAGTTTATAACAAAACGTTTACGTACGTTAAACACTCGTAGCGCTGGTTGTTACAGGCGGACGGAAGAATTATTATGTAATATATAAGAATTATTATATATAAGTAGAGGTCCGGCCCCGCTTCGCAAGTTGTACTAAATAAGCTGCAAAACATCTTTATATACAAGGTTTAGCGCTTTTGTTATCACAGAATATAAACATTTCTTTACATTTTTTTTTTCCACTTTCCGCCTTTTTTGAGGCATTGCGTGTTGAGTGGCGGAACTCAACGCCGCGCTTTGCCTAGTTTCCAGAGCGAAGAAAATGGAAATAGAAAAATCCATCTTCCCCGAGTGGGAATCGAACCCTCAAACCGTCGTGTTTACAGGCAGACGCTTACGCCTCTGCGCCACGACGGCCCCCTCTTTAGACATTACTCTTGAAAAAGCGACATATTATTATATTATGGCTATGTAAAAGATATTACATTAGAAACTTTAATGAGCAATGTTTCTCTACTATATTGAATTATTCTATATATTAAACTATTTAGGACCGTCGTAGCGCACAGGCGTAGGTCTACCTGTAAATGCGACGGTTTGTGGGTTATGTTCACACTCGGGGTATATAGATTATTTGGCAACGAATCAAGCAAGAGTTCCGTCATTCAACGCACAATGCATCGAAAGGTGAAAAACTGGGAACGGAATGTCTTAACACTAGGTTCTGCTCATCCTGCTACGAGCGGAATAAAGCGAGAAGCTATTAAAGAAAACGCCATCAAAATCCGTTGTAGAATTTTAACACTATTAATAGGTTTTATATATATATATATATATATATATATATATATATATATATATATATATATATATATATATATATATATATATATATATATATATATATATATATATATATATATATATATATATATATATATATATATATATATATATATATATATATATATATATATATATATATATATATATATATATATATATATATATATATATATATATATATATATATATATATATATATATATATATATATATATATATATATATATATATATATATATATATATATATATATATATATATATATATATATATATATATATATATATATATATATATATATATATATATATATACTTAGTCTGGCCATAAATACTGTTACTATTCAAAAAAAGAAAATATTACGTTTGAATTTGGAATCTGTCATTTTTATATGATTGCTTGATGTGTTTTCTTATTTTCGCGCCATTATATTGTTAAATATTTTGTTATATTAAAATGGAGTGGGGTGATAAAGAGAACCGAATCGCTGTGATTGCCTTACATAAAGTAGGTATGGAGAAAAGTGCAATTTTTAAAACCCTCCACCCGCTTGGTATTAGTCAAATGTTTGTTTACCGGGCTATTGATAGGTACAATGATACCTCCTCTGTTTGTGACAGAAAAAGATCTGGCCGTCCACGTACCGTTCGTGTGAAAAAGGTGATTAAAGCAGTTAGGGAAAGAATTCGAAGAAATCTTGTCCGTAAGCAAAAGATTTTATCTCGGGAGATGAAGATAGCTCCTAGAACCATGTCGCGTATATTAAAAGATGACTTAGGACTTGCAGCCTATAAGAGACGTACTGGTCACTTCTTAACTGATAATTTAAAGAAGAATAGGGTGGTAAAATCCAAACAACTACTTAAGCGGTACGCAAAGGGAGGTCACAAAAAAATTTTGTTTACGGATGGGAAAATTTTTACAATTGAGCAGTATTTTAATAAACAAAATGACCGTATTTATGCTGGAAGCTCTAAAGAAGCTTCGCAATTAGTAAACAGAGTACAACGTGGGCATTATCCCACTTCAGTGATGGTTTGGTGGGGTGTTAGCTATGAAGGGGTGACTGAGCCATATTTTTGTGAAAAGGTATTAAAACGTCGGCACAAGTTTATCAAAATACCATTCTTGAGACGGTAGTTAAGTCTTTAACTAACACCATGTTCAATAACAAAGAATGGTGCTTTCAACAAGACTCGGCACCGGGTCATAGAGCTCGATCCACCCAATCTTGGTTGAAAACTAACGTTCCGGACTTTATCAGCACTGAAAACTGGCCGTCGTCAAGTCCTGACCTAAATCCATTGGATTATGATTTATGGTCAGTTTTAGAGAGTAAGGCTTGCTCTAAACGCCATGATAATTTGGAGTCCCTAAAACGATCCATTCGGTTGGCAGTGAAGAATTTTCCTCTAGAAAGAGTTCGTGCTGCTATTGATAACTGGCCTCAACGTTTAAAAGACTGTATTGCAGCCAATGGGGACCACTTCGAATAAACATTGTATATTTTTAATAGTTATATATTGATGTATTAAACTAACTCACTATGAAAGGAATAAATGTTACGTATAAAAAAAAAATCGTGCTTTTCTTTATAACAATATTTATGGCAAGACTAAGTATATATATATATATATATATATATATATATATATATATATATATATATATATATATATATATATATATATATATATATATATATATATATATATATATATATATATATATATATATATATATATATATATATATATATATATATATATATATATATATATATATATATATATATATATATATATATATATATATATATATATATATATATATATATATATATATATATATATATATATATATATATATATATAAAGATGATAATTTAGTTGCACTTTGGTTTCAAACGTTGAACATCGATGCTTGTTGTAGATAATTAGAGTGAAGCTTAAAAAATATTTTACACTATTAATTGTTTTATAAATTAACAACGTTCTACTTTTAACTTCTTACTGCAGACCTCGTAACGGTTTGACGTTGTAACTATGTGTATTTATGTGAATGTCTATATATTGCGCAATTGATTTTGACGATTATTAAGATATCTATATTTTAATACTGTATGACTGATAAACAACGCAAAGCATCGAATAAATTTGAAATTTTTCATAGTGTTCTAGAGTAGTTTAGGGAAGGCAAGGAGAACGTTTTTAGAAATATCAACGAGAACGGGTCTAAAAGGGACATTGGGTCCCCAGAAATTTATATGAGCAATAATACACTACTGTTATTTACTATGATTTTTAGTATATAATAACTGTGACGGAGGGAATGGATATTTGTATCGAATTAAGGGAATATATATGGAGTCAAGTTGTCTTGATACCAGGTCAATATTTGTCACTTGTTTAAAGAGGGAAGATTTTATAATTACATTATCATTTACGACTTGGTCGTTTACTTTGCAAGAAATAAAGTCACATCTCACTGCTATACTGTTTTAGTGCGGTTTTTGCTAATAAATAATATATACACACGGTTAGCAATATGTCTGTGTATGCTTGCGTGTGTGTCCGTGATTATGTGTGTGTGTGTGTGTGTGTGTTTGTGTGTGTGTGTGTGTGTGTGTGTGTGCGTGAATGCCTGAGTGTGCGCGTGTGTGTGAATCAAAACAATGCAGGCAAACCGCGTGCACATGATAAGTGCTAGTTAGTAAATACTGTTAAGAGTTCACCGTCAGTGAATACTAATAACATGCTAATAAAATGTTTAGATTTGCAAGGTTTGCATATTGCAAATTATCCGGGCGTGCGCGTTCGCAATACATTCTTGATAGCTCACGTTTTGGACATGCGCGTAAAACTGCATGCCAAGGACTTTTGATATAGAATTAAATTTATTTACACGTTCTATGTGTACACTATTTTGTATAATATAACATTTTTGGACATAGTATATATATCTAAATATTATATACCGATTCTCGTTATATTGAAACTCGATGGATTGTCAGAATAATAGTAATTATGGAATGCTTGAAATGTCAAGTACTTCTAAATTTGAAACATCACTTTAACATTCTTGTCACCTTCTACTATTATTTGATTAACTTCTTCTTTTCAGTAATTATCAGACTTTTATACTTGGCTGGCTATAATTGATAACGAGAGCAAGTGAAAATTAATAATTGTTCAAAAAACTTTATTTACTGCAACGTAAGTCATAAAAATTATAACTTCATGTAATTTTCCAGTCTGATGGGGCAATAACTTCTAATTATTACCTTTCTTACTGTTATCTGAATAGTAGTCATTCGTGAAGGCGGTGGTCTTCTAACTTGAGTGTAAATGGAATTACTTAGTTATGGATGAATATTTGTTCAACCATAATTAAGTACCGATACCTTTAAATAAGTATAACATATTATTTAAGGGTAGAAAATCTAGTAATTAGCTTAATCTACCTACCCTAAAAATATGCCTATACAGGCGTGGATGTTACCGTGACCTTCATTTAAAGCATAGTATTAACTAGCCTTCATAAACTTGGTAAAAGTATAAACAAGTAAAACTTTCAAAAATAAAAAAAGGATTTTTTCAAACAAAATAAATCATTAAATTATAATTTCAAAATAAAACGCCATTTCTCAAGTATGGCGCAAGCGTACACTATCCTGTGAGAGCGGGAAAGAGATATATCTCTTTCTTATTAGGTTATTTTTTGAATGAAAGGTCACAGATTGACAACGTTTGATAGTATTTTTGTAGTACGAGGTCTATCCGTCATTCGTATTTAATTACGACTACCTCACGCGTTACACAGCACGTATAAATATCGTGAATTGGTAAAAATGATCTTGTGCCTAAACTATTGATAATTTTAAATTATTTTTTTGTATATAGCGTTGAAAAATTTTTTCTCTGTAAGTAGTTTTGATAACGGCCGCCTTGTCAGATACACCTTGTATAATAAACTTAATAATATATTTTAATTAGACTTGTAAACATTTAAAATTTTGTTTACATTCAAATTTTAGAGTTTCCTTGAAAATGTGTAAAACTATAAAAATCACAGTCTAAGTTAAATAAGTCCTACTTTTAAAATCAATTATAAGAAATCAAAGTCATAATTACTCCGTAATAATAGACCGTGTTCATATCCGTACCCGCGGATATATCTATAAATAAAACAATACATCACATCACTGACATATATATATATATATGTTTGTACATATAATATATTGTGGCCATGATGGCGCAGTGAGATAAAGCCTGATTAGGTATAACGTGGTAGTAATGACTTCATTATTTTTAATAAATAATATATTTATTCAAAATAATAGACACTTCATTTTACATCCTTATTTTCTTATGATTTGCGGAGAGAACGGAGAGAATAATACTAAGACACTCTCCGATCATTGTGTTCTCTTTGTCTATCCCGTATTATGCGGGATAAAACATGAAAATAGTAATGCATACATAGCGAATTGTGATTTTTTTATGAAGGTGAACCGACGTCGAAAAAAGTGTATTAAAAAAATTTTCAATCACGATAAAAAAAGTTTGCCTAGTTCACTTGTTTTTTTATTTGGTAAATACTTATTCAAGTTAAGTAACTTTTATATTTAATTTATTAAGATTTACGTAAGATCCGGTGGGATCGTGTAATATGTATACATACGTATATATGTATGTATATATATTATGATTGACGCCATGTGTAAATGTTGACATATAGCTAGAATATTTGTATACATTATCTCAAGGTAGTTCGTGTATTAATATTTTTTTCTCTATTTATAACTATTATCTATTGAAACCATAATGTTTTTTAAGCATTGGACGTTGATCGTTTTTTCTATTTGTGATGAATTTGATAATATATATTGTAATAAGGAGGACGTCGTGGTGCAGAGGCGCAAGCGTCTGCCTGTACACGCGACGGTTTTTGGGTTCGATTCCCACTCGGAGAAGATGGATTTTTCTATTTCCATTCTCTTCGCTCTGGAAACTAGGCAAAGCGCGGCGTTGATTTCCGCCACTCAACACGCAATGCCTCGAAAAAGGCGAAAAGTGGGAACAGAGAAAGCAGGAACAAAGAAACGGAGTGTCTTAACACTAGGTTAGGTTATATATATAGTCCCTGCAGTTCCCTCTGCCTACCCTGCAATATACGGGATAAAGCGTGAAGCTAAAAAAAAAGAAAATATTCTAATGATTCGAATTCATAAATAGTTGTAATATTGTTTTAAGTTATTCTGTGATTAAATTATCTTATAATTTTTTTAAGAGAGCAACACTTTCGTAGTGGGTATAGAATGATTTTTTTATGAAATTAATTCTAGCATTAAATATTAGATATTAAGCTGGCGCCTTTATCGCGAGCATTATCGCACAGATAAAATGTTATAAATAAAAAGTATTTTCTTTTATATAAATATATAATAATATTTTATCATAGACATTTAATAATAATAAAAAAACATTTTAATTCGGACTGTCGTGGCGCAGAGGCGCAGCGTATGCTTGTTAATTCGTTTGTGGATTCGATTCCCACTCGGGGAGAGTGGATTATTCCTTTTCTGTTTTCTTCGCTCTAGCATCTAGGTAATCGCGGCGTTGAGTTCAGCCAACAACACGAAATGCCTCAAAAAGGCGGAAAACGGAGAACGGATTGTCTAAATACTAGCTTCAAACGATTCCCTCTGCTTACCCTGGTACGAGCGGGATAAAGCGTGAAACAAAAAGAAACAATCTAACTCTAATACATATAAAGTAAATTTGAGAATATTTTATTTTTTTTTATTTTTTTAGCTTCACGCTTTTACCCCGCATATTGCAGGGTATGCAAAGCGAACTGTAGGAACTATATGAACCTAGTGTTAAGAAACTCCGTTGCTTAGTTCCTGCTTTCTCCGTCCCCACTTTCCGCCTTTTTCAAAGCATTGCGTGTTGAGTGGCGAAACTCAACGCCGCGCTTTGTCTATCTGAGAATATCAAATGATTTTTTTCAAGAATGCAATTTGGCTTTTTTCAAAGGAAAGCCGTGAGTCGATCACTAGTGTTAAATAATACCACCACCATTCTTACCACAATAACAAAACTGCTTTAAGAGCTAATAAGTTCTTTGATTTTCGCGATTTTTATACTGTCTACCTGTGACCACGGACTACTGCAAAGTGTTCGAAACGTCAGGTTTCACAAAAAATGTTAATATACGCGATTAATCCGTTTAAATGGCTTTAAGAGCTTTTTAAAATATATGTATGTTCATTTAAAATACGGAAATACAGTTTGGCTGACACGCCAATTGAAGCAACAAGTAAGTGAAGGTCATCTCTAAGGTCACCTACTTAGTAGTTGTATCGTGTAATCGTAACTGTCAAAGTTTCGTTTTTTATTAACAACAAAGCGCGTTTTATTTGCCTAGGTTTTTATTAATATAAGTTACGCATTATCCCGCACATGGCAGGGTAGGCAGAGGGAACTGCAGGAACCATACGAACATAGTGTTAAGACACTCCGTTGCTTAGTCCCTGCTCTCCATCTTTTTCGAGGCATTACGTGTGGAGTGGCAGAACACAACGCCGCGCTTTGCCTTAGTTATAGGTTAAACTAAGATAAAGCCTTTGCCTAGTATATAGATTTTTATTTATATGAAATATAAAAAAGTAAAGCACAACGTTGAGTATTGCACTCTAATGTTGAAATTGGTAAACAGAGTGTCTTGACACTATGATAAAGCGTTATGCTGAAAAGATGTACTATGCTTTTCAGAAACAAAATATGAAGCAGTTGAGATACGTTTAATATCACTTAGTTAACAATATCACTTATACGCTTAATATTACAAATATACTAGTTCAAAACAATCTGATCCCAGCATCTCGAGCTAAACGAGCATTATTTTTAGTACATGCTATAGATTTGTTTACCAAACACTAGTAACAACAGAAATATCTACAGTATGTATGTATATATATGTATATACGTCGACGCCACGTGTAGAGCATGATTCTAGTGAGTGATGTTGATAAGCTATAAATATATATAAAAAAATTAAATATTAGGTCGTGGGGCCGACGTTTATTGGTCATAGGGATATCTTCGGTTTTTGAGGAGGAATATTTCTTTTTTCTAGCTTCACGCTTTATCCTGCACATAGCAGGATAGGCGGAGGGAACCGCAGGAACCTTGGGAACCTAGTTTTAAGACACTCCGATCCCTACTCTCAACATTTTCGAGACATTGCATGTTGAGTGGTGGAACTCAACGCCGCGCTTATTTGCCAGAGCGAAGAAAATGGAAATTAAAAAATCCATCTTCTACAAGTGCAACAGTCGTTTACTAGCAGACACTGCGCCTCTGCGCCACTATGGTCCTCATAAATTTATAAATTGGATAAATTGAAATATATATCTCTTAGATACCTATCTAAGCTTACAAACAAAAATTAACCACGTAAAATACTTAAACGTATAGGTTATTGTGTTTTTTAATAATTACACATATTATATATATATATATATATATATATATATATATATATATATATATATATATATATATATATATATATATATATATATATATATATATATATATATATATATATATATATATATATATATATATATATATATATATATATATATATATATATATATATATATATATATATATATATATATATATATATATATATATATATATATATATATATATATAGCATCTGAAGAAAGTAATTAACTCTCTCTCATCTCTCCGCGTCGAGAGGAATTAAAGCGAAATAGACAGTTGTTTACTTATACTCAACTTTATATTTATAAATACAATTAAAGCGTGTATATACATAGTGTAAGTAACAATCCATAAATAATCTTCTCGAGTTGTTTACGATGTCTACATTGTAAGTCCACGTGGAGACTAACGATGATAAGACGGTGTTATATTGCGACTTGCAACTAACCACTGGTTTTTATTTGCTATGTATATTTTATTGAAAGGTGTCTAAATCATATTAGTGTATTTATATTATTTTTATTATTATTTATATTGTGTAAGTAATATCTTGGTTTGCCGTTAAATGTTTTCTTTTAGCTGCACGCTTTATCCCGCTCGTAGCAGGGTAGGCAGAGGGAATAGTGGGAACCGTGGGAACTTAGTGTTAAGATATATAATATGGATTATTTTTTCTACCCGAGTGGGAATCGAACCCACAATCCATTGCGTTTGCAGGCAATATTATTTAAACTCCTTGCTCTTGCAAGAGACGCATTGTGACACAAAGTGTCTTAGCACTAGGTATATGATGCTCTGTACGAGATAAAGCGTAAGCTTATCTTTTATTTATTTTATTATTAGGAAACCTTTTCCTTTAGAATAAGAGAGTTAACAATAAAAAATGAGGTCTGATTAATGTTTTTTTTGAGTAGAATGTGTTGTGGATAGATTTTATATACCGAGACCCGATACGCTCAAATGATAATTTTTTTTTAAAATACTTAATGTAATATAAGCTTTAAAAATGTTAAATTTAAACTTAAAAAATGGCAAAAATTTTAACGCAGCGGGGTTTGAACTCGCGCCTCTTGTAAACTGTGCAAGCGTTCTAACTTCTAAGCCATATGTTCTTCCACACGCGTCGAAATGTTAATACGCTTTATACAACTTATTGCTTTGTTAGCATCTCTGTAAGAGGGTTTTTACAAAGTTCCACTACCCAGAGATTATTACAAAAAACAATTGTTTAGCGAGAGAAAGTGCTAGTCTTATTAAATATTTTTATGACCTTTCAAATGTTAATCCACACTTAGGATAGAAAATGTACTTGAAGAAAACATAATATATAAATATAAATGTTAAATTCTTGTAAAATCTATTTTTTCCGATCTTCGTGCAACTGAATGTTTAATTGTTTTGAAATTTATTACATGGCATTTAAATGCGGAGATAACCTTTAGAATAAAAGCAGCTGCGACCGTTGTTTATTACCGTGTGGCATAGTGATTGTACCACTCAACGCTTTATTAAACGCTTTTTTAAGCAAAAAAACGTACGTGCCATTTCGCACATAGAAAAATAGACTGGAAAATAGAGAATCTAATGCTTTCCTCACTCTCTATTTTATACCAAAAGACCATGTTGTGTAGAGAAATCTTATGAATTTATACATTTTGCTTACAATACGTTTATACAACACGTGATAGACTTAGTAAAAACTTTGGTTTTAGCTATTTTCATACATGGTTCAACAAAGCAAATGTAACAGGATTAATAAAATATATAATATTTTTTTTATATCTAAAATCGAACCTGAACGTCCGTGTAGATTATTAAAACTTTTAAAATATAAAACACTCCCACAGGGGGTATAAATTTGATTATAATCAATGACCCCGGGACGAATTTTTTTTTTGGGGGCAAAATTTCAGTCTACTCAAAAAAATATAATGTACGCAATTGAATCTGGGTAAATTGTTTTATTTTAACACATTTTATTGGCGTATTCTGGAAACTAGCAACCTGGCGAGAGGCGTAGCGTCCGCCTATAACACGACGACTCGTGGGTTCGTTTCCCGAGTGGGGAAGATGGGTTTTTCTCGATTTTGCTTTTTATCTATGGCATGACAATGGCGTGAAACTATTAAAAAATAATCATTATAATTCAAGGATAGAAAGGGCATTAAGGCGCGGTATTAGCGATTCAGACAATACCTATCCCGCCAATTACCTATTGTTCAGTGAAAGTCCAAAGTAAAAATGCGGACTTTCCACAGTTAGCTCGGATAACAAAATATAACAAATATCGATTTTAAAATCGATATTAAATATACTTACCTAATGTCACTAACAGAAACTAATTTTTTTGTACATATACATTATAGATACAATTACTCGGTAGCGTATAAGAACAGGAATAGTCAAGTAAAAGCAAGTGCTTATCTCTTAAAGAAATGCTAATTAGGTAATCTTATTTGCAGAGCCATTGTCAGATTATGGGATATTGATGTAGGTGGAGAGACTTCGTTGAAGGAGTTATTTATAGGGATAGCTGCTCAAGTGCGCGTCGATTTTGTTAGTAATTAAATATATATATATATATTATATATATAATATATAATCTTTAATATATATATATAATAATATACTGTATATGAGATGTATATGTTATATTGTATAGGTATATGTATATGTATAGGTATATGTATATGTCTATGGTCTAGGATATGTATATGTATATGTATATGTGTATGTATATGTATATGTCTATGATATGTTATGTATATGTATATGTATATGTATATGTATATGTAATGTATAGGTATATGTTATGTATCTGTCTATGTATAGGTATATGTATCGGTATATGTATATGTATATGTATTGTATTGTATATGTATATGTATATGTATATGTAGATGTATCTGATATATGTAAGTATATGTATAATATAAGATGTATATGTATATGTATATGTATATGTATATGTATATGTATATGTATATGTATATGTATATGTATATGTATATGTATATGTATATGTATATGGATATGTATCGTATATGCTATATGTTAGGTTATGTAGATGTATATGTAATTGTTAGTTATGGATATGTAATGTAATGTATATGTATATGTATTGTCTAGGGATATGTATATGTAGTATGTATATGTAGATGTATATGTTATGGATGTATATGATAGTATGATGTAATGTATATGATATATGTATATGTATATGTATATGTTGATATATATATATATAATAATAAATATAGATATATATATATATATATATATATTATATATATTATATATATAATAATAGCTATATATATATATTTATATATAAAAGAAAGTATTACATAGTAACATGGATATTACTAAATCAAGTCAAACGTGGCAAAAAATCAAAACATATTATATAAAGTTTTGATTCTTGACCTTTCGATTGCCTTAACTTGAGTTTAATTTTAACCTGCTATAACGTTACATTTCAGCTAATTGCCCCAAGAGTCATAAATAAAGACGGTTGACAGACGTACAGACAGATTGAGACAATGTAATGTTATTAAAGGTTAAAAGGTAAAAAAAAAGGCATTAAAAGAGGTAAAAACCTAACCAAGCCTTAAAATAGTATAAGAATTTTTTCATGTAATCACAGTATCCATCACATCAGCTAGCGAGGTCCACTGTTGAACGTAGGCTACTTAGACTTGTTGGGATAGTACCGGCCGCCTTTCTTACAATAAATAAAATATTTTTCTTTAAAAAAATTATAAAAATAAATCTGATGCGTTTGAAATTTTTATGTTTTTGTTAGAAATGTTTTTATATCCTTCAGGTAGGTTGACGCACAAATCATAAAAAATAGACCCATACACAATATACAAAATATTTCGCCATTTAACAAGCATATACCTCGAAAAGGCGGACGAAAGCGGTGAATGCGGGTATTAACAATAAGTTCTTCCGGTCCCTGCGTTCTCTCTGCGTACATGTCTATGTGCGGGATAAGTGCGTGAAGCTTAGATTATCGAGGTTTATTATCGATGTTTATTTTATGTTGCACGTTAAGTTACATACGTATTAAAAGAGCAATTAATAGGTTAACAAGTATAAATTATAACATTTTCTCAACACTTAGCGAGTTGTTGTAATTGACCCCGTTTACAGGGACCATTGTTCACTTAATTCCATTTCACGATTATTATCATGTCGATTCTTATCTTTATTTAAATATTATCACACTTAAACATGTTTTAAACTTAAGGTTTGTTTATTTAGAATCAGATTGTAATTTACAATGGATTTGCTGGATAAAAATAAAAATAATGTAGGTAATATATGATAAAATTCAAGAGTAAGAATATAAGAATGTATGAAAGTTGAAATACCAAATTAGTTCTATTCTACTGTATATATTATGTTTTTTAGCCAAAAATATAGTAGCTATCTCCGGGCTAGGAGAATTGCAGAACTGTGTTAAAATATTTTAGTAATTGGCAACACCGATACACAACACATGGGAATAGTCGGATGGTCTAAAATGTATCAGTAATGAATGGAGAAAATTACACCCCCCCGTTTCTATTATCCCCCCCCTCACTGCACATCAGGCTATGTTGAAGGAAGAAATACATAAAACGTTTTTTTTAGCTTCCGCCTTTATACCTCCATCATAAAGCGTAGGCAAAAGGAACGGTGAAATCTAAGTTAAGTTATTGCATGCAGAGTGGCGAAACTCAACCACGCGCTTTGTCTAGTTGCCAGAGCCAATAAAATGGAAATGAAAAAATCACATTCCCGAGTAAGAATCGAACCCTACGAACCGTCGCGTTTTCAAACAGACGCTAGTTATAGCTTTTATAATATGCCATAAATTCTTCGACATCTGTATACCTATATAGTCGTATATTATAGTAAATTCGAGACAAGGCCAAGCTTATATTAATAATATTGTATTTTAATGTTATATGCCTTTTCATATGCGCGTGGCCTCGCCTACCTGCCGTAGTTAAGTACAGGTACTACCTAACTTGTATAGTAGTTAATGCGACAAATAACTCAATCTATTTTAAGTTGATTATAGTAATTTTTTTTTATTTTATTGATTTTTTAATGTAGAGTACACATATCACAGACGGAACTGTGACTACAATTTTATTTTCCAATGTACATTCTCACCAAAATTAAAACTTTTTTGTTCATCCGAATTACAACTCAATCAATTCAAACATCAATCATTACAAAATTTCATTTCTCTTTCATCAGTCCCAAGGAAGTACCACCGGCTCAGAATGCAGATTCTGTTTAAAAAGAACTAGCTAGAAATTTAAGACAGTATGAGTTTGTAATGTTAAACTCGTTACGAAATCAAGAAAAATTCTTTTTAGTTCAAACAGACACACTGCAGGATAGATATGGCTTAGGATGCCCTAGTCTTTCCCTCGAGACTTAGAAGATTGTTTATGATGACATCGAAGCTTATGATGCTGAGCCTTACCTACTCAGAATTGGTTTTTACCAATGAAACAGTCATATTTACAGTGCGTTGGGTTCCGCCACTCAACACGTCACCCTCGCAAAAAAGCGGAAGCGGTAACATTAGGTTCCTCAGATTCCTGAGGTTCCCTTCTTAAAGGGTGCCGGCTCATAGAGTAGCTATAGCAGTTGTCGCTACTCGTGGACCGAAACCCCGAAAGAGGATAGAAGATGTGGTTGCCATGTAACTCCCAGTAGAGCACACAGCAGCGGTAGCAGCCATGGTGAACGAGGCCTACTTAGACTTCGTTGGGCTCAGTACCGGCCGCCTTCTTACAATAAATAAATAATATTTTTCTTTTAAACATTATAAAAATAAATCTGAGGCTGTTAAAACTTTTATGTTTTTTTAGAATGTTTTTCTACCTTAGTGTAGGTTTGACGCACAGCATAAAAAATAGACCGCATCACAATATACTATTTCGCCATTTAACACGCAATACCTCGACAAAGGCGGAAAGCGGTGAATGGAGTGTCTTAAACACTAAGTTCGTTACGGTCCCTGCGGTTTCTCTCTGCGTACGATTGCGATGTGCGGATAAAGCGGTGAAGCTTATATATCGATGTTTTTTATCGCTGTTTTTATTTAATGTTGCACGTATAGGTTACATAAAGTATTAAAAGCCTTAAGGTAAAGTATAATTATAACATTTTTTCCCCCCCTTCAACACTTAGCAAGTTTTTTGGAATTGACCCCGTGTACCAGGACCATTTGTGTCAC
This sequence comes from Dione vanillae, assembly GCA_037178615.1. NCBI lineage: Eukaryota > Metazoa > Arthropoda > Insecta > Lepidoptera > Nymphalidae > Dione > Dione vanillae. Next base: position 821,724 of record JAZFAU010000138.1, on the reverse strand, counting down.
TTAATTTCCATCAAGATGTAGTCTCAGTCGATTCTTTATCTTTAGGTAAATTAATTATCACTTAAGCGTTAACTAAGGGTTTGTTTCTTTAGAATTAAGATTGTAAGTTACAATGGTTTGGTTGATTAAAAATACTACCATCAATGTATTTATATATGATAAAATTCAAGAGAGCATATTAATAATGTATGAAAGGGAATACCCAAATTTAGTTCTATCTACTGTATATATTATGTTTTTTTAGCAAAATATAGTAGCTATCTCCGGTAAGATTTAGCATAGAACTTTTTTTAAATAATTTAATTTTAGTAATATTGGGCAACACGATAAACAACACATTGGGAATAGTTGGCCTGGTCTAAAATGTATCAGTAATAGCTTGAGAAAATTACAGGTTTTTAGAATCGGCTACTGATAATTTTTTTAGCTCACGCCTTTATCTCCTTCATAACCGAGTAGGCAAAAGGAACGGTGGAAATCTAAGTTAACTTATGCATGCAGAGTGAAAGAAACTCAACCACGACGCGCTTGTCTAGTTGCCAGAGCCAATAAAATGAAATGAAAAAATCCACCTTTTCCCCGAGTAAGAAATCGGAACCTACGGAACCTTCGGCGTTTTCAGACAGACGCTAGCTGCTTCTGCTTTTATATATATGCCATAAATTTCTTCGCCATCTGTATACCTATATAGTCGTATATTATATTAAATTTCGAGACAAGGCCAAGCTTCATATTAATAATATTGTATTTTATATGTATATTGCCTTTTCAATAATGCGCGTGGGCCTCGCCTACCTGCCTTGTTAAGTACAGGTACTACCTAACTTGTATATGTAGTTAATGCGACAAATAACTCAATCTATTTTAAGTTTGATTTATATTAATTTTTTTTTATTTATTGATTTTTTAATGTAGAGTACACATAATCACAGACGGAATGTAGATACATATTTTATCACAATTTTACATTCTTCACCAAAATTAAAACTTTTTTTTGTTCAATCCTGAATTACAACTCAATCAATTTCAACATCAATCAATTACAAATTTCAATTCTATTTCTATCAGTCCCAAAGGAAGCTACCACCGGCTCAGAATGCAGATTCTGTTAAAAAGAACTAGCTAGAAATTTAAGCAGTATGAGTTTGTAATGTAAACTCGTTACGAAATCAAGAAATAATTCGTTTCAAACAGAACAATGCAGATAGATATGCTTATGATGCCTGAGTCTTTACCTCCGAGACTTAGAAGATATGTTTATGATGACATAGATAAGCTTATGATGCCTGAGCCTTTACCTTACTCAGAATTGGTTTTTATCAAATGAAACAGTCATATTTTACAAGTGCGTTGGGTTCCGCCACTCAACACGTCACTCCTCGAAAAAAAGCGGAAAGCGGGTAACATTAGGTTCCTAAGATTCCTGAGGTTCCCTTCTTAATAGGGTGCCGGCCTCCATAGCGTAGCAGTTGTCGCTCACTCGTGGAGATTATTTTCTTCGCTCTTGTAACGAGACTAACCACTGAACGCGCCATATCTTGGAAAATTGAATGCGGTACACTGAGTGTCTTGATACTTTCCCCGAGCCTACCCTGCTATGTGCGGGATAGAGCTGTAAAGTAGTGGGTTTCCGTTTCTCTTTAACTCACTTCTTAAGGTGAAAAAATAAGAAATCTTTTTTTTTTTGTTTTTCAAGCAAATCAAATTAACTAACGTGTAAAATTTGCTTAATCAATTATTAATTGAACAGTTTAAGTTTGAATTAATTGAACAGTTTAAGTTCGAACATCGGCTATATATTTTACAAATCCGCCTTTCCGAGATCTTTGAAGCGGTACCAAAGGAAAAATTTTAGGTCAAAAACTCACCTCTCTAAGTGTGCGCAATAAAAACGCTTCCACAAACAATATATAATGATAACATACTTTATATATATCTGAACCCTTCAAATATTTACACACATTTATTATAACAAGGAAAATGCGGTAGAAGAATAAATATTCTTTTACGCCTTAGGGGTGTTGAAAATTGGTCAATTTTGGTGTGTTCATCAATCGCTTGAACAAACAGTATGATAGTGTACATAGTAGCCGATTGTGTTTGTGTTTGTACATTAGAGGCTTTGGTGGACTAAGTAGTATTACTGTAGGAAGGTCTATTGTTTCATGAACATTGTGGCTATGACAGCTTAGAATGTGAATCTTTATGTAAGTTTTTTTTTTAGCTTCACGCTTTATCCCGCGCATGGCAGGGTAGGCAGAGGGAACTGCAGGGACCGTGGGAATCTAGTGTTAAGACACTCCGTTGCTTAGTCCCTGCTTTCTCCGTCCCCACTTTCCGCCTTTTTTTTCGAGGCATTGCGTGTTGAGTGGCGGAACTCAACGCTGCGCTTTGCCTAGTTTGCCAGAGCGAAGAAAATGGAAATAGAAAAATCCATCTTCTCCGACTGGGGATCAAACCCAGCAACCGTCGCGTTACAGGCAGACGTTGCGCCTCTGAGCCACGACGGTCCTCACCTCGCCTTCATGTAAATATTGTTGTATATATGGGCGTATATGAATGTAAATTTTATTTTATGATTTTATTGTTACGAAATTATTTGGAATTGAATTTAAGGTTTAATTATTGATCAGTAAAACCTATTTTCTTTAAGATATTATTTTCGAATGTTGAACAGAAATATGTGCTGTTAATTAAATAAAAATGAATTAATTATGTAAAATAGGTTTTTCTGTGTTAACTACGTTACGAGACTAAACCAATTGACATTACTCTGTTATTTTATTGTGAAAAATGGACTCCCTTATAAAACCCTTGCCTAGCACTGACATATATTATGTATAAAGTAGAATTATAATATTATATTTTCAATTTATATGTACAATTTATATTTTTTCACGCTTTATCCTGCTTATAGCGGGTTATGCAAAGGGATCCGCAAGAACCGAGTGTTAAGACACTACGTTCCCTGTCTTTTTTGAGGCATTGCGTGTTGAGTGGCGCAACTCAACGCCGCGCTTTACCTAGTTGCCAGAGCGAAAAGTGGAAAATGTAAGCGCAACTTTACCTCATGGGAATCGAATGCACAAACCATCACGTTTACAAGCATGTTTGCTTGTACGCCTTTGCGCCAAAACGGTCATCTAACCATAATAAATGTCTACAATTCATATAATTGTATAAATTTATAAGTTATTTCTAATACTTATTATCATAGATTATCTTCGACAATCCAGATTGAAAGATCTATCTCTGAAGCAATAGAATTACAATGGCTTCTAACTAACAGTAAAGACGGTGATACTGTATTGTTAATTCGGGCACTATTACGTGCTCTACAAACCTTCAGAGGGATTATCTACAAGTATTCAACTTAAGCTTTAATTTAGGCTTTACTGAAGTTAAGAAAAATTTATCTTGCAATAATAAGCAATATATAATGAAATTAAAATACAGAAGGTATAAGCCGCGTAGTACGTATGACAACTCATAGCAACCTATTGTTTATATTTATATGCAAAGCTTATTATTTATCATACAAAGTCAAAGTATGTCAAATTTCAGATTACTTCGTTTATATAATTGAAGACATGAGTGGTTGAAGGGGTTATCTAAAATTTTTTGTAAAAACCGATTTTCATGCTGAATGAAGGAGTTATGTACATATTATATTTATTAAATACTAATTCATATATCTTTATTTTATTTTTAGACTATATACACAATAGTTAGCGACGCAAATAGTTATGTACATATTTAACAATAAAATGTCCATTATCTCCACATTTTCGAATTGTATCATATTCCCTTCATACAATGATGTCTTCAATTATTAAAAGAGGTTCAAAATTACGGATAAATATATACATAGCTTCACGCTCTATCCCTAGTGCGGTAGTCAGAGAAGCGCCAAACGTTGCTATCCCTGCATACCTCTTCCGCCTCGTACACAGTCATTAAATTACGGACGTGGCGGAAGAGGTATGCAGGGAAACATGCTCTCCGGGGAGTCCTCATGCTTTTTACGTGACCTTTTTCCAGTATCTTCGATACTGTGTTTCAAAAGTCAACCGAGATCTCCCCTTACCTCTCTTACTCCTCACTTTTTAATTAATGAATACATAAATAAAACTCACGTATTAATATACAGATAAAACATCATTTAACTTTCCATTGTCCACAGATACTACCCTATATAGATGGCTTTAATCACGTAGCGAAGATAGCTTCCCTCACAGACGTCGAGATAAGTCTAGTGCGGGCCTGTGTACAGAATTTGGTATACTACGGCGTAGTGACTTTGGTGCCGATATTTCAATATTGTGCTGTAAGTGTTAATGTGTTATTATATTTTGAAATCTAAAAGAAGAGATTCAGGATCCGTCAGATAGGTCGTAGCGCAGAGGCGCAGCGTCTACTTGTTAAAGCGACGGTTTGTGAGTTCAATTCCCATTCGGGGAGGATGGACTGTTTTATTTCTATTTACTTCGCTCTCTCCACCACTGCCTGGAAAGGCTGAAAGCGGGGAACGGAGTGTCTAAACACTAGGTGTCCACGCTTCCCTCTGCCTACTCTGCTATGCGCGGGACAAAATATGAAGCTAAAATGCTTTTTTTAGTATATTCTTGTATTATGGAGCATCTAATTGTATATACAATAGTAGTGGCTTCAATTTATTGGAGGGCTAATGTATTTTTTTATGCGCGGTGTTAGGTTTCGCAGTGTCTAAATCCTTACATTTTAACACTATCCCCTCTTTGACCCGATATATATGGAATATGAATAAAATTAAAAAATATAAATTAATATTTTTTTTCAGGTGTACAGTGCAACACCCAAGTTGAGACAATTAACTCGTTGTGCAGGCTTACAACGACAGTGCGTGGAATTCTGCGCTCGATCACGTAAGTTTATTCAGTAGTTATTTTCGATATCGATATATATTCTTAAATACTTGTAAATTTATTAAATATCAATAGTTTATCCAAAATATTTTAAGTTAATGTTGCCATTATATAAATTGCATTAGTTACTTTACTTTTTTTGATCTTCACACTTTGTCCCGCACATGGTGGGGTAGACAGAAGGAACTGCAGGAACCATAGTGTTAAGACATTTCGTTGTTTAATCCCTGCTTTCTTCCTCCGTGCTTTCCGCCTTTTTCGAGGCTTTGCGTGTTGAATGGTGGAACTCAACGCCAACCTTTACCTAGAGCTTAGTTTTCTGAGCGAAAAAAATGGAAATAGAAATATCCATCTTCCTCGAGTGGGGATCAAACCCACAACCAGTCGTATTTACATACAACAAATACTTATAAGTAATGTTCTAATAATTCCCACCAGCGCGGCAATTACCGAAAGTGAGTGACATATTCCGTATGTACGCGGGGATGTCCTACGGTAGCACGATTAGAGACCTGTGCAGGCGAATGCGGCCTCAGGAACTAGCCATCAATGAGAGGAAGCTGGTCCTCTTTGGGGTACTAGAAGGACTTATCAGGAGAGTTTATAAGGTAGGTTTTGTGTGGAAATTTAGGAAATAGGTAGATATATGGGATAGGTTTTTTTCTGACTATTTATTTATTTGTTCGTAAAATGTCTTAAGATAATTGACATGATGATGATTAGATGTTAGGTAGCTAAATTTTTTTATTGAAAGTTATATGTTGTAATTTTAGTTGGTAAAATTTATGCTAACAAACATATATTTATATATTTTTAAAGCTTCTTTCTTTATACACTTATAGCCGAGTAGGGTAGAGAGAACGTAGTGTTACGACTCTCCATTTTATACCATTCACTAAAATTGATTGATTAGAAATACAGGTTCAGGTACAACGGTTTTATAAAAAACCAAAAACCAAAAACAAATAATTTTAATTAAAAATGTGGTACAGACATCATATTGAACCGTCTATGAAACATAAATAAAACCTTCTGATTTCAATAGTTCTAAACACAGTCCATACCTTTATAATGTTAGCAATAATTTTTTAAATGTCATCAAACCTACCTACCTACCTACCCCGCAATATGCGGGATAAAGCGTGAAGCTAAAAAAAATGTCTTCAAAAGGCTTAAAAAACTTTCTATCCATGGCCGTTAAATAAATTGAAAAAAAATATATAAATGTCATCGACCATTATCTTGTCAGATGACTATCGTATTTGCTTATAATGTAATAAAAAATGTGTTTTGATAAGAATGTTATCAATCGTTGCTAAAGCCTCACCGATAAGAGCGGTCGGTGTAGACAGTTTGTCTATTTTGATAAGATTTAGGTTTTATCAGGATTTTCGATATCATACAGATTATAATATTTTTTGGTATATTTTATTTAATATACATATACGAATATTAGACTACAGCTAAAGACAGTTTTTTTTAAATTTGAGCGTAAACGACGGAGTGTTTTGACACTTGAGTTGCTTGAATATTTTGACAATATTGAAAAAAAATAGTAAATTGATTTTTTTTAAATACAAAACTTAACAGCAGTTTAACTGTCAAATTATGAAATAATTTATTTCATTCTATACAAATACAATTACTCACTTTTTAAATTAACCTGTTATGTAATTCCCCTTCAGTATCCAGTAAAAACGTTTAAGAAACTAATTATTTGACAAGTTTCAAAAATAAAAAAAAAATAAAGAAAAAAAAAAAAAACGAAAAATCTTATCTTAATTTTATATTATTTTTTAATGTATCATATTAATCTATTATTTAATTCCCTTCCAGTATCCAGTGACATTACACAACGACAACGCGTCTCTAAGAAGCGATCACAGTCAATACGTAGCGAGGACTTACAACGGCTTGGTCTGTTTAGACGAGTTATGTTGCCAAGGAGGCTTAACCGCTTCCCAGCTGGAGGAACAGCTGGAAAGGGATAATGAAGTCATTTTTATTGTAAAATGAAAAAAATGAAGTTCAAGGTCAATGACTTGTACCTACTGGTGTAGAGGTTAAGGAGGCGCGAGAGTTAAACTAAACTTAAAAGTTTGATTGATGAAAGTTAACGTTTTAATGTATTTAACGTTTGAACTTTTATATTTTGGAGGTATTTTGAAGATTTTTTCTTAAATGGTTTCTCAATTTTAACTTGTTGTCGTTGATTCGATTAATCGTGAAAATATGTGTTTTCTGTATCATATTTAGTATGTTATGTTATTTTTTTATTTAACATTTCATTAGTTAGAAGTTTTCAATTGGACATTGTGATTATTTACACATTTTTTTCATTATGTTGCTTTGTAATATTTCTTAATATTTAATTATGTCAAAATAAACAGCTAAGACCATCGTGCCCAACGAGTTCAAAGGTAGTATCTTCAAATCTGTTTTTGGGGAAAATTTTGTTGAAAATATTAGAGGACCTTTAGGATCCTGAATAGCCTGGGGTTGAACGTTATTAGTATAAGAAAAAATTGATTTTAATTTTAACCAGTCCCCATTTGTGCATATACCCACATGCCCCAACCTCCCCTAAAATCTAGTGTGATTTTTGTATCACTGGAAGTAATATTTTGTATATAAAAAGATTTCTATAATATTATTATTATATTGTTATTCGTAAAAAGTCATATATTTAAGAAAAATTGTGTTCAATTTCAAAGTTTAACCTATAAAAAATATGTTTAAAATGTACATTTTATATTAGGCACTAGTGATGTGCCAAAATAATTTAAAAAAAAAATGCTTTATATAAGAAACTCTAAAGTACAATGTTTTAATACATCACTATTTTATAAACAATTTTGACTGGAACTGTACCTCAATATTTCATAGATAATATATGTATATATACTTACTTATATATAATGTATACGTATTATGAATTAAATTTGGTTTGAAGCAAATAATCGTTACATAGTTGTATATATAAATATATTTTAAGCACTTCTATGTACATTTAAAAATGTATTGAATTAATTTTTAAGTATTTTTATTTAATATTAAAATGCAATGAGACTTTTGATAAGTGATTATTATTAATATATATTTTCTTGTTTGTTAATACTATGTCATTTTCAACTATGGTATTAGATTATGTAAATTATCAGACTCAGTACTGAAGCTGTTATATTATGTGACAGTATAAGGTTCAAATCCTGATGGAAAACGTTTAATACATTTATTACAGTTCTAGGTGTTACAATCTGCTCAATATATTTAGATATAATTGTTTTTTATACTCTTTACAATAATGGTGCTATATTTTTCATAGAAAATATATAAAGAAGGCCTGAAAAGTGAAATTCCCACCGAATTTGTAATAGTTTCTCTAGTAAATTAACCTTTTAAATACACTTTAACACTTGTGTAGCTTTTATTTTTTACAGTTTAATAATAATTAAAAGTTAATTGACGTCTGCAAGTGCCAATTAAATGTTTATTATATAACTTTTTTATTACAAAACCTAAGTCTTTTTGTTTCAAATGATGGAAAATCAACTTTAACCATTTTTTTAAATAATCTTTCAAGAAATCAAATATTATTGTAAAATATAAAATTATTTTGTTTTAGATTTTCCAATAATGAAACCTTTTGACCTGTTTCCTTCTACATTTTAAATTGTTAGACTACCTACCTAGTCCATGTGTCGTAGACTAGTCAACATGTACAGTGCCTTCTTGTAAACGCATACATATTTAGTATTAAGGCAAGTTTAAGGCATTATATTGTTTTTTTATAATTAATATATTATTATTAGAGATTATTTTTGTAATTTGTTTAGAGAATATTGAAAATGGGAAAGTTAATGTAATGTGACAGACTAAAAAAAAGAAATTGCCACAATCTGTTGTATATGGATTTAAATGATATTAAACTGGTTTAATGTCAATTAAATATTAAATATTATCTCTAAGTGTGGTTAAGTTACGTCACTCTACATTGACCATCTCACAATATTCAATAGTCATTTATGTTATTTTGTATATAAGTTATATAAATCAATTTTAAAAAAATCGTTTTATTTTACTATCTTTAAAAGTACAACCATACTTTATTTAACATGATATCTATCAAACCAGGTCTATTAGACCTGGTGTCTTTTTGTACGACAGTGGGTAAAATTCTTTTCCAGTGCAAAATGTAAGTTTTCAATGTACATATGACATATTAAAATTCAAATAATTTTATACAATATAAGAATATATGATTCATTTTAGAACGTCAAAAACATTTACCACCGTTTCGTTAAAGTTTATGCCTCAAGTCTGAGAAGAACCGGCGTAAGAAACTCAGCGGAACATTTTTTTTAAATGGATAAACGTATCTGGTATAGAACGATGGAATCACATCTTTTGATATATATCCAAGGTGACCGGATTAATGAGCAAGTATTGAATAGACAAAATAAAATTATGACATTAAGACTTCGTTCTGGAAACATTCCAGTAAATTTTTATATTTAATAAGTAAAGCATCGTCACCTTGTTGTGACTTTTGTGGACCAGATTCTGTAGATGACGTCAATTTTAAAGGCAAATGACGCACCTCTGAAACATTGGAGTTCATGGGTGTCTATGGGCGGAGGTTATCACTAATTCGAGACAGAACTCAGCGCCTTGCTTTCTTGTTTCCTGAGCGATTAATATGAAAATAATTCACCTCTCGCCTCTTTGTATAATGAAAAAACGCGCGAAAAAAAACACATATTCAAAGACAGTACTGATTTAATATATTCTTATATAACATTATATAAGTTACAAAATACATAAACAGTATGTAGGTAACGAAACACTTGACTAGCGTTTTAGATACAAAAAAAACACGATAACTGCATGCCACAGACGCCATCTTTAATTTACTTTACACATACGATTTTAAAAAAAAGTCACTAAAAATAAATAGCCGAGAATCGAACCGCATATCGCCTTAGTCTAATATAACGCCCGTAGCATATAGGAACCTAGTACAAAAAAAAATGAAAAAAAAAACCTAATTTCGACAAGTTCAAGGAGTCTAGACATACATATATATATATAATATCAGTTTTGTAGGTCTGTATAAAAATTAAATTACATTTTGGCACGGTGTATAGAAAATAGACTGGTTTCTTTATTTACATAGATAATAGTTAGGCTGTGTTCGTATTTAAATTTAAATACAATAATTTTATTATATGCAATCGCTAGTGTGAAACACAACCTTAGGCTCAACGCGAGTGACCTTACACTGTATACATTTACAAAAAAAAAAATCTTTTTTTTTATTATAAGGCTGAATACTTAGATATCTAAGTCAGAAAAAAATCTAAAGTACATACAAAATACTAGTACTAATACTTCACTCACGTTGAACAACTCCACTGTTATATTTCAATTCAATTCAATTCTACTGTAAAAATAAATACTATTTATTATTCGTTATATTGTTCCATTAATTAAAGCATACACACACGATCACACAACAGTCGCATACTGAGAAACTAACTTAAATACTTAAAGAAAAAACAAAAAAACAAAAAAAAAACATTGAAAATTGTGGATTTGAACCCGCGTCTTATAGAAAATCGCTAAATATAAGAAAAATAATATATTTATTAAGTATTTTTTCTAACCCCAGTGTAGTTAGACACTTTAAAATTGTAAAGACCGCAAAAAATTAAGGTCTCTTCTATTTCTCTTATATTTATCAATCCACGAAAAAAGAAACATTTAAATTGAAACAAATAGTTCTCGAGATAAGATCATTTAACCAAACAAACATTTAGATTATTTACAAAACAGCTGTGCAATCGTGTGTACGTTCAGACATAGCTATATGTATATGTATATGTATATGTATATGTATATGTCCTAGATTTAGTGGCACCACACCAATGTATGGAGTCCCGACCACCGAATATTTATATGTACGAAATAACACATCATTATGAGCTTTATACTGTTGAAACTGTTTGTATGACATTTATTGGTATACACCGTACACAGAGACATTAATTAACGTTTAATTGGTGTAAAATAATATATAATAAACTTAAAACAAGTTCTTTTTGTGAATTCTATATATGTATTTTTTAATACATGTACAGTTACAGTTACATATTTAAATAAAATTAAAGACAGCAGATGGCGCTACAATACATTACAATACAATATATATATATATATATATATATATATATATATATATATATATATATATATATATATATATATATATATATATATATATATATATATATATATATATATATATATATATATATATATATATATATATATATATATATTTCCATACACTATACGTTACTTCCCATACAGTCTCATACTCATATACAAATAGATGCCATACAAAATGACAAGCCATCTTGGATTACGAATTACAATGAATATAAATCATATAGCTTAAACATTACATAGAAAGGCACAACATATTTGGTAAGTTAAATAATACATTCAAAACTTATATAATAAGGCTTGTTACACATTATTACTGATACAATATCTATAATACAATGTAGTTGAAGTGGATTTGCTACGAATTTGAACAAAAAAAAAAAAAAAACAAAAAAATTGATCTCAACTTACAACAAATTAAAAAAGTATTAATATTATTGTATTTTTTTAAACAAAAAAGAATGCTACCATAACTATTTAATGTATGTATGTATATATGTTACAGTTATCGTACAAACAACTTGCCATTGGAAAGCGAATGGATTATCAAATGCTAAAAAAATAGTACAAAAATTGATCCAATTACATAAATACAAAAAAAAAGAAATGGTTGCCTGTAAAGTGGGTTTTACGGGCGAAAATTTTACGTGACAACGTCTTTTTCTCGGTAGAATATTTATTGATATGTTTAATAATTATAATATAAATTGCACAAATTTTAACTATAGAAAATATATGTTGTTTACTAAAACATTGTACATGTGTCAAGTGATACGCGCGGCGGACCGATCATAGTTCGGTGACAGTTGACACATCGTTACGTTACCTTTTTCATATGTGACTCCGAGCCGCAACCTAATTTAAGACGTTGTCACGTCAAAAACAAAACGTTATTTATAATTTTGTGACAGACAGTACGAACAAAACTAAATATGCATATAAAGACATATATGTAAACATAACATATACTTCATTCCAAATATATCGGAGTAACCAGAGAGAACCTAAAGACCAGACACTATATTCTTGAGTTTTTGAAATCGATACATTGCGTGTTGAATTGCGGAACTCAACGCAAATCGTCTTGTCAGTGCGTGAATATGAAACTAATTGAATCCGAAAGAGATGCAATATATAAATAGTATATAGTAAACTAAATACTTAATATACTATCTTTTTCTTTTTAAAACGAAAAGATAGAGACAAAAATAGAACAAGTTATTTAGTACTTGTAACAAAAAAAAGAGAATGACGTCAAAAAAAGTCCCTCAATATAGCATTTGACAAGCACATTCAAAAGCTATCCCGTTCACACTATTTTAGCCAAAGTTTATCCAAAATTTTGAATAAAATCAAAATACACACACACACATACAAACATTCTCAGGAATGACCTACCCCAAAAAAAAAAGGAATAAAGCCCTGTGGGATATTATTTAATTACAACTATTTATATTTTCTGTCAATTTTTTTTTTGTCAAAATGGTACAAAATATATATTGCTGTCATTTGATTTCATTGATTTTAATAAAATATAACAAAAATTAATTAAAAATTTACCAACCTTCCGTTATACATCTGAACAAATCATGGCAATATATATATATATATATATATATATATATATATATATATATATATATATATATATATATATATATATATATATATATATATAATTATTAAAAAAACGCAATTATTTGTTTCAAAGATTTCAAAATACTGGAATTATTATTATATACTAAATTTAATTACAATAATATAAAGGCGACACTACAATGTTATGCAAATCATAAGCATTCACTAATAACTTATATGACACAAGTTATTTTATATATATAATATATGTATATATATGTATATATTCTACAACTACTTAATAGTGCTGTTGCTTTATATATTATCTGTTATTTATTATTTTAATTATCTGTGCTAAATAAAACAACATTTATTATACTATCTATTCAAATTCAATTACATGTCAATCTTTATAAAAATATGTATGAAATAAAAAACAATTTATTCTTTCTGTCATTGACGCCATTTTGTTTTCTCAGTGTAATATATAAACAGACTATATATACAAATAATAAAACAACAGCAATGTAGATAAACAAAACAGAGATTCACCTACACATTAAGGCGATGCTAGAACATGTAATGTCCTCATGTTCCATAGTACAGTATAGAAGTGTAGTATAATATAGTTATTCATAGTTGTAAGACTCAGCTAGCAAGCTAACACTAGCCTGAGCACATTTCCGAGTGCTCGTCCCACGCAGCCACCTGGAAAACACAATACAAAAAAATATTTAACAAAAAATTGAATGCAGTGGGATTTGAGCTTGGACCTCTTATACGGTCTGCAAATCCCGCTGCTTTATGAGTATTTTTTCTATTTTTTAGATGGATTAACACTTTAAAACTAAAAAAAGCAACAGTATATTCAGAAATTTCTTGTAAATGATGGTAGTTTTAGATGACAAAATATTATAAAAGCAATGCAGTCACGTCAATTGTGGCATTTGCTTCTAGGCGGCGGTTTATATTCGAAGGGAAGGCCCTGAAATACAATTGTTGAGTTTGAACAGAAGGTGATTTTCCATCCACTGTCTTAACACTGGATGTCCTCTATCTACCGTAACATATACAGTGAAGCTAACTTTTTTTCAATAAAGACATAAATAAGATAACTTACTTGTACTTACAGAGAATACGTGGCGTTAAATTTCGCGTCTCAATACAAAACGCCTATGGCACACTCAAACACACTGACACTCAGGCCCTCTGACACTCACGCACTCGAGCACACTGACACTTAGGCACTCTGGCACTCGAGCACACTGGCACTCAGGCACTCACCTGGCAATCCCTCGAGCAGTACCACTGGTTGGCACAGCCAGCGCACACAAACTGCGCCAGCCGCGACCTGCAACCTTGGCACGTGGGCGCGTCGTCACCGCCCTCGTCGATTACCAGCCGACCCCCCGAACCCGACCCCGACCCCGCGCCAGACCCCGACCCCGACCCGCCCGACCCTCCTGACCCGGCCGACTCTTCGGAAGCGCCGCTTTCTTCCTCCTCCTGAGGTTGTCGAGTGCGTAATGTATATATTAATAAATTTTTGAATAAAATCGAAATACACACACAGACATACATACAAAGATTCTTAAGAATGACCTACTACCCAAAAAAAAAAAGGAAAGAATGAAGTGGGATAGAATTTATTACTATTATTTATCATTAGATTTTTGTTTTTTTTTTTCTAATTATTTCAGCTAAGGATCTAACACACTATATAAACCACGACGTAATAAGGGGCAGTGTTATTTATTAAAAATTGACATTAATGAAGCCGTCGTGGTGCAGATGCGCGGCGATTGCCTGTAAACGCGACGGTTTCAGGATTTGATTCTCAATCGAGGGAGGTTCATTTTTTATTTCCATTTTCTTCCCTCTAGCAAACAAGCGCAGCGTTGAGTTCCGCATTGCACGCAATGCCTCGAAAAGGCGGAAAGCAGGGAACAGAGTGTCCTAACAGTGGGTTGACAGTATTTTATTTTAATCTCTATATGTTTTTTTAAGTATTTTCTCTATCTTTAGTGTGGGTTAACACTTTACATAATTTTATTTTTTGTATTTAAAAATAGTAAAAATCAAAGATTTAAATCAAAATAAATTTCCTTACCAATTGAACAACCTCAGTTTTCTCCGGCTGAGGTTCAGACTGCGCTGGCTGGACAGGAGTAATCGTGATTTCACCACAATTCTGTAAACATATATACATACATATATATATTTATATGAAAATCGATATAAATATATATCTATTAAACAGCTTATACATCAATATTTGCAAAGTGTTTAATTTTTGTGCGAATTGCAATACATATTTAAAGTCAAGTACGCGCCCTTACATTATATAATATATAATAGAAAAAGCGTTAATTATTTTCATATAATATAGATACACTACAAAAATAAACAAGACTCTAATACCCATTATGCAAATGTAATGAAAAATGAAGTGGCATTAATTTAAAAATGAGTATTGCCATTCTTAAAAAAAAAGCAACTGGCTGTTTATAATAAATAGGACTTAAATGCTAAATTTTGAATTTGGAACATCGTATCGGCCAATCAGGACACCAATCGTTTTTAATCTGTGGAGGTACCTTGGCCTGACCGAACGGCAGTGGCGCGCTCTGTTTCCGTTCGGGCGACGTGAGCAGTTTAGCCAACGTCGGCGAGTAACTCTGAGACGCGGGCGCCTGCTGGAAGGTTGGCAACACCCATTCAAGCTAGTTCATTTAAATATGCAAAGCTCATGAGGATGGGCAGTGATGTTTTTTTTTATCTATGTTACGTGTTACATTCCTATAAAAAGATAAACATTAGACAAAGACAAAATATTGTGTCGTGAATATTAAAAGTGTTGCCAGTGTCGATGGTTTGCGTACACATTTTCCCATATATGTCTGTTATGACTGACCCATCCCCACATACAAGCCTATATTACCGAGGCCTTAAAAAACGACTACTTCAAATGCACATATCAAAAATGATCACTATAATGACTCGAACTTGTCAAGCGATAATGTCACCTAAAAATTAAATATTGCCATATGCAAAAATACACACTAATATATCTTACCTTCGTTAAAATGCCGTGTAGCAAAGAATTTTGCTGAGGTTGAGTTTCTTGGCTGGTTGTAACTGGAAGCAGTGATATTTCGGGGTACGGAGGCGGTGGGGGTAATCTGGGACTCGAAGCTGCTACTCTGTCAGTTTGTTTTGACATGTGGGGATCTTCATTTCTCTCAGGCCTTCTTCTTGAATCTGGGCGTATAAGGTGGTCTGGTCTGTTCAAAGTATCGACAGGTCGTGTCGGCATCAGATTATTTTGCTGCATGTTCGCGAATTGCACGAGAACGTCTTTGAACGAAAGCCCATTTGGTAGACCACCAGCTTGGATTTGTTGGAGCCGTTCCAGCATAGCTTTTTGATTCTGAAAATTTAAAGTGTGCTGGTTCAAATTAGTATGTAACCTGTGTGGGTTAATTGGGCCACAGCTCTATGGGGTCCAATTATAAAAGTATAATATAAATAATACAATGCACTGATAGATTCTCAGTTTAGAAAAAGGCTGCCAATATAATTTTAGATTTTATAGCAAATTTTTATAACGCCAACTAAAACATCGTGCACGAAGTTGCCGATACAAATGTCTGCTATTATTTTATTACATTGAGGCATGACTTGCCTACTCATGTACATTGCTTAAAGAACAAGAGCAACACAAATCATTATTTATGTTTTCATAAAACAAAAGGTAATATAATTATTACATACTACCATACGTAGAATAACATCTACATTTATTAATAATTACAGGTAAACGTGTCACGTACTATATAAAAGAAATATTTAAAAAGCATGATCAATAACCAATTACTTGAAAAGTTGTATATGACATAACACTAAGTGGCTAAAGTGCCTCTGACTGACGTAACACAGCCTTATGCCTTCCTAGACGTATCGACTACCAAAATTAATGTCTCAAACTAAAAACTCTGAAGATTGACGTGTATTATAATAAAAGTACACATTAGTGTAGAGGCACCTCAATTAAAGCATGTAGGATTTCCTTGGTCTACGTCTGGTTAGATAATGTCTGACTTTGGGATAATATGAACTAAAGCGTAAATATAATCTTTAGATTTCTCTATAGTACGGTGTATTTCAAAATTAGGTTTGATCTGCCAATCCTTCTAGATATGTGTGTACATTATAAACAAGAACAAGCTACTTTGAATACTGTCGTGGCGCAAAGGCGTAAGCGTGTGCCTGTAAAAGCGACGGTTTGAGTGTTCGATTAATAAAGTGTGAAGCTAGAAAAAAAAAATGAAAAATGAAACTACTTAGCATTTAATGGATTTATCGAATAAGTGCTTGGTCCATCGCGTTTTAGAGAGAAAAGCTCAGAGTAGTATTTAAAAAGTACCCTTTTGAAATTTATAACTTATAACAAGCTCTATACTCGAAACGAAACTCAAAATAATCCTACTAAGTTCCACTCTCAAAGTATTTTTTTAAGACAAAAGTACTAAACACAAAATGACTAACAAGTCCTCCATGCCTCAACTAAACTAATTGAATTGATATAACGACTCGAAAAGGGGTCAAGGATCGCCGTTGTGGCCGGAGCCAGACGTAACCGTCTCTAAGTATTGATATGCGATTACGAGGAATTGGGACAAACGATCACTATGGTGGCCTACTTATAAGCCACATAGTTATGTGTGTGTATATATATATATATATACATACATATATATATATATATATATATATATATATATATATATATATATATATATATATATATATATATATATATATATATATATATATATATATATATATATATATATATATATATATATATATATATATATATATATATATATATATATTCTAGTACAAGATTTAATTCGTAATTCCATTTGCATGGTGAAAACGTAAAAACTCCCATTGGACTTTCGGGAAAGCCTCCATTCTTTAAGCTCCTTTATTAAACCACTTTTCCACGTTACGTAATTTAAACTTGAAATTGTTTCTTATAATTATAATATAGATAAAATAACGTATCGTCAATATATAAGAAAAAAACAAGTTACTCTTCTCAAAACAGTCGATTGGTGAAGACACAATCGTATGCGACAGTTAAGGAGGTTCAAAGGTTCAAAACTCAGATACACACTCAGATATAACAAAATGATGGGAACGAAAAGTTTCAAAGTTTCAAGTTCAAAGTTTTATCGTGCACATAGCAAGGTAGGCAGAAGGAACTGTAAGCAGAACGAACTCTTCTCCTCCCAAGGAAATCGAACCCACAAACGATCACGGTAACACTAGGTTCCCACGGTTCCTGTAGTTAGCTTTATCCCGTTTGAAGCAGGGTAGGCAGAGGGGCTGCCTACCCTGCTTCGAACGGGATAAAGCGTAAAGTAAAAAAAAAAATATAGAAACAAGTAAACAACTAAACAGAAACCTAGCCCATAATGTTAATGCAATATCTATAAATTATACTTGACCACTGCACTTTGAACGGTTAGTCTAGAAATAGCTTGTTATGAATCAATATACACAGGTATTCAGGTTTCCATTGAATATAAGCAAAAGTGAAGGTATAAATAGTATAAAAATACCCATTACAATATATTTCACTACCTTATAATTTAAACTATTTATTTTTCGCCTAAGCATTGTATAGAACATATAGCTACTTAGTTAAACTGCTTTTGTGTATATGCGTTTATGAGCATGTCTTTATATATTGACTTATATATTAAGACGAAGAATATGTTTCATAGAACGCGCTTATATCAATACTGTAGAGTATTGGTTCAAATTCAAATTTATTTTAATATAGATAGTAAATATATGTATGGATGGTCTAAGTATATATCGATTTATACATAGAAAAAGTTCATTGACCATTATAGAACCAAATTATATAAGGTAGCTGTAAAATAGGGGTCGGGTAGTAAAAGGTAAATAGGGGTAGTAAAAAGTATACATATACTTTTGGGACCAAATTTAATATATAAACGAATCTTTATCTCTAAAAAAATTAATTTACTTTATAAAGACATAGATTTATATATGCATAAGTCGATATTATAAGCAATATTCATCGATTCAAGGTCACCTACTAAACAGTAAATCTAGCCTTATTGTTAGTAATTTTTATTTGACCATGCGGGTGAAGATATTAACCAATACTAATGTATACATATAATGTCTTTCTATAGCTTCACAATTTTCCCACTCATAGCAGGGTAGGCAGAGAGAGCCGGAGAAACCGTAGGAACTTAGTGTTAATACACTCTGTTTTATGCTATATATATAGATATAATAAAAACGTGACTAACCATTGCCTGTACATGGAAGAAATGTTTATTATATTAGTAATGCCAGGAATGATTTAACAAATTCTAATGCAGTTTTCACCACTATTATGGTAATTTTCACTAATAGATTTTTAAGTAAGACTAAGACATTTTTATATCAAATGAGCCCATAAATAAAAAGATATATAATATTTATAAATATAATATAAAAAGTATATAATATTTTTATAAATTGAGAGTAAACAAAAAGAAATCGGTTAAATTTTCAAATTTACTTTTCAACAAAGAAAAAGTTGTGAGTGCATCTGGTATTAACATACATTTGAAAATGTACCTCCATTGGAATTCACCTTAACTTAGTCAAGTAGTATCATTAGTTGACATTATATATAGTTTAGTATATTATATAATTATTTAAAAGGATAAAAACAATTACAACTAAAATATGTTGAAACTATAATGTATAAAGAGAAAAAAATTACTTTATCTTACCTTACGCTAAACATATAGACCTTGATATTTTATAATTTTCCTTTTAGGTATTAACATATTAGATTTAGAAATTCTCGATAAAAAAAATATATAAAATCAAATAGATAAAACTTACCATGTCTAAATTATTAAACAGCATATTGAGGTTACTCAAATTATTCATATTATCTACTTTGGGCGCAATAGGCCGAGGAGTGTTCATCATACTCGGATTCACCATGGACTTCATTCGTCTACCTCTTCTCGGGGTAATTTCTGGATTCCTTTGCCTATAGTCTGCTATAATAGATTTCACATCTTTCGTCGGTCCTTGACGACCCATTGGCATGCCAAAGCTTGACGGTAGTTGCCCATTCATATCCCGTGGGAACCCTGGCATAGGTCCAGGCATCATCATCGCTTGAGGAAACACTGGTTTTGGCATAGATTGTAAATGTGCTGCCTTATCATAAGGTGGTGGCAACCCTGACATAGGATTGAAATGGGATGTAACTGGCAACACTGGCGGCTGTATAATAGGATTCATAGCAGAACCAGGCTGTTTAATGGCAAGACCAGATATCTCATCACTCTTGTCAATCGCTAAATTTTTCGGTTGATTCAAATAATCAAATGGGTCAGTACGCTCTGAACCATTCACATCTGCATTTTTTTCAAATGACAACACTTGTTTTCTTCTTAAGAGCCGTAATAAGATTTCTTCTTTAACTTTTTTTAAATGCAATATATTGTTCCATTCATGCTCTTTCTTTTGTGCCAATTCCCTTAAAGTTTGAATTTCAGAAAGTAATTGTTCAGTATGCCTTTGTATTTCGTCAATATTGTTTTTGGTTGCTGTCTGGATGTAATCATTTATCATTATGTCATGTTGCGGAAAAGTCTTTTCTACTTCAGCACACAGTTTTTTAAGTGGTGACTCTGTGTCAATATCCTCACTTGCCCGCCTTTTAGTTGGTGGCTCCTCCTGATGAAACATAAAAAATATATTACTGTTGTAATTAATAAAAAAAAATTATTAATATAACCATATAACACTCTAACTCAGTGTTTCCTAAGGTTTATTGGTGGTTTATGTCAACCTAGGTGTCTGTGACTACCTGCAAGGGGTCTACGTCAGCGAAAAATTTAGGGGTAAAACTAGGGGTTCATGAAATGACAATGGGGTCCATGATAATGGGTCTCAACACATACACTGATAGTACCTATTTACTTACATCATACTATCTTATAATATGAAAATATTACATTATTTATAAAAGTATGAAGTAAAAAAATTATTATATATGTTTATAAAATTGTGTAAATTGTATGATTTTGGTATTCGCTTTATGGTTGCAATATATTTTGAAACTGTAAAAACCTGAAAGTTGCTTTAACACTAAACTTCTCTACAGGTAAAAATTTACAGGAAATCAATATCAGGTAAGTAGGGGGTCTACCCAACACAAATAAAACATGGAAAGGGGTCTATGACACAAAAAAGTTTGGGGAACTCTGCTCTAACTTAAGAATGTGAGAAAAATGTATTTAAAGCTGGAAAATATATGATCTATAATTAAATTAAACATAACAAATTTAAAATTAGAGTATTACACCTTAATTTCATCAAAGCAGATTACTCAAATGATTTCTTGTCTCCTATATGAACTAATTTAATAATCTTTGGGCTTACATCTAGATACTGTCTCGACAATAGTAATACAAGACTAATTTAGCACTATCAAATAATGTTATAGTTCTCAGGTGCGAGATAGGCCAATACAATTCTTATAAATTTTTAAACCAACTGAAAATATGTTTATTTTTAAAGTTCAAAATTGAATAAAAATAATAAAATCTGTTTGTTTAAGTATAAATGAAAAAATAATAGGATGATGTACACTTTACCTTAATTATATCCCCATTCACAGGTTGCAAAACTTTTTCCTTTTCTGGTTTCTCCACAAGCTGGACATCTGTCATTTCCACTTCTACTTTTTCTATCACTTCCTCGCTTACTTCCTTTGGACTCTCTTTAACTACAACAGGCGCCAGGTCTGGCTCCTTAACATCTATGACCAGAGGCTGTTCTGCCTCATCCAAGATCTGTTCCTCTTGCTTAGATTCATTATTGGGCTCAATTGGAACTGAACTTTCTTCTGTATCTGCTGTTGTATCTGCTGTAATCTCTTCTTCTTTCACAGTATCTGGAATTAAAAGTAGTAAATTAATTAGGATTTTCGTATTAACAGAATGTTTTATTAAATGTTTTTAATTATTGAAACTAATACCTTTAACTGTTGGTTGCAAGGAATCACTCTCTATATTTTGAGACTGATTCACAGGCTCTTCTTTGGCATTTTCATCACAGTTCTCCTCGCTTTCTTTCTTAAAATCCACAATGACCAACGGGTCTTTTGCATCTTCGTCAATCGACAAGGGGTCTACTTCATTTTCATTATCAACCTCCGGCGTGGGAGACACATCAGTCCCCAGTAGCCTATCTTT
This sequence comes from Dione vanillae, assembly GCA_037178615.1. NCBI lineage: Eukaryota > Metazoa > Arthropoda > Insecta > Lepidoptera > Nymphalidae > Dione > Dione vanillae. Next base: position 799,697 of record JAZFAU010000138.1, on the reverse strand, counting down.
AGGAGATTCCACTATTTTGATGCCTATATCGTTCATGTTTATTTACATGCTTCCGATTCACAAGTCACAATGTCAGCACGCCGCACAAAGGTTCAATGACTTAGAAATTATCCACATAATCATTATTACACTTTAAATAACACCGCTATAGACGCGACCTCCTTACTTGCTTTTAAAGTCGGCACAAGATCAAGTCACATTACAAGTAATTAGAATATTTGAAATTTATTTTCCATATTGGGAGACTACTATGCAACATCAATTGAAGCCATGAACTTATGGGTCAAAGTAACCAATTTGATATTAGTAGAAAATTATATATATTTATATTCAAATCTACTCTTTAAGTAATATTTATCAGAAATATGGCGAGTTTAAGTTACTAATTTTTTATTAAATATATTTAGAAAAATAATCCCTTCCTGCGAAGGACGCAACACGCAATCACAGATAATAAATGTTTCTAGTTGGTATTAGCAAGATTCACAAGATGTTAATTTTTATAAAATTAAAAAGAATATACATTAATAGTTTAATAATTATGATTATAAGACAGTGTTTTTAAAAATAATATAAATTTAAAACAAAAGAAATATCAAAATTATAAAATTCGACTAACAGTAATTTTTTTTTTACTCCATAGTGAAAAAGAAAATATATCTTATTTTTATATTACTGATATTAAGTCACTAATATTGTATAGAAAGTAGGTTTTAGAATAATTTTTAATTACGGAACAAGGTTGCATTATGATAATGCATAATTTTTTTTTTAAATATCGCGGGTTATCCTTATTTGTATAGTTGCCATTATTAGAATATTTGTATTAGAGTTTAAATACTAGAGTTATAAATTTTTAATTTATTAATTTTACTACAAGACAATCTTTTATTTGAACTTTAATCGTAAGAAGACGTTTTACTTTTATTTTATAAAATTAAAAAGTCTTGTTACTGTGTATCATGCAACGTGAATTAAATTTAAATCTTTTTTGGCCTATATAAAACTTTGATTATTTTTTTTTTATATAAAATGTTAAATCTTATAAATACCACATTTCATTAACTGTGAATCCATCAAAACTTACATGAACTTGACGTTGCTAATTTTCAAATGTAAGTTTTTTAACTTGACAACACTGCAACATGATGAAATAAAATAAAATGAAAAAGCAAATGGCTGACTAGAAATCGACATTCTTGAATTTGCACTAAAAAAGAATCTGATGTAATTACATGACTTATGCGCAATTTATGATCATGATTAGCAAAATAAAGCTATTAAAGCTTTAAAGAAATAATTTTACTATATATTTACGGCAATAAGCCAATCTAAACTATAGAAATAAATAAATTCCTATCTAACTCAAATTCGTATTTTGCAAAAATAAGAATCGTGCCTTCGACGGACCCACGTCCGTTTTTTGTTGGGGTAAGTTCGTTTTGTTTATTTTATTATCCTTCTTCAATGCATGGCTTAATTTAATTTGATTTTAAATATTTTTAACTAATCTCATTTATTGAAGATAATCAATTTTGGATATTTTTAGAAATAAAATTAATATGATCTACATAATTTAGTGCTATAATGTTAAACAATAAACAGTGATAATCTTACACTAAAAATTTAATGAATCAAAGTCCCACGTTTCAAAATTTATGACCCTTGATGACCTTTTGATTAAAGTATCTTTAATTTTTATATTTATGTTGTGCATAAAGTTGAAATATAATTTTAGTTGTTATGTATATTAATTTATCATAATCTTTTTATAGTACATGTGATGTGAAAAGTCGACTGGGCGGCAACCGCCCTAGTCGAGGATGGAGCGTAGCTATGAGAAACGGCACAGCAAGCACCACAAGGAGAAACATAAGAAGCGCTCCCACAAAAAATACAAGTCACACTCCAGCGGTACTCATGAACAATCATACGCTACTATTAACTCAGTTAAGCCCCTGGTGGAGTACTCTGATGTCAGTTCAGAGGACCTCTCGGCCCCAGAGGCCGGCGAGATCGAGAGCGAGGCCAGCTCTATTGGCAGGCATATCGCTGATGATCTCGACAGAACCAGAATGTCCCACCCCAAACGAACCTTCCTCGACAATAAGATATCTGTGACGACAACCAGCCGTCGCGCTGCCGAAGACTACGCACTCACTCGTGATTCTTCTTCAGCAGCAAGAAAAAGGCGAACAGAATATGAAGAGGTGCCGGAGTTTGAAGACCACAGATACAAAAAAAGGAAAGAGAAGCGCAAAAAAGACAAAAAGAAGCGTAAGAAGAAATCTAAGCATCATTCTCGGTCAGCGAGCTTGGAAAGCTTGTCACCGGATGATATTATTCCAGTGGTGACTCCCATGAGGGCAGTGACTCCACAGCGCTACACACAAGTGCCTATCAGTGAGTGGGAGAAGGGCTCGTCTCCTCTAAGGAATGGGGGCTCTTGTTCTCCAGTGTCTCCGTCAACCCCTCCATTGATGAGAGAGAGGCATGACATTTCTCCAAGACACAGACCCATGCTGAGGGAGCCTTCCTTGCACAATATAATACCATTTTCTCCACACAGAGACCGATCTCCCATTATAAGGTTAGTAAAAGTACATAAATTGTATGTAAATTTCATAATATAATAAAATAAATGTCTAATGAATTATTATAGTAACTATTAACATTGACTTAAATGGAATTCATATTAATTTTTTGCCCGATGCATTTGTATGTGCTTATGTAACATAATCTATGTTTTGTTTTCATGCTCTCAGTATTGACTTGAGGTAAGTTATTCTAATAACATTTTCATGTAAATCATATCTCAAATAGTACACATAGTTAAAAATAATTTAGCTATCTAGAAAAAAGCTATCAGATATATATTTAAATTTTTTATCTTAATCCATCCATGCTTCTCAGTACATTCAGGAATAAATTGTAAGTAACACATATACATTATACATCACATTGTTATCATATACCTAATCCCTTTATAGTATAAGATGCAGCATGGAAAAATATGTTTTATTGATCATATATTAAAACATTTTATATTATATATTAAAACATTTTACGGAACTATAATTTCGATTCTTGTTTTGCGTTTGGATTGAGAGCCACTAGTTCAATTCCTGCTATGTGCAATTTTTTTAGAAAACAACTTTTAATTTTGCTTAAAATATGTTTCTTAGCTGTTTGTTCATATTTATTTTTCAAATTCATAATTATTGACATAGTTGCTAACAATGTACATGGCTTATTTTAGTTACAATATTGAAGCTAATTATAAAAAGTTATAATGTTAATGATGGTATTAGTTATAATGATAGTCATAATTTGTCTAATTATTATTTACATTCTAACAAAATGCTAAATATTGTGTACAATATTAGCTTTTTAAATTTCAATTTTTGTATATAATTATGTATGTAAGTGTTAAAAAAAAAATCTTTATGTGAAATCTTTGTGTACGATAAGTGAAATTTTAGAGATTTAGACATTTTGCTATATCAAAATGACTCAACTTGATTTGGCCGCCTATAGTCTCACTTAAATAATGGAATTTATAAATAATAATAAATAAGTTTATATATAATATATATTTTGAAATATTTTTTTTCTGTAATATATGCTGGATCTAAGACTATGAATGAATTCTTTGTACATATGTCATTTTATCACGTTTTGTAAGGAATGTGAAGAAAACATGATTGGACGAAAGTTATTGATATTTTTATCAAATAGGTTTTTAGGTTTTTATTTTGTGGGTTCTATACCAATGATTAGTTTTTGTGTAATGTATCAAAAATGCTGTTATTGTATATATATAGTATATGTACATTTGTATATTTTAAAATATTTTTAAAGAAATTACAAGTTTTCTATAAAACATATTAAACATCAATTGGAAATGTTATATATTGCTTGAAAATCTTGAACAATTTACTGAATAGCCCATAGACGATTTCTGCTTTTGACCTATACTTTCTTGTATCTTAAAAAAACATTAATTACTAACTTAGGTTAAATCTGTACATAGATAGATTACCAAAAACATATATGTATGTTATGTAAATATATATATATATATATTTCTTTATACAGCAGGCGAAGGCAGAAGTCCACGACACCCCACACTCCACTAGCACCTCCCTACCACGAGACGGTGACAATAGACTCCGACAACGACGACTATGACCGCTCCAGACGCGACTACTGGCACGAACAGCACAGGATGTCGTCTGATGTGATGGTCATATCAGGTGAGTGGGTTTGAGTACAGAGGAAGTTGTTGCGGGTTCGATTTGGTGATTAAGGTTTACGTAATGTATAGGGGTGTCGAAGATAAAAAAAATATCGTTATATCGATATTTATTAAAATATCAATATTAGGGCCGATATATAAAGGAAAAATATATATATTTCGACATTACTTATGTCGATATAGGCGAAATTAGGAATAAAATAAAGGCTATATGTAGTTTTAAGGACTATCTTAATATATAAATAAATATTCACTTATTGAAACAAAAAATAATAATTTGGTTTTATAATGATATATAACTTTATTCTTAAGCACAGAGCGATGTAACCTTTGCAACTACAAATAGAACTTCTTTTTAAGGAGACTATCAGTTTTCTAGCATATAACGATAATGATGTTACAATATTATAAACCGTGTAAAGCTTATTCCGTATATATATGATGTCGAAAATCTTATTAACCGTTTCATAAAATTTCTCTTAAACTTTTTTATGGTACATTTTAATTTACTTATTAAATTTAATTTTTATTTATAATATAATAATAGCCGTTTCTGATTAAACTGTTCTATTATAAGAATTAACTACTAACAATAAGTGCATACATGGTGTTATCGTCACGCTATCTGATAACGTAGATGTGACTAACTGAACAAAAATGTTTATGTATGTATGTATGTATACTTATATGTCTACACGCTGCTCCCGCACATAGCAAGTTAGGCACAGGGAACCGCAGGAACCGTAGAAACCTAGTGTTGAGACACTCCGTTCGGAACTCAACGCCGCGCTTTGTCTAGTTACCAGAGTGAAGAAAATGGAAATGAAATCCGTCTTCCCCTAGTAGGAATCGAACTCACAAAATGTCGCGTTTCACGCCACAACGATACTCAACAAAGATATATGTAGTAATATGTATGTTTTATAAATAAATTTGAACTCTTTTGGGTCCGTCTACCCTAAAACTGTAATTGTGAGTTTTATACCCATTTGGGGCAATGGATTTGAATGTCCCTAGTACTAGGTACAGAGTTCGGTTCCGCCTTGTAACATGTAATGTCCTGAATTTGGCTACACGTTGCTTTCTTATTTGGACGGCTTCCAACAGGCGAAGCTAAGCGAAGTTGGATTTTTTATAAGAATTCTTTAAGTGTTTTTCTGTCATTATTAATTTGGAATAACATTTAAAAAATCATAGAACCATACAACACGTTACTAAAAGTAACGTAAAATAAAATATTTATTGTATGTTTCGCATGTTATTTAAATTTTTTACTTTCCGGGCTAATCTCTAAAAGACTTTCAGTTTTTTATTAAGATTGAAAAGTTTTTGTTTTATAACTTTTTCTTCAAAATTTTCAGAATTTTTGGATAATGAAGTTTTCAATGTAAAGAATATTTGTTACCGATACTGAATCGCCCAGTTTCAAAGGAAGAATTAAAAAAAAAAAAACAATATAATATATACATGCACATTATATTAGCGAAGTCCGCTAAAATATAATTAAAACATATAATAAAGAAAAATAAATAAATTGTTAAAAATGTCTCTTCTGTATATTACGTAATCTTTGTAACGACTTATTATAAATGTAGATTTAATTAAATTTAACTTTGTGAGTGACTTTAATGTGGATTAAATTTAACACACGTTACTATATAACGAATGCATCACTGTTCAGTAGTAAAATATTTGGTCTATGGACTTTATTTTTTTCATTTTATAAAATGCGGGGAAGATGGATTTTTTAATTTCTATTTTCTTCGCTCTGAGAATTAGGCAAAGAGCGTTAAGTTCCGCCACTCAACACGCAATGCCTCGAAATAACGAAAACTGGGGACGGAGAAAGCAGAGACTAAGCGACGAAGTCTCTTAACACTAGGTTCTTATGGTTCTTTTAGTTCCCTCTGCCTACCCTGTCTTGTGAGGGCTAAAGCGTGAAGCGAAAAAAAAAAACTGAAATAATGTACGTATGTACGTATGTATAAAGACTGCTAATTTTGTTATTTACGGATCGGTGTCAGGATGCATTGGAATGCGTTTATTTTACCATCACTTTATAACTCCTTTACATTATGTTTTTTTAAAGTACCTCTCCGCTCGTGGCTTTGCCGTTTGCTTTTTTACTTAAATATTTTTCTATAAAATGTTTTCTCAATGTAGAAGGTTTACATTTTTTTACTATGACTTGAAATTTTCAAATATTGTGTGTTTTTGTTTGAAAAGGTATAATATTTTATAATAACTTACAATCTTTATTTTTACTACCTAAAAAAGGAGACATAGAGAGAAAGAGAGAGAATTCCATAAAGTCTACCCGAAGGGTACTTAGGTAGGGACTTTTTGAAATTCCTTACATAAATGTTCATTTAAAGAAAATTTTATAAATTTGTTCGTATTAGTAAAATGTATACTTTGACACCAGGATAATGTTCCCAGGATATCCACTTCTAGTTTTGTAGAAGATTAATGTTAATCTATATTTTAATTAATTAAGTATTAAATATTAGATGTTGCATATAATTTTGTAAAAAATATACTTTGAACAATGTATTGAACATTTTTGCTATACTTTTAGTCTCCGTCTATTGTCAAAGGCAGTCAATATTTGGATGTCGAATCGACAACCTTCGTCACCTATGGATCTAAAGCGGTCACTAACTTACACTTTATGAAGTTTTTTTAATATATTTTTTTTAAATTTCCAGATTCGCCCGTACACGAGTCTCGCGCGCGCGAATACAGTCCGAGGCGGCATCGTCGCAGGAGTCCCCGGCGGCGGCGCAGTCGCGAGAGGGAGAGGCACCGGGATCGTACACACCATAGGTTAGAGAAAGTTGTAGAGTTACAGGTCTAAGTTCCGCCACTCAATACGCAATGCCTCGAAAAAGGCGGAAAGCGAAGACGGAGAAAGCAGGGACTAAGCAACGGAGTGCCTTACCACTAGGTTTAGGTTTTTACGGTTCCTGCGGTTACCTCTGCCTACTCTGCAATATGCGAGATAAAGCTAAAAAATTCGCTCTTGATGAAAGGAATTGAGTAATTAAGGAGAGGAGAATTTATGGTGATGTTATTTCTTATTAGTTTGACAAAATACTATTATATGTCCTTTTTTATGCATATGTTTTATTAGCTTGCTCTTTAATCTATATAGAAGGATAGGCATAGAAATCTGTGTCAAAACACTACTTTCATCTCTTTCCACAAGTATATTCTTCCTAGCATTGACTTACTTGCCAAGGTCTACGTTCTAGCTTAACTTATTGCTTTTTACGTGTTCTTGCGCATCCATTGACTCATCATTGACTCTTAATGTCCAGATTCGTTACATTATCATCATCGTCCATTGACTCTTAATGTCCTACATCACGTGATCCATCAATCGCTAACTTTGGAGTCTTAACTGTTCAGAGGATCGTATATCGGGCATTTTCTTCCCACATAGTTCGTAGACACTTCAGCTCATCCTCTACCTCATTTTCGCATCCTCATATAGTGCGTAACTGATCAAATGATGCTCTTGTATATCAGCTGTTTGAGTTTACGCGATATTCCTTCATAGCAGACAACATCAGTGATTTTCATCATAATTGTTAATTTTGCGTTTTTTTAGTATAGATGTTTGAAGGTATTTGAACTTGTTAACTTAAAGACTGGCTGAGAACTATCAGATTTAGTCTTCAGCACGTTTCCACATCTCTCCGCTATCCTCAACGTTATGATATATAATTGTATATAATGTATATTTATTTAATTATTAATTATTGTTTAATTATAAAAGTATATTTTATTGCTTGTGTTAATTTTATTATATCTATAAATTGTTCCAGGTCACATAGTCGTAGTTCAATGAAGCGTCGTCGGTCCGTGTCTCGCAGCAGACGGCGCTCGTCCTCCCCGCCGAGACACAGGCCGAGGCATTCTGATGTACCTAAGGATAGGCACAGGTGGGATTATGTTATATAAAGCTGTAGCTTTTAATCAGTAATGGGTATTAGAGTATTACGTTCACCCAATCCTCGTCTCAATTAATTAATCTTACTTGATATATGAACTATCAATATAAAAAAAGTGTTCCTATGATAAATGCATGTAACAACAACACTTGTTTACGGATGCCATGCCCATTAAGTGAGAGGCCACTAAGGAGTTATTATATTTTTTTTTTTCATTTCTTCTTTATGGTAGATAAGTGCTTAGTTACAAAGTAGGTAGCGCATCTAAACGCTAGATTTATCTGTCTACTCTGAAGTAAAATAAATGAATTTATATAAGATTTGTTAATTTATAAACTTGATTTTTCTAACTTGGTATTTATATACATATTGGCTCCATGCCATTGCTTTTTAGTTTTTTTCATACCAATTGGATAGATTTGTTGTTCAGATTGGTATGAAATTTAGTAGTCATTTTAGTGATTTCCGAATTGTAACGATACGTTATATTATATTTGTTACTTTATATTTCAGAAGTAAACACGAGTCGCCAAGTCCTCCGTCAACGGTACTACAGCGTAGAATAGATTTTAAAGAGAAGATCAGCGATACAAGTCTTTTTGCTGAACTTGTTAAGGATAAACATAAACGGGCAAAGGTATGACACCAAGTTAATAAAGATAATTTTATTAATTTTAACTGTCTATGCCCTTAGTGCACATAAATTGCCAATTTTAGTGTTTTGCATCTTAATAAGTAATGGTCATCATGTTGTATCAACTAGTTATAAGTTGTAGTTTTAGACTAAAAGACGTTGTGTGTCTAAAAAAAGTTTAATTTTTACTATATTAATTTTCTAGTAAATAAATTAAACCTATTCTAAATTTTATATAAAAAGAGTGTGAAAATTTTTATATGAAATTTGTAACTAAATAAGTGTAAGTGAATATGTTTTTTGTTTCTTTAGAAACTACAAGAAATATTAGAGCAAAAAGAGGAATCACAAGGCGCAGCCTCCAGTAATGCCTCCATGTCTAATAATCCAGATCTTCTCACTATAGACGAGCTGTCTAACGCCACTGTAGACAGTTTAACTCAGGTAACGTAAAAATTAGTTATATAAATAGATGTTTTTTAACACCTATTTAAAGTATTATTTTTCTCCAAAATAAAGTTGTTTGTAACTCTTACTACTTTTTGGATAGCATCAAGGAAGTGCATTTATCCAAGATGGATATGATTTAATTTTATTTTTTTAAATGTTAACAATTCAAACTATCCCCTACAGAATTCCAAAGAAAACGGTGACAACTGCATCAAGACTGACATCATAGATATACCGATGCCTGTGCCCGCTCCTGAACCAGAACCACTCTCGCAACCACAATTGGAACCGCAACAGCAACCGCAACCGCCCCTCCCGCAATCGCAACCACCGAAATCAGAAGAAACCAAACCCACTGCCAATGGGGATGTGACGGAGAGTAATAGTGAGGTGAGCTTAATGAGCTGGGTTAAAGTTTTAAAATATTATAATTGTATATTATTAATATATTATACTGCTTAAGGAGTTATATACAGTTAGAAGGCGGAAAAAAGTGAATTTTCCAGAAATTGTTTTGAAACACCTGTTAAATTTATTGGTTATTATGGTATCTTTTTACAATATTTTCAAAGTTAATAAAAATATTTATTTATACAGGAGCCACTAACGCTTTTAAAATTTGCGTGTACTCACCGGAACTACATGAAATTTTTTGCATGTACTCTTAAATATATGTACATTTAGAAAATATAGTAAAAAATGAACAAATAATAATAAAAATACGATTAATACTATAATTATGAAATAAAAACTAAAATATTTCAGAAACAGTCAACGCCTCCTCCCCCCACTCCTCCTTCAACACTCCCTCCTCTCCCTAAAATGGGAGGGAGTGTGGTGGATGGCGTGTTCTACAACAGCCAACAACCGCCGCCGCCCAAGCCGAAGAGTTTAACCAAATTGCCCATGCCACCTAATATACAAGTAAGTCATATATATTTATACTATAATTTTTTTGGGCACGTCGAAAGAATGCGTGACGAAGTAATGATAAAAAAGATATACAAAGCAAAAATGGGAGGTAAGGGGAGAGTTCGGTTCACTTTCAAAAACCCAGTGTCAAAGATACAGGGGGAATGTCACATAAAAAGCAAGAGGACTCCCTGGAGAGCATGTATGAAGAGGCAAATGACAGTGGGAGAGGCAAAAGAAGTATGCAGGGACTCCTTTCTTTCTGACTACCCCCTAGGGATAGAGCGTGAATATGTATATGTATAATTTTATTTGTCAGCTTCTCGCTGCCACATATATTCCAAGCTGATGGCTAGCCAGATCTAGTTTAGGTTCAAATATTATGTGAAGAAATTAGATTAACAAACCATAATCTTGATAATAGTAAATAAATGAATTAAGTATTAGTCTTTAGATAATTATTTTTTTATAGGTTGAAGATATCAAAACACTGGCAAATGAGAGTCCATTGAGTACTCCATCTCCCAGTCCTGTCAAGAAGCCTGAGAAACCCAAGCGGACTGGTATCATGAACTTGCCTATGCCTCCTGGTTAGTTAACATTATTGCAAAATGTTATATAATAATTGTAAAAAGGCAAAGACACTGGCAGCTGTGACACAGTTTACTCTAGTGATATGGTTGCCTGATTGGAATATATACAATATCATAATAAATATATACAATAACATAAATACATTAAGGCATGCATGCAAGTAGGTGCATTTTGGGTATACATAATATTCTATATAGTTGAATACTACGATAACTCAGTGGATGACTTTAATATTTTATGTGTTACTTTTAAATCTCTTGGGCTCGACTTACCGCCACGGTATTGAAGATAGTTGAAAGTCCCGGGACGGTTGTATAAGTTGTATTTTTCATTATACAGTTCGTTAAGTAACACAGATCACATTATCAACACAGTTTAGCACAGTTCACACCTTCTTATTTTAAATTTTGAATATATTCGCGGAGCTCACGGCGCGTAATTAGACAACTCTCAACGAACGGTATTACACTTGCGCCGCAGTGGCGGCGCGGCATTTTGGCGAAACAGCCCGTCGACCTTGGCGGGCATAAAATGAGACCAAGATCCTACACTGTACAACTAATGTTAGTTTATACTTGAAAAAAAAAATATAGCTAATTTTTTAAAATAATTTCACAGTCATCCCTGGGTCAGAGGAGCTGAGCGGAGATGAGATGGACGGTTCCACACCGCCGCCCGCCTCCCGCTCCACCACGTCCACCCATCATCAGTACTCTCATGTGTTCACTAGGAAGTCTGGAGCTAGTGCTAATGTATGTAAATTGAAGTTATTACATTGTATTATATTATTTATAATCTGAAGTAAATTCAATAGAAAATTAAAATCTAAAAATATATGTTTTCTTTTTGTTTTAATCTTACATATTATGTATATTTTAATGCATTTTCTAGGATGTTCAGATTTAGTACTTATGTAATATTTAGGAATGTGTAAAATTACTTATTGCTTAAGTTAAGTTGTTATAATCTAACTACATGTATTTAGTCTATGCATATTTATTTTGTCATTTTGCCCAAGCCACAACTTATTTTATTACTATAGTAAAGTAACTCAATTTACATAAAATATATCTTTCCAGCCTGGTTCAAAACTGAAAAGGCCGCGTATCCTCAAAAGGCGAGGGTCCAAGGTAGTGCCCGTCGCCACACCGACACACCACGCAAAGGACTGGGGGGAGAAATGTGTTGATGGATTTCAAGTAATTATAGTTGAAATTAACATTATCTTATAGTCTAAAATAGACATAGACATATTTGGTAACATAAAGTATATAAGTATGTCAAATTCAGTCAGAAAATTACTTCGAAATTAACAGTCATGTCACAAATCAAAATATACAACATCACAAATCAAAAATTATAGTCTGCAAATAATTTTTTCTTGTGTGTATAGTAGTAGTCTTATTTATTAAGGATGCTGTGAGAATGATGCAACTTGATAGATCAAATTAACAATTATTAAGGTATTTACATAATTATGTGCTTATTGAAATATTGTTTCATTTGGTTCTTCCTAACATTTGTGTGTAAATTTTATTATCTGTACCTGCAATAATTTGTTGCGATTTCATTCAATCATATTTTGAAAAATTAATCATATTATAAAATCTATATAAATTGTTAATATTCATAGGTTTTTTTCTTTCTATTTAGGTTATTACTCAAATTGGTGAGGGGACTTATGGTCAAGTGTATAAGGCTCGTGATAAAAACACCGACCAACTAGTGGCACTAAAGAAAGTGAGATTGGAAAATGAAAAGGAAGGCTTTCCCATTACAGCTGTTCGAGAGATTAAAATATTAAGACAGTTAAATCACAAAAATATAGTAAATTTGAGGGAAATTGTCACTGACAAGCAAGATGCTATGGACTTTAGGAAAGTAAGTTGATTAAATTTTTAAAGTTGTAGCTTTTACTTACAATGTTTGAGTTATAATATTTATAATTATGTTCATACTTAGTGCTTAGTTTTTTTTGCTACTTGATACACAATAATTGTGAATGAGTCGAATGGAAAATGAAATAACTTTTCAGTATTCTAAGTAACTGTACTATAATTTGATAGCTTCAAGCTAAAAATATGTTGGATAAGAAAGCTTTTATAGAAATCCTTTTATTTGTTTTTTTAACTTACTATTTGAAATTGATTTTTGAATTTTTTGTGGCTCAAGGAAGAAAATATATATTTTAATTAATATTTTCAGGACAAAGGTTCCTTCTACCTAGTATTTGAGTACATGGACCATGATCTAATGGGACTATTGGAATCTAAAATGGTGGACTTCACTGAATCCCATAACGCTTCCATAATGAGACAATTGTTAGATGGTCTTGCATACTGTCACAGGAAAAACTTTTTACATAGAGATATCAAATGCAGTAATATATTGATGAATAATAAGTGAGTATATGGTTTTTACTTGGTTTTGATATATTAAACTTGATTTATACACTACTTGGAATACTTATATATAAGTATGTAATGGGGGTAGAAAAAATTAACTGTATATTATAATATGTTTATTTTGCGAACTCTCTACAAAATTTAAAAAAAATGTACTATGAAAATTAAGACCTTATTTCAAATCTTTATATAATATATATTATGTAATTAAATTAGTTATACGATCATAACTAATAATATACTAAATAATTATAAAAAAACAAAAGTTCTTACCCCAAGTTATTAACTTACAGAGGAGAAGTAAAACTCGGTGACTTTGGTCTGGCTCGATTATGGTCAGCTGAAGACCGAGCGCGGCCCTACACTAACAAAGTGATAACACTATGGTACAGGCCCCCAGAACTGCTGTTAGGAGAGGAGAGATATGGACCAGCAGTGGATGTGTGGTCCATGGGATGTATATTGGGTGAATTGTTTATTAAGCATCCTGTTTTTCAGGTAATTTTTTTAATCTATTCTTATTTATTTTTTATAAATTTTTTATAATTTTTTTATAAAATTTATATAATTTAATTCAAAGTAAGAAGTAATACTCTTCATTTTTTGAACGTCAAAAGAGTTATTTACTCACCACCAGTTTGCTTAAGTTAATGCCTAAGACCTGAGAAGAACTTTTTCTGTTTTTTTTTTTATTTTTTTTTATTACAATCAAGTTTTATATTTAAAAAGATATAGAGAAGATAAATAATGACTCTGTCATACAATACTATTTTTATGTTATTTAGATAATTTAAAGAAAAATCTAACTTGGCTTTCAGGCTAGTGTAGAAATGATGCAGCTAGAAGCAATATCTCGTGTTTGCGGCACACCAGCCCCAGGTGTATGGCCTAATGTTGTAAAGCTGCCTCTTTGGCATACTCTTCGTCCAAAACGGTTTCACAAGCGTTGTGTAAGAGAACAATTTGCCTTTATGCCGGGACCAGCTTTACATCTACTAGATAGGATGCTAGAATTGGACCCTGATAAGAGGATCACAGCGGAGGAGGCCTTGAAGAGTGCGTGGTTGAAGAATGTTGTGCCTGATCAGTGAGTTCTTCTGTTTATTATTTGTTTTGGTGAAGATGCTGTTTTTAATGTTTAGTCAGATTGCCTGTAGTAGGTTATGTTAATAAAATAATTATTTAGTAAGTAATAAATTTAATGTGACTATTGAAGTAAAATTTCTAACGGCACCTTTGCTATTTGAAAACAATTTACATTTAATTTGTTGTTGTAAAAAATCATTTACAACTGTTTCTATACAAGTGTTTCTTATTTTAATAACTAAGTTGATTGTATTTAATGTTTAACACAACATCTCTAATTACAGGATGCCAGCCCCAGAGCTACCAACATGGCAGGACTGTCACGAGTTATGGTCAAAGCAAAGACGCAGACAACAAAGAGAACAAGACAGCTCAAAACCCAAGTCGTACAACTTTCAGGAAGACTCCCAATCCGACGCCAGCTTTAAAAGTGATTATAAAAATGATAATTTCAAATCCTCAGAGACTCAAGAAACAGTTGGACAAGTTAAATAGTATTTAGAATATTATTACTATGGTTATTATCGCTGACCGTAGTAGTAATTGTTAAATTGACAGAGAGTGATGTGCTCATCCACAGATTAAAACTGTGGTTGTAATATAATCAATAGTGTTGGTGCTTGTATGATTATTTACTAGTAAAGTGAAAATAAATGGTTTAAGTGATTTGTATGGATGACTGCATTGAATATTGTTTTTTTCATACAACTCTGCGGGCATTAAGGACCAAGTTGTGTAGTGAACCAAAGCGTTGGTACTCTAGTTACCCTTTTTGTATATATTGATGTATATAGTGTAATGGATGATATGTAAGAACAATATATTTTTAGCTGATAGCTCCTTATTTTTGTTAAATATAATATAGATAATATTTGTTAGGAGATTTTTTGTTTTTTTGCCGTATTTGTTGCCAGTATTGGCTGTTTGGCTTGTCTTGTACATATGGCTGGTTTATAAGAAGCTGTAAAATTTAAATCTTAGTTCTATATATCCAATTTTATTTTTATTAGCTATGTTCTGATTTGGCAGTAAATTATTTAAATAAATACACAGTTTAGGTTTAAATATTGTTTTAACAATTTTGTTTACCATTATCAGCTGCATCTTGGTAGTAAATATTTTTACACACCTATGTGAATTAGAGCCTACTTTTTTTATATTACAGACAGCTCGATCTAAACTAGCCCTGTATTCTCTGCATAAGCTTAATAGTACAATTATTTATTGACAAAGGCAATAAAAACATCACAATAAAATCTTATTGTAAATTAATAAACATTTGTTAATACTGCAACTGTATATATTGGATGGACGGAAGGAATCTTGAGAATAGATTATAGATATAAACAAACTAGTGTTGTATTTATTTTATATTCAATATATTTATATATATATATATATATATATATATATATATATATATATATATATATATATATATATATATATATATATATATATATATATATATATATATATATATATATATATATATATATATATATATATATATATATATATATATATATATATATATATATATATATATATATATATATATAAATGAAATTGTCAAGCTTAAATAATGTATTGTATGACTTTTGTTTATGGCTGAAGTTGAAGTATTTTTTTAGAAAAAAATTATAATAACCTTTACAGATTATGTTAATATATAAAATAAACATAATATAGTTTGGTTATATTTATTTGTGGTTCTTTTTATTTAAAAGAAAGTTAATTTCCCATTCTAGTATTAAGTCTAGTTTGCATTTAATTCAATTTAACTTTAGTTATTTCAGATATATTTTTTGTATGTATCAACACTTTGTAGCTGACTGATACTGGCCTTGTATTTAATTCATATTGAAAATAAATAAATAACGTTTTGCTTTTACAAATGAAATCTTCCAAAATGTGATTTTTTAAATTCCTTGTTAATATCCATGTCTTTGGTTTTTTTTATTTTTAAATGTAAATACTTTCCTTATAGTTCCTCTAAGTGATGTTATAATTTGATGACATTGTGTTATTATAAAGGAGATCTGACATTGGTTTTTGATTTTGACTAGATTAGTTCAGTAACAGTGTATCTGCCTAAGTGCCTATGCCTGAGGTCGCAGGTTCGATTCACTCGAGGCAAATGTTAGTGCAAATTCTACTAGTTGTACAGTGTGATGAAATTGTTGTAAACATTCTAAAACATTGTCAAATCTCTTATAATAATAACAACTGAAAGTAATAAAAGCTCTCCGCTGAAGATGCTTTTAAGTAAATGATCCAGAGTTTGGTGGCCGTATTGTGGTGGTTTTTTTATATGTAACGTTTTATGACAGTGTACTGACTGAAAGCTTGTTTTAATTAATATCTATCTATTATTTTATTTTTTTAATTTTCTTGCAGATTTAGTGACTTAATTTTTTTAGTTTCCAAATTATGTAACAACAGCCTTATTTATATATACATTTTATTCTACAAGAAAGTATTCCTAAATTAAACTTTTTGACTGATTTCATTAAATTTATATAAAAATAATATATTTAGAACAAAGCAGAATGCAGTTATCGAATAAGCAGTGTAGTAGTTGGATAGGATTTTTTTAATCTAAGACTGAGGTTGGCGTCTCAACTCTGGATTGTTACTAGTTAAGTAAATGTAAAAATGTACCTAACTTTTATAAAAATAAACTATGATGAATTATGGATTTTTATTTGCTTTTTACTTTTTATTGATATCCTTTTTGAAAAAGGCCGTCGTGGCGCAGAAGCGTTTTCCTGTAAACACAACGGTTTATAAGTTCTATTCCCACTCGGGGAAGATGATTATCACATTTTCATTTTTTTCGCCTGCCAACCAGGCAAGCGCAGAATTGAGTTCCGCCACTAAACACGCATTGCCTCGAAAAGGTGGAAAGCGGGGAACGGAGTGTCCTAACACTAGGTTCCATCGGATCCCTCTGCCTACACTGCAAAGAGTGGGATAGAGCGTGAAGCTATAAAAACAATTTTAATTTAACACAGGATATATATTCATTTGAAGAGTGTTTTGTTTTAGTTTTGTTTACAGTTCCTATATTAAAAGGTACTTTGGTTTTTTTTGTATCATTAGCAACTGCCCAGAATCATAACAGTTGTAAATTTTTAAAGCTTATTTGCAACTATTTTTATTTCCAATTTTTTTTTTAGCTTCTCGCTTTATCCCGCACATGGCAGCAGGGTAGTCAGAGGGAACTCTGGGAACCTAGTGTTAAGACAGTCCGTTGCATAGACCCTGCTTTCTCCGTCCCCGCTTTCCGCCTTTTTCGAGGCATTGCGTGTTGCGAGGCGGAACTCAACACCGCGCTTTGCCTAGTTTGCCAGAGCCAAGAAAATGGAAATAGAAAATCCATCTTCTCCGACTGGAGATCGAACCCAGAAACCGTCGCGTTTACAGGCAGACGCTTACGCCTCTGCGCCACGACAGTCCTCAAAGTAGTTTCTTCTCTTTTTAAATAATATAAAAATCGCGAAAATCAAAGAACTTATTAGTTTCTTCTCATTTATAATGTACACACATATCTAGAAGGATTGGCAGATCAAACCTAATTTTGAAATACACCGTACTATAGAGAAATCTAAAGATTATATTTACGCATTAGTTCATAATATCCCAACGTCAGACATAATCTAACCAGACGTAGACCAAGGAAATCCTACATGCTTTAATTGAGGTGCCTCTACACTAATGTGTACTTTTATTATAATACACGTCAATCTTCAGAGTTTTTAGTTTGAGACATTAATTTAGTACGGTAGTCGATACGTCTAGGAAGGCATAAGGCTGTGTTACGTCACTTTAGCCATTTAGTGTTGTCATATACAACTTTTCAAGTAATTGGTTATTGATCATGCTTTTTAAATATTTCTTTTATATAGTACGTGACACGTTTACCTGTAATTATTAATAAATGTAGATGTTATTCTACGTATGGTAGTATATAATAATTATATTACCTTTTGTTTTATGAAAACATAAATATTGATTTGTGTTGCTCTTGTTCTTTAAACAATGTACATAAGTAGGCAAGTCATGCCTCATTGTAATAAAATAATAGCAGACGCGCCACGACAGTTCCAATTTAATACGTATAAATTTTGCTTGAATGCAAATTTTAAAAATCTCAGAGAAATAACATATCATATAATACGTACGACGTGTCACTAAAATTTAGTATTAAACTTTTAATAACGTTTTTAAGTTTAAAATAATATTGTATTCATTTAAAAGTACGTTAAATGTAGTTTTAGAAACATGTATACCGACTGTAGGTTCTACTGTTGGTGGTTGGTTGGTTGTAGGTACTGCTGTTGGTGTCACATCACCCTTTCTACACTACTTGTTAAAGCAACATATAAAAAAATTGAAAAAGATAGCCGTTCGATTACATGGAACCTAAACCGTACTGTGGGAGGATTTCATTCTAACCAACTAAAACTACCAGGCTGGCATAACCAGGCAAGAGCCATTTTTATCTATAGTTCGATATATTGAAAAAGATATTCGTTTGATTCCATAGAACCTAAACCATACTGTGGGACGAAACTTCATACTGACCAACTAAAACTACCAGGCTGGCATAACCAGGCAAGAGCCATTTTTATCTATAGTTGGATATATTGAAAAAGATGTCCATCCGTTTGATTACATTGAACCTAAAGTGTACTGTCGGAATGAGACTTCATACTGACCAACTAAAACTAACAGGCAGGAGCCTTTTTTAACTATAGTTCGGTATATTGTACACGATCTCACTAAAGTTCAGCAACTTCCTCTATGAGGAGAATGTTGATCATGTCACTTGGTTACTAGAGTTTTTCCCTTGCCGCAACACGACGGGTACTTGTTCATTTAAATATAAACCTAACTATAAAAACATTGGAAATTAAAAGTAATCATGCTTTTTATAGCACTTACTTATTTAATATTCATTAATAAATATAAAAATTAAAGCTTTTAATATTTTTCTTATAAACTAGCTGCATTTTGCAAAGTGAAATGAAATAGACGATTAGAAATAAAACAACATAATTATCAAAATAAGTATATTTATCAAGTGACTATAAAGGAACTGGCTTAATAATAAGGCACATTGAAACCCCACTTATGGCCAATTTTACATGAAATATATACATACAATACTTGTTTTCGTATATATATTTTAACTTTCTGTATGTCCGTCAATTCTGGTAACCTTTGTTTAATAAACAAATTATATATAGTACAAGAAGTCATGTCTACGTACATTTATTTAGGCACCGTCGATTCAGCTTATGAAATAATATTAATCATTACATATATCATGTAATATATTATATTATAATAAAAATATGTCTACATTCAGCGTTTTCTGAAAATTTTATTTTAATCAATTTTATTTAACAACTTCCTAGTACATTTTGGGTCAAAAGTACAAAAATCTGCTTTACTTTGTGTTGCTGTTTAGAATTGCAGACATATTCAAACTTATTTGTATTTTAATACATAACGTTAATAACTAAGTACTTTGTACGAAACTCTCACAAATAATTATTTTATTAAAGAAATGCATATTTTTATAGGAAAATTAATCATGGAAGGATTAAATTAAAAAAAAAATCAAATAAAGAAACTACATTATAATGCCTATAGCATAGAAAAAGAAATAAAAATATAATAATCCATATAAAATTAATAAACATTATTATAAATTATAAAAAAATGTGTATAAAAATTTATAATACTTAATAAATTAAAAAAATGGAATTAATTTTTCGCTTTTTGTATGACTCGTGTTTTGGTGCAGCTTTATGGGGTTGCCACCTGCAAATAAGTAGATGAATTAAACATTACTATTGTTATTAAATAAAAAAAAAGACAAATTGAAGACGAGAGAATAAACAATAAATAAAAATATCTATACTTTTAATACTGTTTTAAAAATTTTATATATTAAAAACTAAGCCTATTTATTTATTTGATAACATTTTTTTAAATTATGAAGCACTAGCTGCTTTTCGAACCAAAATCGCAAATCTATGTCAGTTTAATACTTTTTTAATAAGATATTTGAAAGAATACCTTGCTTCAAATACCCTGATATTGCTAGTAAGAAAAAAGAAATATTTAATTTATATTTTATTTATTTATTTATTTAGTTTGATTTATCACATAGGTACCGTAAAGTTTTTAAAATACATTGGTACGTAACACAAGCCAAAGAACCATACAAATGTTTAGATGATAAACACTTATATGTTTTATGTTTATAGAATTATAAACATAAAACATGATAATAATAGCTACAGATATAGTGAAAAAATACAAACAAAAATATAAGACAGAATCAAAACACTATGTAATGGCTAGCATCGTTACATTTTGGAAGCGATATTATATTAAAAAGTTGTATTCTCTAGTAGTTATTCAAATGTACAAAAATATTAAAAAAATATATCTTAAAAAAAGTCAAAGTAAATAAAATTTAGTGTCAACATTCTCCATTTTCCAATCTATCATAAATCTATAAAGTATAAGGTGAGAATATTCCCTTTGTTTTTTATTACATATGATATGTACTGAAATGCATTTTTTTATTATGATCTAATACTCACAACAAGGAGGTTGCCGCTCTTAGCGCGATGTATAGCGGGTTGCGTTCCTGTCGTCACCTCGATGGTGCCGCCTTGCTTGCCGTTCACCAAGTTGTGTGCGATACTGGGGAAACAGGGTTACAACTAAAATTCATAATGGAGAAGCTTTTATATGAAACTTTAATTCATTTTTGTATGATTAGAGAGAAGATAAAGACTTATTAATGCATATATTTAAAGGTTACATAACCCTTAAAAATTTTATCTCGATTTGTACAATTTTTTTATTTACAAGATATATTCCAACTTTTGGTATGATTTTTATTTTTTTACTCGCTAAGTTATTGAAATAAAAATAAATATATAATTATGTACAACTTATATGAACATTAATATTTAGATTTCTTATCTATTTAGGTTAGTGCTTAGTACTTATTCTAATTTTATAATAACACAAATCTTCCAACTTTTGATATTATTTTTTTAATTTATACTGAAACAATACTATTAGCGAAATATATTTAAATAAAAGTAAATATAAAATAGCCATACGTTCTGGTGTCGACGATCTCAATAATCTCCGGCTTCTTGGTGTAGTCAGTGACGATGGTCAGAGCCTCGATCACGTGCGACACGGAGATGATCAGGTCACCCTGGAAAATGCTTACTTTGTTAGTTTAATATATTACTTAAGTCACTACTCACTACTAACTTGATTAATATACTGCAAAAATAAGTAAATGTGAAATGTCGAGTCATTTTCATATATTGTTATAATATTAAAATAGTTATTAGAGCAACTAGTCGCCATTTTAGTAATAAGTGTAAATGAATGGGATTTTATTCTTTATTTATTATTGTTGTAACAATAAGCAAATTTTAAAAGTATAGTCCTGTTCATTCTCTGTGTTTAATGTTAATTTAAATATTAAAATAAATAGCAGAGCAATTAGTCGCCATTTTAGTAAAAAGTTTAAACATTTAGTTTGTTCCGAGTCCCACCTTGTCCTTCTTGAGCTCCTGCGGTATCTTCACCAGCACCAGGTCGTCAGTCTCGTGAGTGACCACGACGCGCAGCTTGTCGAGGGGCAGGCGGTGCTTCAGCTTGAAGGTCTTGCGCGAGGCGGCGTCCAGCACGTACAGCGCGGCGTCGGACGCGAGCAGCGCGCGCGGACGCGGCTTGTACCCGCGCCGGTCGTACTTGACGGCCGAGCAAGAGTACTGTGGATGAGTTGGTTGGTGAGGAGGATTGTCTGTTCGATTCCCATGGGAGGGAAGTGGTTTATTTTATTTCCGACGATAAAGCGTGAAGAAAAAATATGTAAAATATTATCTATTGTAGAGCGTTATAATTTTCGTATACTGAACACCTTAAAGTCTTTTTGTCATTTTGTTTATATTTTTTATATTTTATTGTACGCCATTTAAAAAAAATAACACATGCAGATGTGTAGAAATTAATGTATAGTTGCACAAATAACCTTGTCATCGTCCCTTCAAAAATATAATAAAAAATAAAGGAAATATTAAAAAATGAAGAAGTAAAACAGCAGAAATCAAGAAAAGATCTTACAATAAGTTTCTCCCCGGCGGGCCAGGCGGGGGACGCCATGAAAGAGGCGCGCAGCACGCCTTGCTCCTCGGAGAGGCGGTCGGACACGAAACGCTCCCTCACACTACCAGGGTAACTATTCTTTTTGCCTGTATTTTAGTGAATTATATTAGAATATAGAATTTAGAGGATCGTCACACCAGGATAGTCGCAATGTCGGCCTGTAACGTGACGGTTTTTGGATTCGATTCCCACTCGGGGAAGATGGATTTTTCTATTTCCATTTTCTTCGCTCTGGTAACTAGGCAAAGCGCGGCGTTGAGTTCCGCCACTCAACACGCAATGCCTCGAAAAAGGTAGAAAGCGGGGACGGAGAAAGTAGGGACTAAGCAACGGAGTGTCTTAACACTAGGTTCTTCCAGTTAACCCATGGTTCTTGCAGTTTCCTCTGCCTACGTTTTCATGTGCAGGACAAAGCGTGAAGCTAAAAAAATAATTAGAGATTTCGAACATTGTAAATTCGATTCTCAGTTAGAATATTAAACAAAGTTCTTTTTAAAGAAAATATGTGAAAATTATGAACGCAAACTCGCTCCGTCATACTACCGGGGTAACCTTTTTCCCCTGTATTTTATTGAATTACATTAGAATGTAGACATGATGAACGGGTTGTAGATTCAATTTTCAGTTGGGATTAATGACAAACTTCTTTATAAAGAAAATATATCAACATTTTGAACGCCAAGAGATTTGAATCCGTGTCCTCTTGCGAAGCGTGCAAGAGCTCTGAGCAATGCGTTAAAAAAATTATGTGATTTTTTTAAGTATTTTTTTCTGGAAAAATCATAAAATTGTTTTTCTTGTTATGGTAAAATAAATACCAATACTATGCCTATGACGCTGAGTTTTGCCACTTAGTATGCAACTACTTAATTTTGACATTGAAGCAGTGAGCCGAGTGTCTTGAACTCGTGTCACTAAGTTACAAAACGTGGAGCTTATCATATTTTTTTTTAATATTTTTATTAGGCACGTTTGACACTGATATGCAATTGTCAAATTGACAAAAAATCGTATGTGTAAATATTGAATTGAATTGAAAAAATTGAACCGGACAGAAACGTAGAGATATTAGTCTCTTGAGTACTTTTAATATGCACTACCCGTTGCAGCTGTTGGTTTGACATATTCACTTCCATTGGTTGGCTGGAAGAGATTTCTTGTAGAAATAACCCCACCTTTGTATATATATAAATATCTCTCTTGTAGTATATTAATTGACACTTCACTCTCTCTTCTCCGTTATGGAATATTTTAACATACGAAAAAAAAAACACAAACCTTTGAAAATCTTCTCAGCAAGCACCTTCAATTCGAACTGCTTCTTGTCTTCCGGTGACAACGCCAGCCTGTACTTTCTAGCTAAATGCAATCTATGCAGTTTTTGTAGATATACAGAAGCCTCTTGGCATGTGGCGGGGCAAGGCGGCCAAGAGAGGTCGAGGAGTTTGGAAGGCAACTGTTTGGATAGACGCTTGAGCCAGTGTACCTTGGCAATGCCGAGGAATCTACGGTTTTCAGGGGTTTCCGGGCCATTGCGGGTGATGAAACCTGGTAGAAATAGAAAAAAGATAGTTAAATCAGTTAAAATTTGACGTTAAAGTCATCTTTTAAGCTTTTACTGTGGTAAGCACTAAGATAAACGTCTTTATTATGGTGTTTTGATGGTATTGTGGCTTCTTTGTAATCTTTATCTTTTTGTTAGACTTTAAGTAGGCCAGTCTATTAAACTGAGGTATGTTAATATGTTGAATATCTTATACGGTTGATAAACTTTTGTCCATAGGAAAATTTGCCAGATTATGTTATGTGGGTACTTCAATATTTTCTATGAATTTTATACTTTATATGTACCTATGATAAGTATAAAAAATATATAAACAGTGAAAGCGAAATGTAAATTATTTTTATTCATGTAGAATAATATAAATATTGAGAGATTAATTTACAAAGTCCATTTCATAAATAAGCAAGTATTTTATGGTTCGTAATGAATTAAAAAAAATTGAGTTGTAATTAAAGCTCTTTTACTGCATTATTAAAATGTTTATCTTAGAACTAATACAAAAATACGTCACCACTGGTACGTACATACACACACATCAATCCCTAAAAGCTAACCTTTAATAAAGGCTCTTATAACATCAGCAGCTTTCCTCCTCCTCTCCCTCAACCTCTGCGCCAGGTACCGCCGCACCCACTTCTGTATGACGATGGCGGCCTCACGCATTCTCAAGTATCGCTGTCTCTGCTTGTATCCGCGCCAACGACTTTGTATTATCGTCGCGATATCGTTCTTCTTTATTTGGAAAGCATCTTCTGTGTCGAATAGCGTTTTTGGGAAACGTATGAAGATTTTAGTGCTAAAAAATGAAGATTATGCGTTATTTAGCTTTTACGTGAAGGGAATAGTTGCATTTGACCGATGTCGTAGATTTTAAATGGATTTTTAAGATCGGCATAGCAAAATGGAAAGAATGATGTAAATAAAAATAATGATAATTATTATATAAAAAAAATAAATTTATGAATATTCATATGAAAACTGTCGTGGCGCAGAGGCTTAGCTGTTCTTGCAAAACGCTATGGTTTCGATTCCCACTCGGAGAAGACTGATTTTCTGTTTTTATTTTCTTCGCTCTGGTAACTAGGCAAAACGCGGCGTTAAGTTCCGCCACTCAACACGCAATGCCTCGAAAAAGGCGAAAAGCTGGGAATGGAGTGTGTTAAGGATAGGTTCCCTCTGCCTATCTTACTATAAGAGAGATAAAGAGTAATGTTAAAAAAAAATAAATTATAATTATAAACTAACAGCATAAGGAAGCAATCGACATAACTTGGAAATAGGTCTTATGTATCTTATATTAATGATTATTCCTTATAGAAAACGAACATTTAATAAGATATGAAGTAACAAACAGTGAAGTAATGAAAATAAAGTTAAAACTGACAGAAGAAAGCGAAGGAATTCTTTCCTGAAGCGGGGACGAAGAAAGCAGGGACTAAGCAACGGAGTGTCTTAACACTAGGTTCATAAGGTCCCTGCGGTTCGCTCTGCCTACCCTGCAATATGCGGGATAAAAAAATGTGATAGAAACAATAATATGTTAGAAATCATTGTGTTAAAAGAAAAATGTAAAGCGATTTAACATTGTGTGGTCCAAGGCGACCTTGGTTGACCTTCAAGACTATAATGACGGTACTACTGGAAGTAGGTCGTGTAAGGATTTTACACATACATACATACATACATTTTTTTGGTAACTAACATAAGCTTAAAATATACTTAAAGTTAACATATGAGAATTTGAATGCAACGGGATTTGAATTTGCGCTCTGACCAATATGCCAATGCCATGCGCCCTGCGTGTTTTATCGCGCTGTGTTGAAATGTTTATATGCTTAATACAACTTATTGCGTCGTTAGCATATTTGTAGCGAAATTTCTACAAATTTTGCGCTACCTAAATATTATTGCAAAGAACAATCGTTTAGCGAGAGAATGTTATTTTTATTAAATATATTTATGATTTTTAAAATGTTAATCCACACTAAGTGTTTCCAAACGTAGTGTGGATTAATATTTTAAAAATCATAAAAATTATTTAAGCTTTGTGTATAAATTCTCATTTCCTTTTTCTCCCTCATTTTCTTTTGTTATAATATACTATATTTTTGTCTTAGCTTTTACCAACATAACCTCTACTCTTGTGATTCTCTTAGTGGCTCAAAATATACTTGTACAATTATATATTACAGCTGTTGATTCATCTTTAATAAACAAAGAATTAATGAATCAATGAACAAGTGAGTGTGTGAGACAGTCAGTGAATGAGTGAGGCAATTAATGGGCGAGTGGGTGAGTAAGTACTTGTACAATTATATATTACAGCTGTTGATTCATCTTTAATAAACAAAGAATTAATGAATCAATGAACGAGTGAGTGAGTGAGACAGTCAGTGAATGAGTGAGGCAATTAATGGGCGAGTGGGTGAGTAAGTGAGTCAGTGAGTGAATGAATGAGTCAATGAGTGAGTGAGTTAGTGATTCAGTGAGTGAATTAGTGAGTCAATGAGAGAGTGAGGTATTAAGTCAGTGAGTGAATTAGTGAGTGAGTAAGTGAGGTAGTGAGTGAATGAGTGAATAAATGAGTAAATAAATAAATCCCCAAGAACTCATACTTACTTTCCCATTCTATATTCTTCTTTCTCATATTGCAGCGCCTCTACCAACTTCTGGACGCCGTCTCTCGCTGCACCGCGGTAGTTGGGCCATGTGTCTTGGCTTAGGCACTTGTATCTAGAATATTTATTTGTTACATAAAAAAAATATTGAAATAATTAAATTATTATAGGACTTATTATGTTTTATTATAGATAAAATAACAAATATATTCTATAAAAGCTCTAGCTTTTTGATTTCTTGCTCTAGCAAGAATTAAGTATTTGGCAACATTAGTTACCAAACTGTGGGTAATAAAAACTTTTTAATAGATTGTCAGACGTAGGTGTAGTTTTTGAACTTAGATGAATGAGATTAAATGGGGAGAGCTTTTATAGGAAGTGGTTATAAAAAGATATGCTTAAATTTTCACATTTTTGAAGTGAAACTTCTTTAGGCGCATGAGGGTAAAATTTTTACAAATGAAACGTCACGCCGGTATGCAACGGAAGTGTCGGAAAAGAGAGAGAGAGTGATCGGGACCGATTGAGAGAGAGTAAGACAGGGCGAACGTAGCATGAGCAACTAGCCGTGGAGTGAGAGTAGGGAGCAAGCGAGTGAGAAAGATTGAGAGAAAAAGTGAGACAGAGCGAACGTCGTATCACGCATAGTGCTATGGAGTGTGAGGTGGGAGAGAGCTATAGTGAGAAAGATTGAACAAGAGAGAGAGAGAATACGGGATATCGAGAAAGAATACACGCCCTATTGGTTGTGTATTCGTTTACTAGTTAATTATTAGAACTTTAGATGGCATTTCTGTCGCATAGCGTAATATTTACAATATCATTAGGCACTTCTACAGTGAATAAACAGTAAGTGAATTTTATAAATAAAAACTTTGTGAAAAACTTTGTGAATAAATTTGTAAGTTGTCCTGTATCAAGCAATTATTCGAAGTAAGTAATATATCTGTTATCTTTTTGTTTATTTACAATTTTTTATGATAATTGGTTTGAAGGTTAGGTAGTTTTAATATTTACAAATAACATGTGGTATTTCAACTTGCCACTCGTCATTTGATAATTTAATAAATCATTTACCACAAAATAAAAATATTTCATAAATTCGCTTTTCTAAATTTTGAATTCAAAAACAAAACTTAATTAATAATTTCTAATATTGACAAAAAACACTTGGCATTTTTATTTACAATTCGTCATTTGAGATTTCAATAAATCATTGTGCATAAAATACTAATAACAATATTTCATAAATTCTTTTGACGAAATTTTAATTTAAAAATTGGAATTTCTAGAGTTATCATTAATTTACAAAAATTTTGTATATATTTAAATTAGATTAGGTATTTTTAATATTTACAAAAAATCACGAGGAATTTTAATTTAATATTCAACATCTGAGATTTGATTATATTATTTTTCAAACAATATAAGATAATTTTTTTTAATAATTCTCTTTAATTATTTTATTTTAATGACAATTAAATTCCTAACCTATCTTCCTTTTTCCCTTCCTCTTAATCTTGGAAATTTAAAGTTTTAGATTTGTATAAATATAAACAAGATTTATAAATTAGTTCGCCAAAGAAGTTTCACTTCTGACATGTGTACTTTGTACGCACGCATGTTTTTTTTTTATAAATATTTAACACCAGTAATACCTTTCTAAGAAAGCTTCATACGTCCTTCTATACGCGAAGCCAGCACGACGGACACGTAGATTCTCCATCAAACCCAGATACTTGACTTGATGAGATACCAACTTCTCATCAAATTGCACTGTAACAAGTGTAAAATGTATACTGTAAATAATTCGAAGACAAGGTAAACAGTCAAAAAGCTGCCGCAATTCCGCCATTAGAATATCTCCAATTTGGCGGGAAACCTTAATTATATTTTGATGATGTAATTTTTAATGTCTTCTTTCCAGTTTGTCGTGTTTATAAAAGCTAAGATGACGAAGGAAGAAAATTATTTAAAAAAATGACGGGACTCCAACTGCCCCAACAGTACTTCAATATACAACATTTTAAATAAGGGTTGTCTTTCATAAACTTTATTTATAATTTTTTTTAATAATTAATATTAAAACAATGAATATCAAAACAATCTTACTTGGCATCTTAAAATCATTTGGCTTGATACACCGGATGTAGGAAGGCTCTTTACTACTCAATATCTTAATTAGTTCGTTGAGTGAGTTCTTAAACTGTGTAATGGCGGTTTCCGGTCGCTTTTTGCTTGATAAGTTCAAGTCCTGAAATGAATTATTTAAATTATTTTTTTCCTGTCTTGTTCTAAATATTGAATTTAATAGGTAATAAATATTTATCGTATATAATTTTTTTGTTTTAGTTTCACACTTTATCCCGCACATGGCAGGGTAGGCAGAAAGAACTGCAGGAACCATAGGAACCTAGGGTTAACCTAGCAGCAACGGAGTGTCCGTTGCTTAGTCTCTGCTTTCTCCGTCCCCGCATATATATACAATATCCAGAATTTTTATTTACTATAAAAAAGCTATATATACAGGGTGTGGCTGTAACGGCGACCTTAATTCAAGCATAGTTTTAACTAGCCTTTATAAACTTGTTAAAATATTTTTTTTCAAACAAAATAAATAATTAAATTATTGTTCCAAAACAAAACGCCATTTGTCAAGTATGACACGAGGGTACATTAAACTGTCAGAGCGGGACAGAGATATATCTCTTTTTCTTTTGGTTATTATTTTGAATGAAAGGTGACAAAATGACAACGTTTCATAGTACTTTTTTTTTTTTTTTAGCTTCACGCTTTATCCCGCACATGGCAGGGTAGGCAGAGGGAACTGCAGGAACCATAAGAACCTAGTGTTAAGACACTCCGTTACTTAGTCCCTGCTTACTCCGTCCCCACTTTCCGCCGTTTTCGAGGCATTGCGTGTTGATTGGCGGAACTCAACGCCGCGCTTTGCCTTAGATGCCAGAGCGAAGAAAATGGAAATAGAAAAATCCATCTTCTCCGACTGGGGATCGAACCCAGTAACCGTCGCGTTACAGGCAGACATTGCACCTCTGCGCCACGACGGTCCTCAATAATTACGATTTAATAGTATTGTACATACATAACAGAATATAACAGCATAACAGAATATTTGTGTAACATACATTATTTGGTACATGCAAGTAATTAATACTAATCTGATTTTCCACCGTACTGTGTTCTCCTTTGGATATTCTTCGTTCAATGTGACAGTAGCGAAGTGAATTTTGCTCAACTGGCACGCTCAAAACGCCAATAATATGGAGAAGAAGAAGTATTTAATATAACAAATTGTTTTAAAATACTGTAAACTTACTTTAAAGCATAACCCAACAATTTTATTGCCACTGGAAGCCATGAGACTCTGCAGATCGCGGAACAGCAAGTCGTTGTTCTTCTCTATGAAAGTGTTCACGTTGTACGTCACTTCACCAGCGTAGTGGACTAGACAGAATTCCTGAAAAAAATGTTTTTTTTTAGCTTCACTATTTATCCCGCACATAGTGTAGATATAGGGAACCGAAGGAACCGTGGGAACCTAGTAGTAAGACACTCCGTTCCATGCTTTTAGCATTTTTGCAGGGCATTGCGTGTTGAGTAGCGAACAGTGTCTAAATATCAATAAATAAATGCAGGATGATACTGTGAAGCTACTAAAAAAAAAATGGTTGCCTGTAAAGTGGGTTTTACGGGCGAAAATTTTACGTGACAACGTCTTTTTCTCAGTAGAATATTTATTGATATGATTAACAATTATAATATAAATTGCACAAATTTTAACTATAGAAAATATATGTTTTTTACTAAAACATTGTACATGTGTCAAGTGATACGCGCGGCGGACCGATCATAGTTCGGTGACAGTTGACACATCGTTACGTTACCTTTTTCATATGTGACTCCGAGCCTCAACCTAATTTAAGACGTTGTCACGTCAAAATGATAAAATGAGGGGAGATATTAGGCTTCTTTTTACTATAGGAAACAATAAACGGTGATCAAAAATTTACTTTGCAAAAGCTAAAGAAAATGCACTTACATCGCGTCCCATAAGTTTCTGCGTCCTAGAATCAACCTTTTGGTGGGATTTATAATGGGCGTGACCGTCAAGACGTTGAGTTAGCTTCTCTAAGAAACTTAGGTCGGTCGCGTCTCCAGGACGAAGGCATTCATCGTCGAGGATAGAGATGATACCTGATACAAATTTATTATGAAAAGTGAAGTAGTATTTACATAATAAATCCAAATAATGTAATTTCTAAACGGAAAAGCCCAGAAATTTTCCTTCAACTGAAATATTTTAGCAAGCGTTAGCATTTTACTATTATAAATATATATTTTTTAAAACATTATTTATAAATGTTTATAATTATAATATTGGCAACATTGGCGTTTAGTCAGCAGCCCTAACGGGAGTGCTCACATCGTGAAAAGGTTCTAAAGTTCTTTGATATACGAAATTGTAATTAGTATCTAATTAACGTGTGTATTCATTGGCAGAGATTCTATTATTTTTCTTTTAGGCGTATTTCAATTAAGTTAGCCACTTAACAAATTATACTATTATACTATATTCTTACTACAAGTCATACATTTTGATGCAGCTACGCGTTCACCAGTGACCCAGCGCCCCAATAAGACCAAGCCCCTCATATTACATAGGTTTGAGTCGAAATATTATTGAAATGTGTTAATAACAATACCTCTATGTCTTTCTTCAATTAAATCGCATATAACGATGTTATTGAAGTATTCCACGGGCTCCCACTCAATGCCTTCTCTCAGATACTCCTCTTGTTCGGACTTAAGTGTCAGTTGTATGAACAACTGCTGTAATTTCTCGTTACAGAAGTTTATGCAGAATTGCTCGAAACTGTTAAGTAAAATAAAATATTATTATGTAGATAATGGATATGATGAGTTTATAAATTTTGATTAAAAATAAGTCCGATAGCGCTTAGAAGGAGGTCTTGGGTTCGATTTGAAGTGAGTTATTATAAAATTTCAATACAGTTTGTATATGACTTTCGTAAAAAGTCGTAAAATAGTATCAGTATTTAACGCAGATTGTTTTTATGTTGCTAAATAAATTTAATAATTTTTCCTTTTACCTTAAAAACATAAATTTCTCAATATATTTATGATTTTAAAGTGTTAATCCACTAAAGATAGAAAAAATAATATAAAGAGATGCTAATAACGCTATAAGTTGTGTAAAAGCATATAATAATTTCGACGCGGCTTAAAGAACGCATGGCTTAGCGGTCAGAGCGCTTTCACGCAAAAGGCGTAGGTTTAAATCCCGCTGCGTTCAAATTTTTCTATGTTTTCTATAAGTAAAAATACTCACCTATTCTTTGGGAAGATTTCAAAACCATAGATATCCAGGATACCTATAACTGATGACCTGGCATCTTTGTTGTTAGGTGCAAGCGAAGAGTTGAGTCGGGAGACCAGCCAGCTGAAGTGTTTATCATACATGGCCTTAGCTAGAGCATCTCGGGCGTATTTAGCCTGTTCCAGATCTAATGGAGTAGTGACAACGTCGCCTCTGGCTTCAATCGTTCTGCTAATAAGCGCTTCTCTTAGATTTTCTGTTCTTACTTTGAGAAGCTGAAAGGTAAAATAAGGTAAGTAGGGTAAGTTAGGTAAGCATTAAGTAAGGCATTATGGTGAATTAATTTTGCTTAAATATATAATTGGAGCTTATGTAAAACTTTATTGTACTTATAGCTTAGAATATCATTTACTTACAACTAATGTACTGTGAAAGGTAAAATATCGTTTTATTCAGTTTTCAGTCTTCAGTCAGTCACACAATAATGATTTTTAAATTTTATTATTTATATTCTTTACTAACCTCAGCAACATTTTCGCTATTGGCATCATGGTTAAGAATTTCAGCATAACCTTTGTCATTTTGTACGAATTTAACGTTTCCAAGATGAAGGATGCTGGCGACGATCTCAAATATTTCGTTTTGTTCGTCGTCACCTATTTCTATGATCTTCATTGCCTCTTGGACTGCCAGGAATTGGTTTGAGTCGCTTAGTTTCTGGTTGCCTTGGGATTCCTAGAAAATATATTAGATGCAATAAGAAATTAAAAAACTTTATTTCTTTTTTATGCCTTCACGCTTTATCCCGCGTATAGCAGGGACCCCAGAAACCATGGGAACCTAGTGTTAACACTTCGTTCCCCGCTTTCCGCCCATTTTTCGAGGCATTGCGTGTCGAGTCGCGGAACTCAACGCCGCGCTTTGCCTTACCAGAACTAAGAAAATAGAAATCTTTATAACAAAATAAAAAATAATACGCATAGTGAATAATTACTTACTGATGCTGTATATTTGTAAACTTCCGGTCTACCCTGAAGCCTTAACTGTTTCAATAAATCTTGATTCGCGCCAGCCAGCAACTGATAGAAGATGTGGAAATTTCTCTCCCCTGCCATTTGACTGACCACCCTTGATTTCTCCAGCAAATAGTTCCAAATATGACCACCCTCAGGAGCACCTTCATAGTTAAACTGAATGTCCATGTATTTTCCAAATCGACTAGAATTGTCGTTTCTATGAGTTTTAGCATTTCCAAAAGCTTCCAACAAGGGATTGCTTTGTAAAAGCTTGTCTTTAACAGTCTCAACATTGTGCAAATGATTCGTACGTGCTGCTATATATTCGAGAACTTTCTTGGAGGCCTCAGTTTTACCTGAGCCAGATTCACCTGAAAAAATAAGGTTGTTAGCAAAAGTTTTTTACAAGGACCAATTTTGGGCCGAGAAGTATATTTCTATTATGATATTGTTATATTTGTAATTACATTTAAGTTACATATACATAAATTACATTTTTAATATTCTGGCAAAGATATTGCTCATTATTTAATATGAAAAGCTATGAAAGAAAGAAAACTCACCAGATATCAGTATACATTGTTCTCTGTGTTCGTACACCAATGACCTATAAGCGTTGTCTGCGATCGCGAACCTACACAGACAAAACCAAACAAATTTTACTATATTTCTCATATACTAAACCTCGATGGCGACTGGGTTACAAGGGTGATGTCAAAAGTAATATATTAAAATAAGTGGAAAGATTTTTTTCATACTTTCGCTTTGGTAACGAAACAAAAATGTGGCGTTAAGTTCCGCCTGTCAATGGGATCAATGGGCATAGTCTCCTAGCAGAAATTGTGATTGGATTTGGAATTGGGTTTTCTGTTTTCTTTGCCTTAAGTAATAGTAACATTGTACGCAGATTTTTTAAGCAAAAAAAAAGAGAACAAAGAATATTACTATTCTTTAAGTCTATGTGAGAAGAAGAAAAATGACAATTAAACATAATTTTGACGCAACGCGACGGTTTGTGGGTTCGATTCCCACTCGGGGAAGATGGATTTTTCTATTTCCGTTTTCTTCGTGTGTCTTCGAGTGTCTTAAGACTAGGTTAATATGGTTCCTGCAGTTCCCTCTGCCTACCCTGCAATATGCGGGATAAAGCGTGAAGCTAAAAAAAAAATAAAATAAAAAAAACATAATTTATTAATAACTAGCTTTATTTAACGCCATTTTGATTGTTCAAAACTAACACACGTAGGTATGTATATAAAGTATAGTTATCTAAGATAGATATTAACGACTATCAGTGTGAAGTACTGATATTGTGAAATAGTAATGTTTGGAATTTGAATATCAAATGAAATATGGTTTTAATATTTTTTTTTTAATTATTAATCTGTTTCATTTATAATTGACATTTGTGCCATTTTTCATCTATATATTATGGATATTTAATTTATTTTCTTATTTATTAATTAAAAAAAAGATGGATACTTGTTCATATTTAAATATTAATACTAGTCACCTGTCACTATACCTTGATAGTTTGAATATTATATATAAAATATATGTTCTCTATGTTTTTTGTTTTGGTGCAGAGGCGTTGCGTCTGCCTGTAAGTGCGACGGTATATGGTTTCGAATACGACTAGGAGAGAATGGATTATTTAATATCCATTTTCTTCATTCTAGCAACTAGATAAAGCGCGGTGTTGAGTTCCGCCACATAACGCGCAATGCCCCGAAAGAAGGTGGAAAGCAACGAACGGAGTGTCTTAACATTAGGTGTCCGCGGTTGCTGCGGTTCCCTCTGCCTATCCTGCTATATGCGTGATAAAGCGTGAAGCTAAAACATCTATATAGTGTATATGAAAGTAGATCATAATAATATCAAGAAATCTCAAAGTCTCCCCACTTAGCAATCTTGACAATCTATAAGTGTTTAGATAAAACAATGTACTCGTCGTTGCACTGTGTTCTTATTATAAAGTATGAAAAACGTAAAGTATCCATATTCTATACACGAATAGTTATTAATATTTAGGCATTTACAAATAACTTTTTACAAGTATATGTAGTCAGAGACTACTACATATACATACGCACACTCACATATATATATATATATATATATATATATATATATATATATATATATATATATATATATATATATATATATATATATATATATATATATATATATATATATATATATATATATATATATATATATATATATATATATATATATATATATATATATATATATATATATATATATATATATATATATATATATATATATATATATATATATATATATATATATATATATATATATATATATATATATATATATATATATATATATATAACAAATTTGAATACAAGCGTTAGTGCTAATCAATCTAGTAATATATACATATACACATACACACACACACATACACACACACACACACACACACACACACATTTTTCTACAACAGTGAGTAACACTAATAATTCGTTTCTTCGAGTGAGAATCGAACCCACTGTATATTTGAAGATGTTACCACGCTACAATGATCTCAACTATGTAATTATCGATATTTATGATTTTATCAGTAGATAGTACATACCCTTATTTGTTACATACATATATTAACTGATAAGTGCTGTTGTAATGTTACAATGACAGATGATGTAGTACAGTTGGTTAATAAGCTTTATACTTTGAACTTTGATTGATTACCTTTATATATATCCAATATATGTTTGTTTTATGTTTATTTCAAAAATAAAAATAATGAATGGAGAAAATATACATGAAGTTATTAAGTATTAATTTTAATTAAGAAACATGTCACATTTAAATAATTATTTTATTACTTGAAAATCATAATTAATTTATTTAATCTGTCCACAGATAATTCACTACATCCTTTTTCGTTTACAGATAACTTAAAGAATTTTAATTATATTTTTATGTAAATTAATTATCTATTCCTTTAGACTGAAATATTGGACACTGTCGTTGCTCAACTGGATGTTTAGATATATTATTAAATAATTGTTAGTAATTTATATTTAATATTTATTTCTTTTGTAATCCTTTTCTATATTAATCTTACAGATAGTGAGTGACAAGTTTAGTGCAATTGTTAATTTCATATAAGTGTATGTACAAACAAAAATAAAATAAATAAGCTTCACGATTTATCCCGCTCGCTTTATCCTGGCAGAGGGAATCGCAGGATTCATAGGAATCTAGTGTTAAGACACTCCAATTCCTGCTAAAACTAGGCTACGCGCGGCGTTGAGTTCTGCCACTCAACACGCAATGCCTCGAATGGCGGGAAGCGGGGAATTAAAAAACATATCCAGTACTATATATTTTTACATTATGTTGAGAAATATAGTTATTTTATTATTATTATTATAACTGTTTTAATTTTCCTATCTAATGTTCCTGTCATTCGACACGCAATATTTGTCTTTTGATCGTTATTTTATACTTACACGTGCGGTGGAGCTTCAAAGAAAGCTTTCTTGTAGTACAGCTGCGTTTTCTCTTCAGTATAAATTGGTAGGTTCTTGTATGGATTGACTGATATTAAGACATTACCGATGTATGTCTGTTAACAAAATAAACTCATTATTATTCA
The DNA here is from genome assembly GCA_037178615.1 of Dione vanillae. NCBI lineage: Eukaryota > Metazoa > Arthropoda > Insecta > Lepidoptera > Nymphalidae > Dione > Dione vanillae. The sequence continues at coordinate 762,988 of JAZFAU010000138.1, read as the reverse complement.
TTAGTTAGTTATGTAATGACGTAGGTCGGATTTTGCTAAGTTAGCCAGAAATTGTGAGTTTGATGCCCGTGCTGTGGTATTTTTTTTTCTCTGTCTTTCTTTTATTATTTATTTATTTAAGGGGAAATCTATTTTGTTAATATAAGTATAGCGTTCGAAAAATCAATATGACGTATTTCAACATAATATAAATTATTAAGATAACTAGGCAAAGAAAACTATGCAAATCTAAACATACTATATGTAATATTGTAAGTTCGAAATTATGATTTTACATATATTAATATATGTTTATATTTTAATTAATCCACTTACATATATTATATTCTCATTGAACCTTTTTCGCAGGTTGTCAATGAAAGCGGCTTCAGAGCGGTAATCCTCTAGCAAGACGAAATCCTGCACTCCCACTCGCTCACGGTGCTGCAGAGCGTGCTCCATCACGCCTTGGATGGACACCGGTCGCAGGAACCTGGTTAAAAAAAATTAAATAAATTAAAAAATATATCTATTTTATTTATACTTATTTATAGGAAAAATACCAGAATAAAAATTGTAGAAATTAGTAAAAAGATAAACCAGCACATTAGAAAAGATAATAAAATAAAACCGCAAAATATATTGAAGAAACATATCGAGAGAACTGGTGGAATAAAGAAGGCTATGAAGGAACTAAAGGATAAAAAAGACTGGATGATAAAAGCGAAAACTGAAAACGGTGTATATACTAACAAAAGACAAGAAATACTAAAAGTAGCTACAGAGTACTACAGGAATTTGTACCAAAGTAAGAACACACTGATAGAGCCCAAAATCAGAGACGTAATAGATGATGAAGAGGCTATACCAAAAATTCTAATAGAAGAAACAAAGAAAGCTATTAATACACAAAAAAGAGACAAAACACCCGGAGAAGACCAAATTACGAATGAATTGCTACAAAGTACGTTATCAGTCATCGCTCCTATACTTACTGACATATTTAATGAAATTTTAGAGACAGAGAAAAATCCTACGGACTGGACCAAATCGACCATAATATTACTATACAAGAAAGGAGACAAAGGAGAAATAGGAAATTATCGTCCAATAAGCTTGATGTCGAATATTTATAAAGTTTTTTCAAAAATTATCTTGTCAAGAATCACAATGACACTTGATGAAAACCAACCTAAAGAACAGGCGGGCTTCCGTAACAAATACTCAACTGTGGACCATATCCATGTCCTAAGGCAGATTCTGCAGAAATACAAGGAATACAACAAAATTTATTATCTTGGATTTGTGGACTACAACAAAGCCTTCGACTCCATAGAACAGGAATATATTTGGGAATCACTGCGTAGTCAAGGAGTACATGAGAAATATATACGAATACTGCAAAACATCTACACAAAATGCACAGCTAAAGTCAGATTAGAAATAGAGGGGGAGGAGTTTCCTATATTGAGAGGGGTTAGACAGGGGATCCAATATCGCCTAAGCTCTTTTCGGCAGCTCTGGAAATAATATTTAGGAAACTGGACTGGAACAGTGAGGGAATAAAGATTACGGCGAATATCTGAACCACTTGCGCTTTGCGGATGATCTGGTGTTGTTCTCAGAGTGTCCGAACAGATTGCAGAACATGCTCCAACAACTATCGGACGAAAGTGAAAAGCGGGTCTTTCAATGAACACCTCGAAAACGAAAATTATGACCAACTCATTGAGGAAATGTACTATTATAGTCAACACAAACAAAATAGAACAGGTGGAAGAGTATATATATCTAGGTCAACTGGTAGTTACAAACGACACTATGCACAGGGAAATTGAAAGAAGGATATCAAATACATGGAAAAGATATTGGTCTCTTAGCGAAGTGATGAAAAACAAAGACTTTCCAATCAAAGACAAACGGAAAATATACAACATGTGCATCCTACCGTGCCTCACCTATGGATGCCAGACGTGGTCATTGACGGAGCAATTAAAGAATAAAATACATATATGCCAAAATGGAATAGAAAGAAGTGTAATCGGAGTAAGAAGAAGAGATAAAGTGAGGTTACAAAATATAAAAACTATAACTAAATTCAAATGTGCAAAAAAGGTATGTAACACCCTCAAATGGCAATGGACGGGGCACATGTTAAGAGAGAGAAACGAAAAATGGACTAGAATCGTTACAGAATGGTACCCTAGGGATGGTGTCAGAAGCCGGGGGCGACCTACTAAACGTTGGGAAGATGACCTTAAAAGAGTTGCTGGCCCAATATGGATTAGAATAGCGAAAGACAGAGAGCAATGGAAGTCTCTTGAGGAGGCCTTTGTCGAAGGACAAGCTGATATTATTTAAATAAATATATTAATATAAACTTTTGTAAAAATGTAACTTAATCTCAGTAGTAAAGGCTTATTTTATTTATTTATTTATACTATTTATTTCTGGTGCGGACGGGATTCGAACTCACGACCTCTCGGGTAACGAGGCTTACACAGTGGTAGGACATACTGACAGCCTATATAAGCCACGATCTCTTAGTCCAAGAGGAGACACACATACAAGAGAAGTTAATAAAAGCGTGTTAAAAAATTAGTTGTTATTTATAGTGAAGAAAAATAGGCGATTTTTGTGTTTTCATTCCTAAAACAAAGAATGGTTTTACGCCATATAATATTTTACTTAATGTCTACTTAATGTAGAATGCATATTCAAAAATCAATGTATAGGTACATATAAAAATATCTTTTCAGGATTTCAATTTGAAATGTAAGTAATTTATCAACAAAATATAATAATAGATATAGCTTAAGTTATGGCATTATTCACTTTAGTCTCTTACATCTAATTCTTCATATGAGCAAAACACAAAAAATCACTATCACGAAAGTCAAGTGTTAGAAAATATATTAATATTTTAATAAAGAGCAATTATCCAGTTACAAGTATTTTATTATATCGAATTTGAACCTGGTTCTATATACTACCTAATCACATTGAAGCTACATAGCCTTTAAGATATATATGTTAAAAGAATGGTATATAATACTTTTACTGAAGAGGTCGATAGCCTAGTGGACTGTCTGTACGATAAATAATATGTAAATATTTTAATTGCAATATCTTGCTTTAAAGTTGACTAGGATAGGTAAAGTTACAAGTTTCTTTAATCTCGTATGGATAGCTACGGCTGGGTTAAAAATAGAAGCCAGCTTTTATATTTTTTTAAATAATATTTTAGTAGTACATTATTTTCTATATAGTAGATATGAACGTATAACAGTATGAAGTCTCCGTTCTCTACTTTCTATCAATTTTATAGCCATTGTGCGTCGGGTGGGAGAGAGAAATCAAGAGAGGTTGTGTTTTGTCTTCATGACAGAATAAAAAAAATTTAGAAATCCCTAGATAAGTAGAAATTGAACCCACTATCGTTGCATTTACATTCGCACAAACCATACATGTTTCTTAAAAATAAAAAAAATATATAAATAATGACGTGGCCTTTTTAAAAGACCTTCAATTTGTATACAAATACGTTACATTTAAGTAAACAGCTGTATTGATGACGATTATGTTTGTGTAATAAGCATTTATTTTTTTCCAGACTTACGAATAATACAAAAAATACTGCTTATAGTCTATTCATATAGTCTATTAATGTTTTTTTAGTTCGCGCTTTATCCCGCAAGGTAGGTAGAATCAACTGCCGGAATCATTGTAGAACCTAGTGTTAAGACACTCTGTTCTCTGCTTTCCGCCTTTTCAAGGCATTACGTGTTGAGTGTCGTATTTTAACGCCACGTTTGCTTAATTGCCAGAGCGTGGAAAATAGAAACGAATACATTTGTCTTCCCCGAATGAGAATCGAACTCACAAACCGTCACGTTTACAGGCAGATGAGCCACTGTGTTATCACGGTCCTCAAATTACAATATTAGTAATAATTTAAGTAACAAGCTACTGATAATTAGAGAGATGTTATCAAATGAGACACGATGAAAGCGATGCGTCATCGAACTTTACACAAACATGAATTTCTTAGAACAAATTATTAGTGATGACTAGATGTTCGTTTACGGCTTTGCCCGCATATTTTTCAATATTTTATTAATTTTATTAATAAACGTTTTATAAATACATTTTGTAATATACCTACATTATATTTTTTAAAGCTTTTACTAATTTAGAAGAAAATTTATCATTAATTACTCTGTTAATGCTCAAATATGTCAATTAAAAAATCTATTTTAATTCCTACTCGGGGATAATGGTATTTTCACTCGAAACGGAGGTAAGCGAGAAACGGAGTGTCCTAACACTAGGTTCCTACGGTTACAGTAGTTCTGATTAGCTTGCTAGACGCTGGATAAAGCGTGAAGCTATAAAAATTAATTAACGCACTAAATTTCAAGATTTTGTGTTCAATGTGTATGTAATATGAAATATATTATTAAACGTTATTAGAAAATACATTAAGTATGTTAATGTTTATATAAAAGTGATATATTTTGGGACATATATATATATATATATATATATATATATATATATATATATATATATATATATATATATATATATATATATATATATATATATATATATATATATATATATATATATATATATATATATATATATATATATATATATATATATATATATATATATATATATATATATATATATATATATATATATATATATATATATATATATATATATATATATATATATATATATATATATATATATATATAATAGCAATTAAAATACAACAATTAACAGTTATCTATTGTTTATTTTCTTTTAATTTATTTATCGCTCAATAATGTCTCGAGAGGTATTGTAGGGAGCGAGATATTGGTAGATGCGTAGAGAAACAGAGTGTCTTGACACTAGGTTACCTCTCCTAGCCCTATTTAAGAATAAAGTTCAACGCCGACCAATAAGCTCTATCAATAATAGCTACGTTAAGGTTCAAAACCTTTCAATGTTAAACAAAAGAAGATATTACGCTTTTTTAAAAGAAATACACGCTTTAACCCTAGTGGGGTAGAGAGACTTTAGTCAAAATTAATTTTATAACACTATATTCCGCATTTCGCATAGTTTGCAAGAGAAAATCTACACTCCACACCGGAAACACTCCGTTCTTTGCTAGAGCAAAAACTTGAAATAATTTTCACAGGTACCGAACCAATGACCGTCGTTCTCACATCATATATTTATATATATATATATATATATATATATATATATATATATATATATATATATATATATATATATATATATATATATATATATATATATATATATATATATATATATATATATATATATATATATATATATATATATATATATATATATATATATATATATATATATATATATATATATATATATATATATATATATATATATATATATATATATATATATATATATATATATATATATATATATATATATATATATATATATATATATATATATATATATATATATATATATATATATATATATATATATATATATATATATATATATATATATATATATATATATATATATATATATATGTTAATAATAAACATACATATATTAAAATTCGCCCACACGTACAATAATAATATATAGAGATTACTTTCTCTCTTATCTATATGTTATCGTGTTATATTAGATACAAACTCACCGCTCGCGATATTTTATTATCCTGAACAATAAACCATAGTCTTTGGCTTCACCGAAACCCATTTTGAACACTTGCTTTAATTAAAACCAATGAAAAAAATAATAGACATATTTTTGATAACACAAGAAGATATAGAAATTATATTTTGTAGAATGTCTCGCAAATAAATATTTAAAGCAATTGTATGACTCAAAAATTTGATTTTTTTATAAGTTAGAAATAAGTAAAGTCACAATTTTGTCAGCAATTCGCCTCAGAATCCACCAAAGTACTGTGAGAAGATAAATTTGAAATGTAAACGAGCAACTGGCCTGGGAACAGTAAACAATATTGTATTAGTGGTCATTCACGGATGCGTTATCAGCTATCCCGGATAAGATAATAGTTTCGCAAGTACTGTATTGTATTAAAGTATGGAAAAATATACTAAATTAATTAATATGATATAAAATTATTATCTAGATGCTCTGGAATGTGGAAATTAATGATTTCCAGAAGTTCCTAGAGGAAAAATAATTTATTATCTCGAATGGGAATCGATTATCTAAATTTTATGTGTAACCCTTTTAAAATATACTTATTTTACAAAATATAATTTAATATTAATTAACCAAAAAGAAATTAGAAATAATTATATACGATTTGTTATGATAAAAAGAAAATCGATATTAATAAAAAAACTATATAATCATAGTATGATCAATATTTAATCGTTTATCACCTAATTATTATTGTAATTGAGTATTTTACAAATACAATATTAATGTACCTATTGTTTTTTAGCTCCACGCTTTATCTCGTTTGTAGGAGGGTTGGCAGAGGGATTCGCAGAAACCGTAGGAACTTAGTGTGAAGATATTCCGATCCGTTTTTACAAACCCTCGCGTTTTATGTATTTAGGTCGTCGTGGCGCAGAGGGAAACTCTCACTCGGGGAAAATGGATTTTTCTATTTCTATTTCCTTCCCTCTGGAAATTAGGCAAAGCGCAGCGTTGAGTTCCGCCACTCAACTCGCAATGCCTCGAAAAAGGCGAAAAGTGGGGACGGAGAAAGCAGGAACTAAGCAACGTAGTGTCTTAACACTAGGTTCATATGGTTCCTGCAGTTCCCTCTGCCTACCCTGCAATATGCGTGAAGCTAAAAAAATAAGATCAAATATAAATATCCTTTAGTGATTCAGAATTTCTATTTTCTTTGCTTCACACTTCACTCTGCATTTGGCAGGGTAGGCAGAGAATTCCATTTATCGCATATTGTACAGAAATCATCTTTGTATTTTGCTTTGCTAGAATACGCCTCATTGTTTTTATATAAACGAAAGAACTGTCACTTGCAAATTCATTTACGTGGTTTATAGAACGTACCAGTGCTATTACTTAAGCCTCATTTTTTTTACTTAGATACACTTTACACACCTATATCACAACTTAAAAGTATTGTGTAAAGGCGTTTTTTTCTAGGGTTTTACCTAAAATTTTATTTTTCTCAGGTTTGAGGCATTGACTTTAGCGAACCAATGGTAATGTTTTTGACGTTAAAAAAAAGAATCATGTATACTTGTTTTGAATAAAATTATTTGAATTTGTAATATATTCAAATTCTTGTTGTTTCTCAGGCTATGGAACTGGAAATCTGGTCCAAATTAAAGTAAATATGAAAAAGGAGCAGTATAAAGAAATTTTGGAGAAAAATGATATTTCTTCCGGGCTTAGGTTAATTGGCAAAGGTTTTATTTTTCAACAAGACAATGATCCAAAGCATAATTCAAAATTATGTAGGGCTATTTAGACAATAAACAATCAGAGAAGGTGTTGAAAAATATGACATGGCCACCCCAAAGCCTTGATCTTAACCCTATAGAGCTTTTGTGGGAAGAGCTTGACCGAAACGTCCGGGAACAATGTCCTTCTTCACAGCAGGCCATGTGGAAAGGTTAAGAAAGCTGGAGTAATATCTCGCAAGAAACCATAAATAAATTAATTTTGAATAAAATTATCTGAAGTTGAATATAAGTAGGTAAAGGCAACTGTAAGTTAAAAGAACCTAGTCTAGGTCACTCCGTTCTCTTTAATAAGTTAGTTCACTCACCAGTATTGTCACTTAAATTAAAATCACAAAAAACATATAAGAAGCAGAAATTAGTAAAATAAATGAAATAAAGGTAATTTTTAAAATATCGATCGACAACTTGTTTACACATCCACGTCTTTACATGTGAAATCCTAATACAACTATTAATTTCAATTTTGATTTGATATTTTGGCTAATTACTTAATTGGTCATATTATTTTACAACAATAATAATGTAATATTCATTAAATACATAATCGTTATAGTATAATCATACTAAAGAGAGTTAATGCTTAACTATTCAATAAGAACGAAACAGAACGTGAGAGAACGAGAGAAAAAAATAATGGGAAAAATTATATATAGAGCACGAGTGGTAAGAGAAGTTAACGGTGACCTTGCTTGAAAACAGTATCGATGACATAGCGGAATATATATATATATATATATATATATATATATATATATATATATATATATATATATATATATATATATATATATATATATATATATATATATATATATATATATATATATATATATATATATATATATATATATATATATATATATATATATATATATATATATATATATATATATATATATATATATATATATATATATATATATATATATATATATATATATATATATATATATATATATATATATATATATATATATATATATATATATATATATATATATATATATATATATATATATATTCCGCTATGTCATCGATCATATATATACATAACGTATTGGCGCAAAGGCGCAACGTCTGCCTGTAACGACGCGACGGTTTCTGGGTTCGATCCCCATTCGGGGAAGATGGATTTTTCTATTTCCATTTTCTTCGCTCTGGTAAACTAGGCAAAGCGCGGCGTTGAGTTCCGCCACTCAACACGCAATGCCTCAAAGACGGCGGAAAACGGGGACGGAGAAAGCAGGGACTAAGCAACGGAGTGTCTTAACACTAGGTTCCCACGGTCCCTGCAGTTCCCTCTGCCTACCCTGCCATGTGCGGGATAAAGCGTGAAGCTAACTACCCTCCCATGGTACGCGGAAAACAAAGCCTGGTAACTATAAAATCTCTCTACCTATATGGGATTCAGTCAAAATGAAAAATGAAAAAATGCGCAATATAAGAAAACGGTTAAAACTCCTCATACTCGTGTCATAATAAAAATAACCGCATTGTGATATTTACAAAATGTCAGCTTGGTTGGCATTAGCGTAAATACCATGGCATTACACGTCTTCGGTTGACACATTTTTTTATATGCTAAGAGTTTTGTATGAAATATTGTTTAGCAATTAGCCTTAATAGCTCAATGTATAAGTTGGTAAAGTGAGCGATTGCAGATTTTAGTAAATCGTTTTTTCATGTATTTTTTAAATGTAATAGTAAATCTTGATTATTCTGATTGTTGTATATATATATACATATATACATATATATATATATATATATATATATATATATATATATATATATATATATATATATATATATATATATATATATATATATATATATATATATATATATATATATATATATATATATATATATATATATATATATATATATATATATATATATATAGAGCTAATTAATAAGAAGCTAAGCAGGTTATTAACCATTTTCTCCTCCTTGTAAGTAAGTTGCGGAACTCAACGCCGCTTTTTTGTCTTGTTGCATATGAAAATACACTATCCTTACATGGAAATTGAATCCGCTACTGTCACAGTCATTCAGAAATAACCGCTGCGCCGAGATGAGCTCTAATTCTAATCATCTTTATATATGCAGCTTATTCTTTGAAAACAGGTATACTAAGCTTTAAGCACTAATGAGCTTTTAAGTAGAAAGTACATAATCTGTCACCTTCGCCGTATGTTCTTGACAGATTCTATTAATTTATGACATAAAATTCATTTGAATTATAGGTGAAAACAAGTTATAAGAAAATAATATATTGTTTAAAAAAATATCTCATTTAAAAAGTTCTCACTCAAGTGCAATGGAAGTGTGCGATTATAACCGCAATAGTTGCAGGTTGAATATTCACTTAGGGGATTGGGGACATAACTTTCAACTTCTCGTTACAACAAGATTTTAAGGCGACAATGAAAAAAGCATAACATAAACGATAGCATACACAACTAAAATAATATTAATATATTGAACAGTAATTCCCCTATAATTTCCTGTATATACCACATGTCATTATACTACGTATTTATAACTTCCCGACAATTGAGGGACTTTTGCATTGCAAATAGGGTTACTAGTTGTTTTAAATATTAAAAAAAAATATTTACAAAAAAATTATTTGGAAATTGGTTTTATTAAAATAGAATATCTTTTTTTTTCGATTGCAGAAGTAAAATTCATGCCCAGGATTAAACAGCGAATTCCGCCTACCAGGTTTATGGTAAACGATGCCCCACTATGCCAAGATGGTCTATTAATATTAAACTATTCTATTATGAATTGTATTTCCTTTCTTTACAATTTAAATTAACCGAGCAAGCAGTCGTTCAGTGATATAAAAAAAATATGTTAATGTTTTTTATTTTTAAATTATTACTACACATATCGGTAAATAAAATAAATAACATATTTACATTCTTTTTATTAAAAATATATTAGGCTGAATATTCTCAAACTTAAGCATGTCATCAATTATATGTCATAAAAAAGACTTAAACGTAAAAACTACAAGTAAAAGTATTAGTGTTTAAATAATATTTTGACTCGATCCTATCGTATTAAAAGGGGCTTGGTCTTACTGGGGCACTGGGTCACTATTGAACACGTAGCTGCATCAGAATGTATGACAAGAAGGAAGGATGATTTATAACATGATTTGTTAAGTTGCCAACCTTATGACGCGATAACGACATATATATATATATATATATATATATATATATATATATATATATATATATATATATATATATATATATATATATATATATATATATATATATATATATATATATATATATATATATATATATATATATATATATATATATATATATATGTATATGTATATACGTACATCAGTAAGTTATAATTATACACAACACACATCGCTACTTGTGCCTATAACAATTTATTTTCATGATTTTTTTCATTTCAAACTTAATTAATAGAAAACAAAAATAATATTAATAATAAACAGTATTTTGTAAATTGTTTAATAAGCCCGTTCTTAAAATATAATAATAAATAATATCCGAGCAGAAATCAAATTCAAAAATCGATATTCTAATCAAATCGGTATTCGTATCTAAGTCATATCTTCAACAAGTAAAATTTAAGATGAAAAACTAGTAATGCACATTTTTCAAATATAAAAAAAACAATTTCAATTCAATTCAATTTAATTAACAATTCCCAAAACAATGTGTAACGTAAATTAAAACGTCGCGTGCCGCTCACCATTTAGGGGCATCGAGTTTCCATTATAACACTGTCATGGTAGTTTTGTTTTTATTATTTTTAATATATAACTATAGCTTGCTCTAATTAATATTGAACGATGTAGCTATAAAGTTTCACGCTCTATCCCGCACATAGCAGGGTAGGTAGAGGGAATCGCAGGAACCGTGAAAACGCTTATCGCCTTTTGAGGTTTTGCCTATTAATATACGGAAATAAGCGCCGCGACATATGCCCAAGAGAAAAAAATAGAAATGAAAAAATCCAAAGTTTTTGAGTGGGAATCGAACCGACAAACCGTCACGTTTGTAAATGCTGCATCTCTGCGCAACGACGATCCTATATAGCTATTTTTAACCATATAAACAATATATACACGGACAGGTGTGTGATTTATAAATAGGCTTTATATTTGAATAGCATATCTAAAGTCGTGAAATGGCAGTATCTGACTATAAGTGCGATGGTTATGGGTTCGATTTCTACTCATAGGAAAAACATATACTCTTCCTACATTCGTAGATAAAGAGCGGTCCAGAAGTCCGTTACTGAGGCGGAGAGTGGGGAACGGAGTGTCTTAATACTAAGTTCCTTACCATTATTATACTATAATTAACTTGATATTTGGTACGTTATATTATTTGTTACTTTTTCTTTTAAAACGAAAAGATCGTAAAGAATATCTTCACAATTTTTAAGAAGCTTATTATACAATGTATATGTTTTTAACTGACATTTAAGTAGAATTAGGTTTTTATGTCGATACTGTAGTAAATGCAACTGTTTAAAATAATGATTACGTACTATTTAATGAACGGAGTGCCTGACTATTTTAGTATGAACTAAGGGCGAGTACAGACTTCGATACTATATACAATATGTATTGCAAGTATACTTCGGAGTTTATTTATTGAATGTATTTAAAAATTAATCTATTAAAAGTAATCTATTTAGTTGTATATTATTAAAATTCTAGTTAGGGAAGTTGTAATAGTAAAGTTTTTTAAAATATATGAAGTGGGACTTAAATCTTTGTGAGACACGATATAAGTGGGGACGGAGTAAGCAGGGACTAAGTAACGGAGTGTCTTAACACTAGGTTCTTATGGTTCCTGCAGTTCCCTCTGCCTACTCTGCCATGTGCGGAATAAAGCGTGATAATATTGACCTATGCATAAAATAAGATTATAAATTGTTTTAAAACCAAAATACTTTTCGTGAATATCGTATATCTCGTATATCGCTTGCCTAACCATACCATGTCGTACACAACCTATTTCGGTAAAACTGAGTCGCTACCAAAAGAGACGAAGTCAATCACCTTGCCACATGCTAAGTAAAGACGCTGGCAGATTACAAATTATATAAGCTGGACTCTTGACTTCAGTTTACGTTTTTATGGGAAACCGCAATGTGTGAAATTCCCATTGGACCATGTTCTATTTTGTTGTTGATATCATTAATATATATATATATATATATATATATATATATATATATATATATATATATATATATATATATATATATATATATATATATATATATATATATATATATATATATATATATATATATATATATATATATATATATATATATATATATATATATATATATATATATATATATATATATATATATATATATATATATATATATATATATATATATATATATATATATATATATATATATATATATACTCGTGAACGTTTTATATTCATCCGGCAATACATCGACCGCCAAATGTGTAAATAACTGTTCATTTTATTTGGCGAAGTTGATTCATGTGTAGAATATTTTGTTTAACTTTGTTTTTTTTTAATTTAAATATACACTTGTATTGTGATAAAAAAAGATATAAAATTTTCATTTATATTCAACCGCCATTTAAAATATAGAACAAGATCTTTTTCTCTTTCTCTCCTTCTCTTCTCTCTTTTTCTCTCACGTAAGGTAACAAAATTTTATTATATTTAACAGTAAAACATTATATTTTAAGTTTTTTTTTTATTATTTATTTATATTATTTATTTATTTATAGCTTTTCCACTTAGAATCAATAAGATGACCGCATGTGTATGTCAGATAGAGCGAACGGAGGAGTGTCACAGGAGCCCAATTTGATAATAAACATCGAATTGAGCCCCTCTAAAACCTACACACTCCACGACTTAAAACTAAAGTTACGAGGGTTCAAAGCGCGGCCTGGTGAGAAGAGCCCACAACAAACTCAACCAGGTTTCCCTAAACCTATTGTGATCACTTCACAATCGGCACCCCATGAAAATGAATTATTTAAAAATTATAAAGAAATTTCATATAAACATAATTTGAACCTGCTGTCGTTCCTTTTGAAAACCGGACGGAAGTCCAAAACCGGACTTAAAGCGACAATCTTGCTATCATCCTTTTGCTATACAGTAATCAGTGATTTTAATCATATATTCGTAGATATATCTAATTAATAATATAATTAATAATATATTATATATGTATATGTTTGTCACTTCTATTCTTTATACGCTGGGCCAGCATATTATTGTCCAAAGATGATTACTTTACATTTTATTAGAGATTTTGAGGATTTTGTATAAAATCTAAGAAATTACTCACTAACATGTTTGTATTATTAGTGTAAGGTATCGTATTCGACCTTTCAACTTTATTAGAATGTAACGACCAAACGTATTAGACCGGAAACTGACAGAAAATATTGCTATTTCTTAATTAATCGTCTAAGTAGAAAGTAGGTTTTTATTGTATATCGAATTTAAATCGATATTTGGCTAGTTTATATTTCAATTAATCGATAGAATATCGAGATATCGATTTTGATGCAAAGCAAAATCATGGTAATTATACGAGTAGTTTTTTTTTAATTTTTATTACTAAGTTCAACAACACATTCCTGTCGAAATAATTAAGAATTGTATACATCAGATGACTTTTTAACTAAGAAAGTAAGTAACCAGATACATTGTATTACATCGAATCAAATAACGTGAGTCAAGTCAAGTAACAGTTCCTGAGATTTGCTGTTTTATCATACTTATTTATATATCATACTTAATTTTCATTTCAATTTTATTATTAGTACTTAGATATAGGTTTAAAATAAAAGTGTTTACAAGGAAATTTAGATTAACTTTTTCAGTAACAATTGAAACACCCTTTCCCCTATCTAGTGTCTATTTAGTATGTCGACAATAATACAATTATATTTATTTAACTATAATCTTTATTTCGCGATTGATGTTAGATAAGGTGCGGCGTTGAGTTCCGCCTGTCAACAGATAACAGGCGGTAATTCGAATTACCGGTAAATGAAGAAGGACTCGCGCCTACATCCATCCATCCATTCATCCAAGCATATGTCTCTCTCTCTCTCTCTCTCTCTCTCTCTCTCTCTATATATATATATATATATATATATATATATATATATATATATATATATATATATATATATATATATATATATATATATATATATATATATATATATATATATATATATATATATATATATATATATATATATATATATATATATATATATATATATATATATATATATATATATATATATATATAGAGAGAGAGAGAGAGAGAGAGAGAGAGAGACATATGCTTGGATGAATGGATGGATGGATGTAGGCGCGAGTCCTTCTTCATTTACCGGTAATTCGAATTACCGCCTGTTATCTGTTGACAGGCGGAACTCAACGCCGCACCTTATCTAACATCAATCGCGAAATAAAGATTATAGTTAAATAAATATAATTGTATTATTGTCGACATACTAAATAGACACTAGATAGGGGAAAGGGTGTTTCAATTGTTACTGAAAAAGTTAATCTAAATTTCCTTGTAAACACTTTTATTTTAAACCTATATCTAAGTACTAATAATAAAATTGAAATGAAAATTAAGTATGATATATAAATAAGTATGATAAAACAGCAAATCTCAGGAACTGTTACTTGACTTGACTCACGTTATTTGATTCGATGTAATACAATGTATCTGGTTACTTACTTTCTTAGTTAAAAAGTCATCTGATGTATACAATTCTTAATTATTTCGACAGGAATGTGTTGTTGAACTTAGTAATAAAAATTAAAAAAAAACTACTCGTATAATTACCATGATTTTGCTTTGCATCAAAATCGATATCTCGATATTCTATCGATTAATTGAAATATAAACTAGCCAAATATCGATTTAAATTCGATATACAATAAAAACCTACTTTCTACTTAGACGATTAATTAAGAAATAGCAATATTTTCTGTCAGTTTCCGGTCTAATACGTTTGGTCGTTACATTCTAATAAAGTTGAAAGGTCGAATACGATACCTTACACTAATAATACAAACATGTTAGTGAGTAATTTCTTAGATTTTATACAAAATCCTCAAAATCTCTAATAAAATGTAAAGTAATCATCTTTGGACAATAATATGCTGGCCCAGCGTATAAAGAATAGAAGTGACAAACATATACATATATAATATATTATTAATTATATTATTAATTAGATATATCTACGAATATATGATTAAAATCACTGATTACTGTATAGCAAAAGGATGATAGCAAGATTGTCGCTTTAAGTCCGGTTTTGGACTTCCGTCCGGTTTTCAAAAGGAACGACAGCAGGTTCAAATTATGTTTATATGAAATTTCTTTATAATTTTTAAATAATTCATTTTCATGGGGTGCCGATTGTGAAGTGATCACAATAGGTTTAGGGAAACCTGGTTGAGTTTGTTGTGGGCTCTTCTCACCAGGCCGCGCTTTGAACCCTCGTAACTTTAGTTTTAAGTCGTGGAGTGTGTAGGTTTTAGAGGGGCTCAATTCGATGTTTATTATCAAATTGGGCTCCTGTGACACTCCTCCGTTCGCTCTATCTGACATACACATGCGGTCATCTTATTGATTCTAAGTGGAAAAGCTATAAATAAATAAATAATATAAATAAATAATAAAAAAAAAACTTAAAATATAATGTTTTACTGTTAAATATAATAAAATTTTGTTACCTTACGTGAGAGAAAAAGAGAGAAGAGAAGGAGAGAAAGAGAAAAAGATCTTGTTCTATATTTTAAATGGCGGTTGAATATAAATGAAAATTTTATATCTTTTTTTATCACAATACAAGTGTATATTTAAATTAAAAAAAAACAAAGTTAAACAAAATATTCTACACATGAATCAACTTCGCCAAATAAAATGAACAGTTATTTACACATTTGGCGGTCGATGTATTGCCGGATGAATATAAAACGTTCACGATTATTTATGAATCTATTATTGCTTTATAGATATTACTTTTATTCTTGTTTTTTTATATATATTTTACATAGAATGTTTACTTTTAATAAATGTAAAAGAATTGTTATCTTATAATTCTACTTTAAAGTATGAGTTAATTTTGAACACGGGTACGGTGGGTGTATATATATATATATATATATATATATATATATATATATATATATATATATATATATATATATATATATATATATATATATATATATATATATATATATAAACATGAGCGAATGCATCGTAGCCAATAATCGTAACCTACTAAAAAGAAACCTTATAACGAACGCTCGTTTTGGGTCAGTATCTATAAGACTAAGCATTTTTGACATTTCTACTCGGATTTCCAATAAGGTTGTGTGACTATTTGCATTTCGCTTATTATTTACAAATTACAATGAAATTCTTCATTTTCGACCTTAACTCTTTTAAGGGATATAAAGTTAAAAAAAAACGTTTTTGTTAAAAGATAGAATTGTTGAGATCGACAAAAAGCTTGAAAATTGTTTTTCAAACAAATTCAATTGGCTTACTTAAAGAATTTGTGTAATCAATTATCAATTTAACTGTTAAAGCTCGAACATCGACTATATTTTTTACTAATCCGCCTTTTCGATAGCTTTAAAACGGTACCAAAAGGAAAATTCTAGGTCAAAAAGGCGCCCCTTTAACTGTGTTCAATTAAAACACTTCCACAAATAATATATAAAGATAATATTCTTTCTATCGTATATTGTCTATGTAAACTTAAAATTCCAAATTATTAAAGCGTTTTCCAACACACCATGGTAGAAGAATAAAAAACATATCCTCCCTACTTTTTGCCGAATTTTCTAGAAATTGTAAATTGATAAGTGACACATAACCGCGTTTTACTACAAGTCTACCCATAGTGGGGATCAAACAGTCACCTCCAGAAACTAAATAGTATTACCATATTTTGTGTAGGTTGTATATTTAAAATATTTTTATAAAATTTAGCCTAAGGCATTAGAAAAAAGTCATATTTAAAGAATGAGAGTTAGTTGAAACAAAGAAATCTGTATATACTTTTAATAAAACTTTTTTTTGGTTCCGTATGAAATGGGCTTAGGCCTTTATAATTTATATGTAACGTTACATATTGTGGTACCACAATGATCTGACAAACGGTTTTACTTTCACCTGCCTATCTTATATTCTAGGAAGCGTATTATAGTAATTTAATATTGCGCTGCCTTTTGTTTAGCTCGGAGATTGAATAGGGTGGCTAAAGTTTCAACTTCACTTTCAAAGACAAACTTCACTTTCGTAAATCACTTAATATACTGTTATATAAGTTGGCAACTCCTTAGTTCTCTCGAGGCTGAGACATATATAGATTTGGTCACATTTGGATAAGTCAGGAATAATTTAGATTTTAATACACGTTATATTTGCTTACTGGGCGAAGGCGAGGTCACAGTTCCTTGGCACAGGTCCTAAGGAATGCATAGTAAAAAAGAACAGTACCATAGTGTTTTGTTTTCAGCTGCAAACTTTATCTCGCGTATCGTATGTTAGGCAGATGGAACCGTGAGATTTTAGCGTCAAAACAACTCGTTCCCAATTTTCCGCCTTTTCCAGGCAAATGCCTGGAAATTGTTAAATCTAATTTCTAATAAAATGGAAATTAAAAAAATTCATCTTTTCGAGTGGGACTCGAACCCACTGACACAGACGTTATGCGTCACGATGGTCCTCTAGTGTAGTAAAATTCATCATATAATTACTAAATAGCCTTTTAGCTCTTTAACAAAATGTGAATATTAAATACTTTCTTAATAATAGAATATATCTCTCAATACGTGAAGTAAAACATTTTTTACAAAAATTTTGCTGACGTAAGTATATGGAATTTGGCCCTTATAGTTGCTTATTTAGAAAAAGTGCAGAAATGCTAATGTTGTTGAAAAACATTAAATCGATAAATAAAATTCCAGTGGGTTCACTTTGTTTTATTAGCTTAACACTTTTTAAAGATAGTGATATTAGACATCTTTTTTGTTAAAGGACAGAATTTTTTGACAAAAAGTCAAATCGCGCAAATGTCAAATGTCAAATGACAAATGTCAAACAAATCTAATTGGGCAACGTGTAGATTTTGTTTAATCAATTATCAGTTGAAATGTTGAATTATAAATATTCGCTATATCGTTTACCAATTTACCTTTTTCGGATCTTAAAAACGGTACCAAAAATAAAATTCTAGATCAAAAACTCGCCTCTCTAAGTATCCGCAATTAAAATGCTTACACAAAAATATATATAAAATAATTACATACACTGACATATGTTAATGTTTGACAATTTACACTTATATGTGGCGTGACATACACGTTGCTATGGCAACGCATATGTCACACGTCAACGGGTCATATAAAAAGAAGCCTGCAAAAATATCGTAAAAGATGTTTTTTTTATTCGGAACTAGTCAATCTTGTGTAAGCCGCAGTAGAGCCGCTTAAACACTGTCGCACTCTACATTTTTAATATCATTAGTAGCACCTTGAGATAGTTGTTAACGTTTAACTCGCATTAAATCCGCACGAAATCATTTGTTTCTAATTAAAGCAAGAAAGTGGAGAAATTAGATTTAACAAAAGCTTATATTTATGATTTTTAAAGTATTAATGCATACTAAAAATAAAAGAAATTAATTAAAGAATTACTTCCTAAGTATTTTTACAAAACCTGTTTAGTTACATATTACTATAAGAAAACAATTTTTGATGTTATTATAAAAATAGTTTATTTGATCGATTTTAGTTACAAAATATACAATGTGTGTAAGAGTATTTTTCCGCTATTTATTATTTTAGTTCCCATTGAGTTCTCACACTTATTATGACCTACCGTGACCTCTTAGGTGTTGAGTGTATTCGCTTCAATGTTTTACAATCATAATATAAATTATGTTAAAGTATCCGCATATATTATATGTCTATTATTAAAAAATATCTCACGAAAAAAGATGATAGATATGTATAATTGTATATAATGACATTTAATTTTTTGCAATAGTTTTTAAATTTAGTCATTCATTTTATATTATAAATAGAATAAATAACACTTAGTGTTAAGACTCTCTGTTCTCCGCTTTCCGTACAATTTACTAGAAATTGTGTGTTAAATGGCGGATCCCAACACCGCGCATAGTCTCCTAACATAACCGTGGTGTTTACAAATGATCTCATATGATTCATAATATAATATTTTAGTACTAAATGTTGAACTTTAAGCAATTGGTGAACAGAGGTACAGCGTCTGCCTATAAATGTAATGGTTTGTAGGTTCGATTACGAATCGGGGAGAATAAATTTTTTTCTATGGCAACACTTAGCGTCTTACACTGGCTTCTTAAAACAAAGTTCAAGCTTATCGTGATGTTAGAAACAAAAAACCTTGCCGTGATTAAAAAATAAATAAGTTAAAAGTTAAAATTATAACGAAAATATAATCTGTTTTCTTTTTTATGAATATACTTCGGTAGTGCCAGTCAAAAATCGTCTATTTTTGTAAACCGACTCAAGACACAAAAGAAGGCAATATTGAGTTCTTAAATCAGATCGTGTGTCATGCTGACACGACGGTATTCTGAAGTAAGCTTGCTTGTTGTATTAAATATACAATATGATTTACATTATAGTACAATTTTATCTTAAGTCAGATTAAGCTTTTACGTGGTGTGTTTAGTTGTAACCTTCGGATTGCACAACTTAGACCAACTTGGCAACTGGCTTCCCTCAGGGCGGCGGTAGATATACGATGGAAAAGTGTGTGGTAAGAGAGGTAAGGGGAGACCTCGATTGACTTTCGAAAACACAGTATCGAAGATACTGGAGGAAGGTCACGTAAAAAGCATGAGGACTCCCCGGAGAGCATGTATGAAGAGGTTAATGGCAGTGGACGAGGCGAAAGAGGTATGCAGGGACCGCAGCGTATGGCGCTCCGTTCTCTCTGACTACCCCGCTAGGGATAGAGCGTGAAGATATGTATGTATGTATGTATGTACAATTTTATTTCAAACGCGCATTTAATTTACAAATAGATTAATTAATTTATTTTTTAATAATTACCATAGAGGCGTAGCGGCTTTGGTTGGTAGTTGGTATTTATTTAATTTCCGGTTTTTTCGCACTGGCAACTAAATAAAGGTGGCGTTGACCGCACAACTACTCAACACCTAATACCTCGAAAGGCGGAACACAGTAGGAGTTCCTGCGATTTCCTCTGCCTACCCTGCTATGACTTGTGAAGCTAAATAAATAAATTATTTTAAATAGTCGCAGCACAATGGCACAGTGTCTAGTTTAAACACGATTGTTGTGAGTTCAATTCCCATTTGGGAACCTAAAAAAACAATCTACGACGTTTATTTCCGCCAGTAATCAGATAGTATATCTTGATAGCGTTTTCTATGTGTCTTTGGCGGATCCTTCCGCCGCAGAGTACCTATATCTCTAGGTCTCATCTGCCTGTCCTGCAATATGCGTGTTAGGACGTGATAGCAGCATTGTATGTACTGTATCTATTTTGAAAATAGGAAAAAAGCAAATCATAATAATTGACTTATTTATGCGATAGACTGTCATATAAGGTGACTTGTTGTCTGTCAGTTGCATGACATTTAAATAACGGCCATTATTTACAAATAGTGTACTAATACCTAATTACTTTGTGCAATGCCCTGAATTTATGAAATATCTAGTTTTTAGTATAAATAAGTGTTTTTCGAGTAACTTTTTATCTTAACGATATTTGTATCGGTTACCTATTGTAATTTGTCACGTGATATAATGTTCCTATTGTTACAATTCAATTACTAGACGTGTTAGGTTAGTCTCTTATTCCTTCCAAAGTACAGTAAATATACGATGTCGTTGAACTTACATCCCTAAATTATACAATACAATACAATACAAATATACTTAATTGCACAACAGCATAAACATAACATAATAATTATAAAAATAAAAAGAAACAGAAGTACAATCAGGCGGCCTTATCGCTTAAAGCGATCTCTTCCAGGCAACCTTTGGATGTTGGAGTTGTAAAAACAAACGGGTGGTGCAATAAATACAACATATATTTAAATACATAACCAAACAAAAATAAAAATAAATAAATAGAATATAAATATACATACATACATAAAAACATATATACATACATACATACTTATAAATACATACATTTATAATACACATAATATATAAATTTAATACCAATACACTTAAACATAACAATCTTAAACAGCATAAAATATATATATAAACAAAGGCAAAAAACTACTTATTTAAATAGTAGTTTTTAAGACGCTTTTTAAAAGTGTCCAGGCTTTTCGCACGTCTAATTTCAAGGGGTAAGGAATTCCATAGTCGGGCAGCTTTAATAGTGAAGGAATTAGAGAAAAAGGAAGAAGAATGAATAGGAATTTCGAGTAAAAGGTTACTATTGGAGCGTAAGGAACGTGAGTGGATGTCATGAAGAAACTTAAATTGTTTCTTCAAGTACGGAGGAGTAGAAGGATTAAACAGCACTGAATAGAGAAGATGAAGAATGTGTGTATTCCTGCGAAGGCGAATAGGTAGCCACTTGAGCTTATTACGAAACTCGGAAATATGATCATATTTGCGTACACCAAATATGAACCTGATGCAAAGATTTTGAAGTCGCTCAAGTTTATTCAAAAGCTCCTCTTTAATGTCAAGGTAACAAATATCAGCATAATCAAGAATTGGTAATAGGATTGAATTTGCCAGCACAATTTTGGTGGGTATAGGTAAGAAGTTGCGCAGCCTACGCAGGCACGAAGAAGCAGCGTAAATTTTTTTACTTACCTCTTCAACTTGTGAAACCCAAGATAAATGCTGGTCCACAAGTAAGCCTAAATTCTTAACTGTTTTACTAAATGGAATAGTTGACCCATTAATTGCAACACATGTCATATTCGATTCATCAATTTTCCGCAATAATCTAGGACTGCCGATAACTATAGCTTGACTTTTTATAGGATTTATCACAAGGCCAAATTGCTTACTCCAAGATGAAATTTCCTCAAGGTCACAATTTATCCTTTTGATGGTATTAGGAAAATCCGTGAGAGTACTTTGTGCGTAAATTTGTAGATCGTCAGCATACAGGTGGTAGAGAGAAGATATTTTATGACAGATGGAATTAATAAAAATAGAAAAGAGGAGAGGAGACAACACGCCACCTTGAGGAACGCCAGCACTGGTTGAGGACCAATCAGAATAGGTATCCTCAATTAGAATGCGCTGTCGACGTCCGTACAAGTAAGAATGAAACAAATCAACCACCTCAGGAGATATGTTAAGAGAAACAAGTATAGCAAGTAGTATGTCGAAATCAACAGTGTTGAAAGCGTTACTGAAATCTAGTAATATCAGAACCGTCACTTTCTGATCGTCCATACCCTGTCTAATATCATCGGTGATTTTGACTAAAGCAGTAGTCGTACTATGACCATGGCGAAAGCCGGATTGCAAAGGATTTAAAAGACTACAATTTGATAGGAATGTGCTAAGTTGCTTATGAACAAGACGTTCAAGCACTTTTGATAACAACGGAAGGATAGAAATAGGACGGTAATCGGAATAAGAAGAAGGATTAGACTTTTTAGGCAAGGGAATAATTTGGGCATCTTTCCAGACGGTTGGAAAATCACCTTGGAGTATAGAACGATTTAAAATGGATGTGATAACAGGAGCCAACAGGTCAATTATAGGAATGATCATTTTACGACTAATGCAGTCTGCACCAACTGCATCCGACTATTATAATCAAAGAAATAAGTATAACTCATTCTCATTTTGTTATTTTTTGACTATGAGACACGTTTGGTTGTAGTTTTGTATGACACATTTACGTCGTTTGTTAATCATGGCTACCTCACGCGTTATACAGCACGTATAATGACAAAAATCCTTTAATAAAAAATATTTTAAGACTGTAGATGTAACGAATGTCATTGCGAATATCCGGTAATTCTTGTAAATTTGGCGCCAATTGTTTACGGCAAACAAGCTTTGGATTATAACGTTAAAAAATTGTTTTAAGAAATATATTGAAGACTGATAATTTGATTACGAGATTAATTTATAGAATAATTTATAGAATAATAAAAAATTAATAATAAAAATTAATTAAGTTAATTTATAGAATAATAAAAAATTGTTCGTTTATTATATTATTATTTTTATTATGTATAATATAGTTTAAAATAATTTAGTTAATTATTATTATTATTATTATTATTTCTATTTATAATTTTTCTATTAATATGTCACAGATGTAATAGTCTTAAAATAAATTTTATATGTACAGAGTAATTTTTGAAACTGAATAGTTTTTCAGTGTTACTTATTTCAATAATTGATGTCCTCTAAACAAGATTTAAAGTGTATTAAACCGGATGTGGTTGGGCTTATCCACTCGCGCTGACACATCGCTTACTTCATAGCGTACCATAAATGTTTTAGTATAGTAATATCCAAAGTCAATTTGTGTCATACAAATGCATTTTTTCTTAATTATTTTTCCTTTTTGTTAGTTTTACTCTTTATCCCGCATATTGCAGAGAGAACTCCAGGAAATGTGGGAAACTAGTGTTGAGACACTTCGTTCTCCGCTTTCCCGTTTTTCCAGGCAGTGTTTTGACTGGCGGAACTCAACACAGCGCTTGCCTAGTTGCCAGAGCGAAGAATATAGATATGAAATAATTCATCCTCCCGGAATCAAACCGACAAACTGTCGCGTTTTCAGGCAGAAGCTGTTCCTCGACAGCCCTTTAATTCTTTTTCCGTACAAAAAATACCTACATAACTCATACGCTATGATAAAAATAAAATATGATTTTATTAAAGCGAATTTTAAAGGAATTTAGAAACTAATTAAATTAATATGAAATATATATGTACTATCGTCAAACCGCAAGTAGAGCAATGATTGGTTCGAGGCCTTCACGCTTCAAACCAATAAATACTTGCAAATATTTTAAATACAATACAATAAATACAAAATTTATTTTATTTTATTATTACTAACTACACTATGATATAAGTGCATGTGCAAGTGCAAGAGTAAATCTCTTAGTGAGTTTAGTTAGTATATTTAAAAATTTCCAAATTTAATAGGTTAGTTAAAATGTAAACAAAAAATTATATCATTTATATGTTTTATAAAACTATTTATCCCATAAATCCCATTCTTTTATCCCAATGGAAAAATATCGATACCTTGCTCCATAAAACATCAAGATTCGTGACTCATGAACTAACGTCCATACAAACAGTAATGTCGACGTTTGTTATACTTATATAGTTCTTCACCTTGAACTCTGAGAGGCTGTACAGTGTACCTACCGAAAAAGTAAGCGATTTGACGCCGGATGAATGAGTGTGGTTTACGTGTTCTGAAACTTAATGCATATTTAAACCTTATATACATACGTACATTCATATATATCTATGTAAACGTCCGTGGTATTAGCACGAGAATATGCAAAACTACTTGTACGAAATGGTATTGGTTCCGCATGTTTTTAACTAAACTTTTTTTCTGTACTGAATTATAAGAAGGCAAACGAGCAGAAGGGCCACCTGATATTATGTGAACACCATAGTTTATAGACATCTACAATCTGAGAGGATGTAGATGTATTGCTCAAGGTGGACCATTCCATAGCTTACATGTACACGGAAAAAAGATCTGGAAGGATGTACAGTGGATGTAAAAAAGTATTTAGATCGAAATACGTAATACTTTTAAATAGGTAATATTTATCTGTTATTTGAAGTCGAACTCGGGAGAATGATTGTTTTTGCCTGGCAAGACATAAGGCGGCTTGTGCTCCGCTTTGTACGTCTTGTCTGAAATTCATACAGAAAATGGGGATACGAGTGTCCTGAGCTTTCCTCTGCTTATTTGGGATATAATGTGAAAGAAAAAAATTATAATTTAACCGTTTTGTTTACTAAACGCTTAAGTTCAAGTGATGCATACTGAATTTTAAATCAAGGTGATGTCATGTACTTATGTCATGTATTTATAGTTCATGTTTCTTTGAAATTGCCAAACATTATACATAATTTTACCAAATATACTTAGATAAGATTGTACTGTTTCTGATATAAGCGTACAATTCGACATTACAATCGGATTAATCTTATCGCTTGCTGTAATTTCGAATTTCGTATACTAAGCGGAAAAATGGTCTACAAATAAAAGTTATCTTGTTTATACCCACCACCTTGGGATAATGGTTTCCATAGTTACCTTAATCTGAGTGGAATCAAACCCACTCTTAATGTAGTCTGGGGTTATTCTAATTCATTACTATATTATGCTTTATGTGGAATGCTGCGTGAAGCTTCACTTAAGCACGTTAGAAAGATTGAATCTAGTTTGAAAGACACTCCATTTTCCGCTTCCGAGGCACTGCGTATCG
Source organism: Dione vanillae (assembly GCA_037178615.1). Taxonomy (NCBI): domain Eukaryota; kingdom Metazoa; phylum Arthropoda; class Insecta; order Lepidoptera; family Nymphalidae; genus Dione; species Dione vanillae. Next base: position 736,930 of record JAZFAU010000138.1, on the reverse strand, counting down.
TGTAGTGGAACTATAGGGAGAAAAATGAAAATCATTCCCACTTATGAGAATTGAACTTGCAACTCACGCGTTTACAATAAGGCACTGTGAAATACATTTTGACACAAATGTTTATAGCTTATAAGTTAACTTAGAATATTCGTAGGTGGCGGTTATTAGACACGATTTAACGATTAGTCGCTCCAATAAATTCATATTATGACTCACGTATCCGCCATAACCCAAGCATTCTCAATAAACATGTGATATTCTTTGTACAGTAGAAACTCGATTATCCGGCCCTCAGTTATACGAATCTGCTTGAATCGAATAAACATTGATTTTCGTTAATATGTGCTGTTTTTAATAAACGTATAATATTATGTTATAAAGCACTTAGCTTATCCGAATTTTCGATTATCCGTATGCCTTATAACGGTTAGTCTGGTGAATCGAGTTTCTACTGTACCTTTATTTTACTTCACGCATTGTATATAGAAAATAAGATTTATTAGCTAAGATCGCTATCTCGTAACAATTTTTTGTTGTTTACATACTATTATAACAAAAAAGGCGAATTAAATGAAATACGTTATCTGACTACGACTAGTTTAGTTATAAGAAATATAATTCTAATAATATATGGTTATGAAAATCTCTACCACTAACTTCTAAGGCATAGACTTCCTTTCTTCCAGAATGCAATGTATGTAAGTATTGTAAGTTCCTTTAGAAATTTTACTATATGTTTAAGAAACCATTTCCGTTTAAATCTTAAAAGATTTTATAAAATTACCATATATATGCTTTTAACGTTAATATGCTTGCAGTATGTTTTTAATTTAATCTCGACGATAAACTTAAACTCTTAAAAAGATAGGGGACCGTCGTGGCGCAGGGGCGCCTTTAAACGTGGTTTGCGGGTTCGATTCCCACTCGAGAAGGATGGATAGTTAGTTTCTTAATACTGGATTGCTATGGTTCCTGCAGTACCTTCGGAATACCTACCTATGAGCGGGATAAAGCGTGGAGCTAAAAGCAAGCTGGATCTTTTTGGCCGATAAAATATATATATTTTTTATAGCTTCACGCTTTTATCCCGCATATTACAAGGTAGGCAGAGGGAATTGCAGGAACCATATGAACTTAGTATTAAGACACTCTGTTACTTAGTCCCTGCTTTCTCCGTCCCCGCTTAAAATAAACATATGTATGAGTTTCAAATTACATTATTTTATGAAACGCACAAACGTCTTAATTAAAAAAAACCGGTCAAGTGCGAGTTGAACTCGCGTGGAAAGGGTTCCGTACACAATATAGTGAAAAATTTCCCCTGAAAACGATTTTTCCTTAAAAACATTTTTTATCGAATTTACCATTTTATTTTCAATTTATAAAATCCTTATAGGTTTACCTGTAATCTACAAGCCATAAACTATATTCAGTAATTTTTTGAAATTTTTCGGCCCAGTAGTTTTGTAGATTAGGGGGGGGGGGGGAATGGTCAATTTTCGGCTTTTTTCATGAATATCATCGAAACTATTTATTTTAAAAAATTAAAAATTATATATTCGAGATCCTAATAACAAGCCCTTTCATTTGATATATGACTCAGTAAGGTTCGCAAATTTTTTTTTAATTACCTAATTTATTCCCCGAAAATTACCCTTATTTCAAAAAAATATTTTTTACGTTACACATCTGTGTTCGGGTCAGGGCATTACACTATCCTACCAAATTTCACCTGATTCGGTCAAGTAGATTCAGAGAAAATTGGCTGTGATAGACGGACGGACAGGAACACGAATGATTCTATAAGGGTTCCGTTTTTTTATTTTTGTACGGAACCCTAAAAAACCAAAAAAAGATTTTGTAAAAGCCTTTCGCTGTGTCATAGAAGGAGTGGCACAGGCGTGTCTGTGAAGTGACCTACATCGTGGCAGGTCTAGTCTACGATATAGGACTACGCTGTAATACTTGCTTTATAGTCTGTATATAGTCTATATATAGTCTATTTTTAACCGATCGCGCAAAAAGAGGGAGGTTTTCGATTCTACTATGTTATATATATTTTGTAATCTAACTTATAGCTTTTTGATTCCTTGCTATTTATTTTTTATTTTATTTTGTTTAGTTGACAATGTCATATACACTGAGGCTTAGCATCTGCCCATTTAGCCTGTTTATGGGTTCGTTTCGATTTCGGGAAGCACAGATTGTACTAATTTTCTTCGCTCTGGTAAGGCAAAGCGCGGCGTTGAGATTCATCACTCAATATAAAATGTCTTAAAAGACGGGAAGCGGAGAAAAGAGAGTATTAACTAGGGTTCTATGATATCCTGGCATGTCCGGGACGTAACGTAAAGCTATGAAAATGTATGTGATTTATTTTATGTGAATCCGTTTAAATATATGTACCTAATTAAATTTTGTGCTATTTTGATATTCTAACTTTAATTAAAGTTTTTGCTCATTGCTCTAATAATGTATACTAATTTATAAGTGGAAACTTGATTGGTTTGTGATTTAATTTGAATTTGCTAATATTAAGACCAATTGTACTTTTTGTTTCCCAAATAAAATTAAAAATAAAAAAATGAAATAAAATAAAAACTTTTGGTGTTTTAATCTGTAATTTAAATATAACTTAAGAATTTAAAAATTTATAGTGTTTTAAAAACTTTACATAAAAACTTTATATAACTTTTACCCTTTTTAGCATTATCTAAGTAAGAAACTTTTCCTCGGATAGATCGTAATCAATAGGCTTAGCTTGGGAAAGTGATACCGCTAATGTTTCCCATCATTGTAGCTTGGGAAATGTATGTATGTGTGTATTTGTGAATGTATGTATGTATGTATGTATGCATGAGACAACATTACGTCTGTATATTTACTTATAACGGGTAATTCACATCATAAAAAGGTTTTAACTTGAAACCAATGCATGCCAAACAATAATCAATAGATGATTTTTTATATTGCAATAATTTTTTTTAGTTAATTCAAATTATAAAAATATATATTATGTTACTTTATAGTTCATTTTCTACATAATTGTTTTGTTAAATATGTTGTATAATTAGGGATTTTCCATTAAGGGCGCTTGATCGTGCAGAACTTCCATCATAGCGTGTGCTGTGTGGCACGTAGCGCCGTCCTGTTGAAACCACATGTTGTCCAGATCCATATTCTCGATTTCAGACCAAAAGAAGTTGGTTATCATCGACCGGCATCGCTCACCATTGACGGTGACGGCCACACCATTATCGTTTTCGAAAAAATACGGACCAATCACGCCTCCGGCCCAAAATCCGCACCAAACAGTCACTTTCTGCGGGTGCATTGCCACTTGGTGAACCTCGTGTGGATTGGTCTCGTCCCAAATATGGCAATTTTGCTTGTTGACATAGACATTCATCCAAAAATGCGCCTCATCACTGAAGATGATTTTTTTTGCCAAAATCGGTGTCAACTTCCTACTGCTCTAATGCCCAGTCAGCGAACACACGGCGCTGTCTATGGTCATTAACCTTGAGCTCTTGGGTAAGCTGGATCTTGTTCGGGTGCAAGCTCAATTCACAACGCAAAATTCGCCAAGTTTTCGTCTGCGAAAAGCCGAGTTCCTGTGCGCGACGCGAAATTGACTGCCGCGGGTTTTCGAGCACACTGTCGCTCACAGCGGCGATATTTTCGGCAGATCTCGCTTTACGTTGACGCACGGGAACCGGCTGATTGTTAACTGACCCGGTTGACTCGAGTTTGTCCATCAATCGGCGGATAGTCGACTCGGCAGGACGATCATCGCGACCGTAAAACGAGCGAAGTGCGCGGAACGTTGCTCGAACTGAAGATCCATTTTCATAAAACAATTTTATGATTTGCACGTGCTGCTCGACACTGTAACCTGCCATGGTGGTTTGGGAGGACGGAATGAATATAACACACTGCATTTGACAGCTGTCACTCAAACAACATGGTCGCAATCAGCTGTCAAAGTTCAAGCGTCCCTATTGGAAAACGCTATATTATATATCGATTTAAGATCATACTAAATTAACTGTAACTGATAGTAACTAGTTAACTGAACTGACTAAAAAACGTATCAAAGTTTACGAGATATTTACATAAAAAAAGAATATTAGAAGGGTGATACAAAGCCCATATAGTGATGATAAATACATTCACGTGTTGTTTGTAGTAACGTTACATAATTACGACCAAATTATTTATTTAATTAAATAAATTATTTAGTTGCGTCATCACAATAATTTACGATGTTAACATTAACTATTCGAAAAACGCTCTTGAGGACAAATGGACTGTTGACCAATTGAAAAAGTAAGTAATAAGTTACATATTATTTATACGTACGTTATCGCGCATCGGAACAGTGTCTCTATCATTTTAAACGTTGTGGGTTCGATTCCCACTCAGGGAGGATAACTTATTTTCATTTCTCTCGTGCAGATTGAGTTTGGGCACTCACAACACAATGTGTCGAATGGAAAAGCGACGAACGTGTATTTTAACGAAGTATTTTTACATTAGATACTCTCTGCCTATCTTGCTAAAGTCAGAATAGATCGTCCATCTAAAAAAAAGTACCTATGGTAAAAACGAAACAGGTAATGGATAAGGGTAGAAAGGGTAAAAGCGCTCTATCCCGTTTCTGTAACGTTCGGAAATGTCGATACGACTATCGACAGGTGCAAATATATATGAATGTAAGGGGAAACCAACGTAATTTAACGGTTATTTTATAAGCCGTTGTATATTTTAAACATTTTTTTTTAAATTGTTAAAAATTCTAAATGGTATATAAACTCGATCAAGTTCTGTAAATTATATAAGCCCTGCAAATTTTAGCAAAATTGTAAAAAAAAACTGAGTGGGTCAAAGCTTTTCAGATAAAGCTACCATTTTTGTAAGTTTCCCGCGTCCATACGTACCTATTTCGCCTCGTTCACTAACATTAACCTCTTCATACATTTCCTCGGGTTTAGCATTATATTTTTTATATGACCTCCAGCGTCAACACTCGAAAGTCAAATGGCCCTTCCCTTTTTGAAAGAGAAATCTCTCACTAACTAGGTAATAAATACTTTAACTTGAGGTATTTATATCATCTAAACTTTGAATCCAGTGCAATATGTAATCTGTATTATATCTATAAACCTCTAAATAAACATTATTGTAAATTATGGACAAAAGGCATCACCTATTGACATAGCTGAGTAAATGTTGAGTCACAGTGAGTTTTTATATTATCATTACTCACTAGAATAGAAGTTATTTAATGTTATAATTGTATTGTTTTAAATAGTTTATATTACAACTTGTGGATAAGGATAGGATAAATAAAGTTATATTTACTTGGTGATGATGAATTATCATATATATTATATATGTCATAAAGATATATTTAACACATAATTTAATTTATACTAGGAAAAAATACCAAATGCTGAGTGTCAGGAAACTGGATTTGAATGGAGGGGTCATGCAAATCGCCGCCGCCGAAACCTTTCACGGTCGAAGTGCGAAGAAGAGAAAAAAATCTGTTAATTGACCAATATTCTTATAACAGATTATAAATATATTACTTTTGTGAGTAGGATTTATAGGATATGTCATGGACAATTTTACGATTATATTAACCCAATTGAGATATGAATAAAATAACAATAACATATTAAAAAAAAACGTCTTAAACGTTTTCTGTAAAATGTAAAACGATCGATTTCCACTGTAACGGTTCCATATAACTATGTATATACATATAAATTAAAACTAACACAAATACATATTGGTGAAGCTTTAAAAGAAGATATATTTTAAAATATTTCCTAATATATAAAACAAGCGAAATATTAAATTGGCACTAGATGTTCATTTTTTAAATAAATAAATTTATAACAATCGCCGTGCCTTACAGGTCGCGGCTGTCAATTAAAGTGTGGCATGTTAAATTGAGCCTCCTTTAACCAGTAAACGAGTTCCATTTGTTTAAAAATAATTTTAAAGAAAAAATCATTTAGTAGATCGGGGTAAAATCAATAAGAGGGGAAATTGATTAATAAATTTATTAATTTAATTCAATATGGACATAAAATTGACAACTTCAACATCACAACTAAGCATGTGATTTAAAAAAGAAATAATACAAAGATATATACCTAATTCGTTTATTATCTATGTAATTGACGTTATTATTATTTATCTCAAAACAATGTCTGGCATTTATCAGTCTAGCTACGCTATATACATATCTAAATATTATAACAAAAAAAAAGAGCGGATTAAGCACTTTGCCACATAATAAATAGCAAAGAAATTGTGCAACATTTTATGAGTTTATAAATCGAGTTCTAGGTTTTTTTGAGAGGTACATTAAGTTTCAGATAATATATTTTTTTTGTACTTTTTAAAATATATAATTTTAAATTGCATAACATTTACAAATTATCCTTATAATAGTTTAAGCATTACATCTTTCATGTACAGACGATGTACAGCGATCAGTTACGTTTTTATTATATATAATATAATATGTAATAAATTTAACAAATATAGAAAAAAAAATTGAAAATTCTGTTATCGAAGTTTGATTTGAACTTAAGCTCATAGTTTATTCAACACTCAAAGTAACCAACTACAATACATCAAATAAATGCTAAACTTAAACAGGTCTTTATCTGCTAGATATTTCTATCTGGGACCTGTGTAACCAAAATTTGTTTTTTATTTGTCAAATAATGAACATATTGCTTATCTGGGGCTTTATCAGTAGGTAGTAAAACCGGTCCTAAGAAGAGCTTAGATACGCGCGACAAGAATTCATTTATATCATCACGTATTTTTAAATTAAAAATGTATGATAATTCTAGGCTTCTATTTAAACATTAAACATGAGGGAAAGTTCTTCTTATGTTTGGTCCCAACGTGACCTTTAAAGGCTCCTGAAACTGTAGAAATATGGACCTGTAACCCTAATGTAGATTTACAGTGGGATATTAAACCTTCATTGTCGGTCATCTCCACTGTCCACTCTTTCTACCTTACTAAAATTGAAAATATATGATTCAACTACGTTATATAGCTAACTTTACCTAATAGTTCTAGACAGGCCGAGATTTTTTAATAGATATACCTGTCACTTCTACTTTAATATGTACAATTTGACTTTAAACCTATCCTTGGTTATTCTAGGGTAATCTAGTTAGTTCGTAGGCTCGAATTGATATAATACATATTATAAACTTAATGATACAAGGCATTTTATGGTATAATTTTGACATTTAAAATTATTAATTATTGTTTAGATTGCAACATTTTGTAATAACCTCACGCAACCTTTTGTTACAACTGTATTGAATTTTTTTCGCGGTATTTGAACATATAGTTTACTAATTATGTTACGTTCAATTTTTTGTTGCGGAAATCTAACCAACTTTATTCGAGTTATATCATCTTTATTACTTAATTGATTAGCGGGGATAATTGTTATTTGACATACACACAGACATACATACACACACACTCATATATATATATATATATATATATATATATATATATATATATATATATATATATATATATATATATATATATATATATATATATATATATATATATATATATATATATATATATATATATATATATATATATATATATATATATATATATATATATATATATATATATATATATATATATATATATATATATATATATATATATATATATATATATATATATATATATATATATATATATATATATATATATATATATATATATATATATATATATATATATATATATATACATATATGCCACAAAATTATCGTTTGTAATATCGTTATTAAGTATTTATAATATAGAACATAAGTGAATGTAAAATTGCAACGTACAAGCATAAAGCAAGAGGGGTTGCCAGATCATTCGTTCGTTGCAAAATTTGAATAATTTAGCTATCTTAGTATCCACTTGTTATACAATAGATTGATAACGATTTATTAGTAATTATATTTATTTATTTATAAAGAATTTTGCATCTTTTATTTCATACATAAATAAATATAAAATAGTCATATGAATAAATCGTCATGAAGATTGTTTAGCAATCCCTTATATAGCAAGTAGTTGGAAGTCCACTAGCCTATTAGTGATAGAGATAGAGCACGCACAACACTATGCTTTGTACTTTAAAAAAATTAAAAAAAAAAAACAATTATAATATGTTACAGAGTATATAACAACACATATATTTTTTATTCATTGTAATTTTTTCATTTCCTAATGTAATATTTAACAATTTACTTAAGTTAACTTAGTAGGAATCGTGTTTTATGGACATTCCGCCATTGGCTAGTAAAGATTTTACAGACTGCTTAGTCCATGTATGTATTATAAATTATTAGTTATTAGAACAGCTCGTTGTAGTGCAATAAAGAAGGTCTTTATAAGTTGCTTTATGCACGTTTCTATTGATAAGGCACGGGTCAATGACGCTATAAAATACACGTTATGAAATATTTTATCGAACTTTGTTACCTGTAAATGTTTAAAACGTAATTGTACTATATTTTTTTATGTAAGGAAATTTGTACCGTAAATTTATCCTGCATACAGCAACAAAGGCAGAGGGAACTGCAGGAATCGTGGAAACCTAATATTAAGACACTCCGTTGTTTCTCGCTTACCGCCTTTTCAAGCTTATCAAGCTTCATGTTAAGTGGCGGAACTCAACGCCGCGCTTTGCCTAGTATCTAGAGTGAAGAAAATAGTAATAGAAATATCCATAGAGGACCGTCGTGGCGCAGAGGCGCAACGTCCGCCTGTAACGCGACGGTTACTGGGTTCGATCCCCAGTCGAGGAAGATGGATTTTTCTATTTCCATTTTCTTCGCTCTGGCAAACTAGGCAAAGCGCGGCGTTGAGTTCCGCCACTCAACACGCAATGCCTCGAAAACGGCGGAAAGCGGGGACGGAGAAAGCAGGGGCTAAGCAACGGAGTGTCTTAACACTAGGTTCCCACGGCCCCTGCAGTTCCCTCTGCCTACCCTGCCTTGTGCGGGATAAAAAACGTGAAGCTAAAAAAAAAAAAAAAAAGAAATATCCATCTTCTTCGAGTGGAAATCAAATCTACAAACCGTCGCGTTTACAGGTACACGCTACTTAACAATATTTTTACATGGAAATGAAAGCTTCATTTCCACGTAAAAATATTGTTAAGTCCCGTTGTGGTTAACAAACCATATACCTATTATTTATTTAAGTACGAACATAAAAAAATAAATCATGAATTTTATTGTATAAATATGAAATTAAACAGGAATATTTCTTGGAAATATACAAGAATCAGGTTTAGTATTAAGATTTTCCACAGATTAAATCTGAAACATGATCTTCTAATCTACAGAATAGGCATATATATATACAGGTGTGGCTGTAATGGCGACCATAATTTCAAGCATACGAGGTGTGTTCAAAAAGTATCGCGAATTTTGTGTTTTTTCAAAAATTATTTATTTATTCATGAATATCTATTTTGTCCCCTTCAAAGTAATCCCCATGAGATATTATACACTTGTGCCAACGGTTTTTCCAATCTTCGAAGCACTTCAAAAAATCATTTTTTTTTATCTTGTTCAGCTCCTCCTTCGATGCCGTCTTTATCTCGTCAAGTGTAGCATAACGTCGTCCTTTCATGGGCCTCTTCAGTTTAGGGAACAAGAAAAAGTCACAGGGGGCCAGATCTGGGGAATACGGTGGCTGCGGCATCATTAGTGTGTTGTTTTTGGCCAAAAAGTCGCGCACAAGCAACGATGTGTGAGCAGGGGCGTTATCGTGGTGCAAATGCCAATTTTTGTTCTTCCACAAAACCGGGCGTTTCTGGCGGATTGCTTCGCGCAAATTGCGCATAACTTGCAGGTAATAAATCTTATTGACCGTTCTACCCTGTGGCAAGAACTCATGATGCACCACGCCCCTGCAATCGAAGAAAACTGTCAGCAAAACTTTCACATTCGACCGAACTTGGCGCGCTTTTTTCGGTCTTGGTTCGTGCGGCAGCTTCCATTGAGATGATTGAGCTTTGGTTTCCACGTCATAACCATAAACCCACGATTCGTCACCAGTTATGACCCTCTGGAGCAAATTTGGGTCGTCGCGGACAGAGTCCAACATCTCATTAGCAATGTTCATGCGATGCTGTTTTTGGTCGCAATTGAGCAATTTTGGTACGAATTTCGCGGCGACCCGTCTCATGCCCAAATCATTGATAAAAATCGAATGGCACGAGCCAATCGATATGTCTAGGTCCTCAGCAACTTCTCTAATGGTGATTCGACGATTGGCCAATACCATTTTCTCCACTTCATTAATTTTTTCGTCTGTTGTTGAAGTGCTCGGGCGTCCGGCACGCTCTTCGTCGTTCACATCTTCTCGGCCTTCTGAGAACATTTTGTACCACCGATAAACGTTGCTTCGGTCCAAGGTAGCTTCTCCGTATGCCACAGTCAACATTCGGAATGCATCCGCGCACTTAATTTCGTTTTTCACACAAAATTTGATACACGTTCTTTGATCCATTTTTTTGAATGGGTAAAAATCGAAGACGATCCAAAACACGTGCAAGCAAAGCAGCTGTCAACAATTAAGTGAACATTCAAAATGGCCGAGGTTGTCGGCATAAGTGAGAGACATGAGTACCAACATAACGCCACAAAAAAATTGAAATTCGAATATACGTAACCCGCGAAAATTCAAAATTCGCGATACTTTTTGAACACACCTCGTAGTATTAACTAGTTTTTAGAAACCTGGAAAAATTATAAAAGAAGTAAAATTTTCAAAAATAAAAAGAAAATTTTCAAACAAAATAAATAATTCTATTATTGGTCCAAAATAAAACGCCATTTGTCAAATATGACGCAAGCGTACACTATACTGTTAGAGCAGGACAGAGATATATCTCTTTTTTTTGGTTATTTTTTTTGAATGAAAGGTGATAGATTGACAACGTTTAATAGTATTTTAGTAGTACGTCATTCGTAAGTAACGATGTTTACCTCACGCATTACACAGTACGTATAAATATCGTGAAATGGAAAAAATGAAGCTATACCCAAACTATTATTAACTATTAAATAGTTTTTTTTTATATAGCCTCGAAATATTTTCCGGCCGCTATTTATTTGATAATGGCCGCCGTGTCAGATACACCCTGTATATATGCTATTTTCTATATTAAAAGACTTCTTTATAGAACTTAAGTAAGTTTTTTATATCAATAGATTATATTTAAGCTACAATAAATTCAACAAAATTAATACAGATACATATAAGCACTATAATATAGAAAAAATCATAATATAATATCGGCAATAAGTAAGTAAGACGAACAACAGATGGCGGCGTTATGTTACGTGTCGTTCAGTAAGTGGATTGAAATACTTAAAGAAAACATATTAAAATCTTGAACGCAGCGCAATTTAAACCCGCGCCATGCGTCCCATGAGCCTTGCACGGTTCGGAAGAGGGCGCACATTCAAATCCCGCTGTGTTCAAAATTTTATACGTTTTCTTTAAATATTTTTCTATCACAAGTGTGGATTAACACATTAAAAATCTTAAGCAAAAGTAGATTAAAGCTTAGGCTATAAGCAATCTCTTTCAATTGCAGGAGAATATTTTAAATTTAAAAAAAAAACAAAAAAATTACGTATATAATATTCCAATATTAATAAAATATCATATTAAATATGTTATTTGTTATTTATTTAGTAATTCAGAGCTGTGTAGTAGTAATACGAGACGATTCGCTAAACAATGACAGGCAAGTAGAAACCGACACACAAATAATTCTAAACATATGCCTTACGGTGACATCATTAATTAAAATATTTACTCGATGTGAGTCAATCGCCCTTTAAATAACTTATATAACGATATTGCTTTTGTCCTTATGCATCGTCCGTATTATTGTGGTATACACGAACGATTCTTATAGAAGTTCCATACAAAAAAGAAAGGAAATTCTAGAAAGAACAAAACAGATTGTTTCTAGTGCACTTTTTTCAAAATAGAAATTAATACCAAATATAGAAGTTTATTAGGTTATATTAAAAATTAAACTTTAAAAACATCACAATCATACTGTATGAAAGTGCAAGAATCGTTTTTGCTGCAATTTTTATGAAATTCACCACTAAATTAAAACTCAAAAGGTATTTTACGTTGATCTGCAATTAAAGCAAAAGAGTATAAATGAAGTAAAATTAAAAACAAATAATTCGTAATTTATAAATTTATCACAGTAAGCTTTCAGTTTTTAGCGTGGCAAAACGTCGGTCTGAGATGACTATAAAATTAAAATAACTTTTTTGTTTAGATTCAGTAGATTTGTTAAGCGTTACATTATATCGTCCTGGCTTAATCGGCCAATAGTTATTTTTTATTTTTTATAATTTTTTGAAGTGCCAATCCACACTAAGTATAGAAATATACTTAAAGAAAACATATGACTTTTTCCCGCTGCGTTTAAATTTTATTTTTCAAGTGGCTTTTTCAGCCAGTAGTTTCTTTATAAGAATGTTACAAGCCAATAAAAATAATATTTATTTAATATTTTTATGATTTTTTAAAGTGTTAATCCACACTGAGGATAGAAAAAAATACTTAAAGAAAACATATAAAAATTTGAACGCAGCGGGACTCGAACCCGCGCCCTCCTGCGAACGGTGCAGGCGCTCTCACCACTGAGCCATGCGTTCTACATCACGCCGCGTTGAAATTCTTATATGCTTTTATACAACTTATATCGTTGTTAGCTAATATTTATTTTCTGAACTTATTTAAAATTCAGAATATATGGTTTTGAACTTTATTTAGTTCAATCAAATTACTCAGAAATACTAAATTAGTTCATAAACTTCCTCATACATTTACAAGAAATGTTTATAGATTTTACTTAGCTATATATGGATTAAATATTTCTGTATAATTGGTATACATGGAAAAGATAACAAAGTTAAATATAACCGTTCCTGAATATTTCGTTATAACAGACTAATAAAAAACTTACTACAACTTTACTTTAAAGTTCCATTATTTTTAGCTTAGCTTTCTACCATATTATCTTTTTTCTCTGTTTCATAATTTCACGGTTTATCCCGAATATAGTAGACAGAGGCGTAGTGTTAAGACACTCCGTTTCCCGCTTTCCACCTTTTCGAGACATTGCGTGTTAAGTGGCGGAACTCAACAACTTTATTTGGTTGTCAAAGTGTAGAATATGTAAACGACAAATTCATATTCGCCGAGTGGAAACCCATAAACCGCCGCGTTTACAGGCAGACGCTGCGCCGCTGCGCTACGACAGTCCTTCAATTATCTATTTATTTATATATTTCTTTTTTTTTAGTCACGCACAATCAATGGCTGGTCTAGTACAAAACTACTCGAGAAAATACATTGAAAAAATATATATTTATTAATAGTACAAAACTATCTCACAGCTTCCGTTTTAGTTTTAGTTCACTTGTCAATTAAACAAACATGAATATATTCAATTTTGTTCGCTTCTTAGTTAAAGTCATAATAGTGTGTTATGAAACTCGTGTCACGACGAAAGGGATTTGTATGTGTTTAATTTATAGCCGATTAACGAATGTAGGCCGATGTTTAATATTCTGTGAAGGTTATTTTTTTAGTTTCACTCTGTATTCCGAAGATTGCTATTTACTGGATACTATATGAAAGTTAAAAACAGAATATTCCTATAGACATCGAAAATTTAAGTGTTAAGACACTCTATTATGCATTTTTGGATCAATATTGGGGACGTAGCGTTTTTACTAGCGGAACTGTCTTCTGTTCTTACCAAAGCATGCGAAATTAAAATTATTTATTTCACTGAGTGGGTATCGAATCCCTAAAAACTAATTAACTATCTACTATACTGGAATGTACCCATCGACTCAACGATAACGACTCAACCTTGTAAAACTGTTCCACAAAGGCTGAATACAAAAATGCATTGGCCCTCATACCTTAAGCTTTCACACTCGTCGATGTGCTAATTATAATAAAGATTGAGGCGAGTGTATGGTCCAATTTCGAGATTTCGGCAAATTTAAGACTAAGATTTTTTATTGTAATTCATTGATTTTTACGTTTGACGATTTAAATAAAACATTTTGTACTGTAATAACCTATCCCACATTGCAACAGTAAGGTAAAAATGTAAAATGTAACTCAATATCTTCGGTAAGTTAAAATAAATATAATGTCAACTTATGTATATTTCGTATATAATCTATAAATATAGATAAAATTAAAATTACATAAATATGTTAATTAATTGTAGGAACAATTGTAATTCTAAATTTTTTTTTATAATAAAAAGTAAAGGATCGTCATAAAAAATATTTCTTAAATCTTTTCTATTTATACTTAACAGATAGAAATATTTTAATTAAACCATTCGACTGAATTTTATGGTAATTTTGTGCGTATCGAATAGATGAATGCACAATAAAAATCAAGACAAATGTCATCGACCTCTTCGCGAAAACACTCACCTCGTTCAGGCCAAAACTCGATTATAATAAATCCAATGCACATTCCCGCTGCATCACAACACCAAAAAATTCCCAAAACTGACGAGAAAAAAACACTATCGATTTCGTTATCACCTTATCATGTATCTATCACTCGAACATATGACGTAAACTAACTAACAGCTGAAACCTCTTTTTTGTTAGAACTAAAACTGCACTGCCTTTAGCTTTTAATTAAAAAAAATATTTTGACGTTTCGTTAACGACTGTTAACTGTCGCGTTTGACATGAGACTAGTTCAAGCGTTGGCGGCAAACTGACGTCAAGTCGGGACCGGTCAAGTGAGAGCGTCGCATCGTCCAACTTCTAGAGCCTTTGTAGCCTGTGTTTTTGGAAATGTTGAAAAAGGACGTAAATAACTAATTTTTTTCAATATAAATAATACTTTATGTCCTCAAAATAGAGTGTACTGTGCCTTGCAAGGAAATTATGTAAATCTTTAAAAAATTACAAAGGTAATCTCAAGTTTATTTGAAAAGAAGACCCCTACCTACAAGTAGCAACTTGTTTTATTTTGGCATTGAAATAATAGTCTTTATTGTTATGGAATACAGGTTATATTCGCGAAGTAAAGGCCGCTCACGTGGTAAGTCATTTCTTTTATAATTACAAGGTCAAATTTGATGTTTTAAGTCTAGTCGCTAATGTCTGTTAATCGGTTAATCGTTCGACAAGGATTTTTTGTGCACGTCTTTCAGATTATCTTAAATCGTATTTAACTTTATGGATTACAAATTAACGCCAAAGTTTGTGGGTTCGGTTCCCACTCGAGAAAAATGAATTATTTCATTTCCATTTGTTTCACTATGACAAATAGGCAAGTGCGGCGATGAGTTACGTATTGCTTACAAGATATTATTTTCAGATGTGTAACAAAAAATACCTGTTGCAATAGATGTCCTAAATTCTATTCTCGCTTAAAATAATTTAAGACATTAATTTTGTAGGTATATAAGTACTATTTAGCTTAGATTCAATCAATTAATCTTCAATTTTATTAACAATGAGAACTTACGTAATTATTAATATTTTTGTGTAACATTTTCATGACTTT
Source organism: Dione vanillae (assembly GCA_037178615.1). Taxonomy (NCBI): domain Eukaryota; kingdom Metazoa; phylum Arthropoda; class Insecta; order Lepidoptera; family Nymphalidae; genus Dione; species Dione vanillae. The sequence continues at coordinate 721,261 of JAZFAU010000138.1, read as the reverse complement.
ACTTGAAAGTTTCTATCAAGTTCGAAGGAAAAGAGTTTTTAAATACGTTATTTATCTCAAATGACAACGAAGTTTTTAATAAATACCTTTTGTTATGTTTATTATTAAAATGTATTATTATTAAAGTAACAAAACAATACTCTGCGGAACAGGAAAATCTTTATAACCTTACATTCAGGAAGATCGTAATAGGAAAATAATAAAAAGCCGACTCAGCTAAGTCCAAACATAAGGTCAGAAGAAACACGATATATATATATATATATATATATATATATATATATATATATATATATATATATATATATATATATATATATATATATATATATATATATATATATATATATATATATATATATATATATATATATATATATATATATATATATATATATATATATATATTATATATATATATATATATATATATATATATATATATATATATATATATATATATATATATATATATATATATATATATATATATATATATATATATATATATATATATATATATATATATATATATATATATATATATATATATATATATATATATATATATATATATATATATATATATATATATATATATATATATATATATATATATATATATATATATATATATATATATATATATATATATATATATATATATATATATATATATATATATATATATATATATATATATATATATATATATATATATATATATATATATATATATATATATATATATATATATATATATATATATATATATATATATATATATATATATATATATATATATATATATATATATATATATATATATATATATATATATATATATATATATATATATATATATATATATATATATATATATATATATATATATATATATAATATATATATATATATATATATATATATATATATATATATATATATATATATATATATATATATATATATATATATATATATATATATATATATATATATATATATATATATATATATATATATATATATATATATATATATATATATATATATATATATATATATATATATATATATATATATATATATACGGTGGACGGGGAACGAACTATCTTAAGACAAGGTTTCTCATAATTTTACTTTGCTGAAAAAACAATTTAATTGTAGTCGATAAAAATATATATAATCGTTCAGAACGCTAAATTATAGCGTTCTAAGAGAACTCAACTGAACTAATACATCATCAAATATCGTGAAAACCATAAAACGCTAAATAACCAGATAAGACGATAGTGCACGGCTTATTTATCAATACATTGTTATACATAATATATAATATTACGTAATGCAAAATATAATATATTATACTTATACATTCACTATGTCTTTGGAACAACCTGACTGTAAGCGCGATGGTTGCCAGTTCAATCCTGTTGGGGAAAAGGCTAAATTTGAATAATTTTCACTTTCGACAGAGCGCGGCGTTGAGTTCCACCTTATCGCATGCAAAGTGTCTAGAAACAATATTTTTTTGTTTGTAAGTAAAATTAAAAAAGAAAGTATACTGTACTTATATACATATACTATACCTTTGATGACATCTGGTCTTAGAAAAAAGTTTTTTAATATAACTACCTACATAATGTACTAGTAATATTAAACGAGGCTAATTCTATAATTTTCTAGGCTAATTAATTCATGACACACATATATGTACAAATAAACCAAAGTACGTAACTAAATGATCAAGAATGTATCTTAATTGAACATCCATTCAGAATAATCAAGGATGTTAGTTTAGGCAATTTGATTTTAACATATTTTAACATAATATTGTAAATATTGATATATATATTTTCTATAAATATAATTCCTAACATAATCTTCTTATTTACACACTTCATTATTTCTTAGGAGATCATAGACAGAAACCTCAAAATCTTAACCAACGCTGGTATCTAATCTTAGTACTTTCGCTGTCGTAAAATAGCATAGATCAATATAATTAGCTAGCCTTTCTAAGTTCAATACTGGACTTAGGCCTCTTATAAATATTTTTCAGCAAGCTGGTAGGCCAGGCGCCAGGGTTTTATTGCATAAAGGAGTTTCACAAGCTAGACCCGCCTCTAGAACTCATAAGCAAGTTCTTGCCAAGATCTGGGTATTTTCAAAAGATTTGTACTGTGAAATAACAAAAATAAGTTATTTATGATAAGTTAGTAAAAAATCAGCTTTAACTTTTTTAACTTTTAAACTAACTTTATGTAAGAACTTGTTGTATAAGCCCTAAAGAGTGACAACCCTAAATCAATATTATAAACGACATTGCATACACTTGCACGTATCGGTAATAAATATTTTAGTCAATTAATTTATGTTTCGATACTGTGTCTTCTGTTAGCGTCGCTCGTATTAAATTAAAATCATCTTAGGAATATCGACATAATGTTAGCACAATAAGTTTGTCCTTTTATTTTACTTACTATATTTTTCTTGAAAATGAAAATAATAAAAATTTGTTATATCGGTAAGTATTGATCTGTCGGTTAGAGTCAGACTCGATCTATTATGTGGAAAAGCTCAACTCCTCGTTGAAATATTCTTGAAAAGCTTCAACTGCTTTAAACTTTAATAGCGTATGCAACAGTAAAGCGAGGATAAACAATTGCAAAACAAATAAACATAGCGAATTACAACTCCGTCCTTAATTAGAAACATTTTCATTCAAACAACACTATGTATACACTTAAATTAACATAACTACAAGGAGATTAAGAATACTTTAATATTCTCCGACTGCTTACATTACATAGATTACATATATTAGAGGTTTTTACCTGTAACATATATTAACAAATAAGTTGTCACTTATGACGTTTCATTTAAATCCTACTGCTATTATATAAGCAGTGCCCCTTGAAAATATTAGAGATAAGCCATGGGCCCTGAATGTACGCGTAAATATGAGGCCCAATTGACCCCATACGGTTAAAGGTCATGGCTATAAGTTCCAAACAAAGCTCAATATTGACCTGTCAGACTTTACGACAGAGACACAAAAGTTTTTTAGATGAATATATTTTTCTTGGTTTTTCCTGCACAAAAAAATAGGTAAATAAAGGATGATTATTTTTTAGTTAGTTTTTCTAACTCCACGCTTTATCCTACACATAGCAGGGTTGACAGAGATAACCGCAGGAACTGTGAGAACCTTGTCTTAAGATAGTTCGTTCCCCGTCCACCGTCTTTCGAGGCAATATATATATGTATATATATATATATATATATATATATATATATATATATATATATATATATATATATATATATATATATATATATATATATATATATATATATATATATATATATATATATATATATATATATATGAATATTTATATATATATATATATATATATATATATATGAATATTTACTATATTATGTTAAAAATATGTTAAAAGCAAATTGCCTAAACTAACATCCTTGATTATTCTGAATGGATGTTCAATTAAGATACATTCTTGATCATTTAGTTACGTACTTTGGTTTATTTGTACATATATGTGTGTCATGAATTAATTAGCCTAGAAAATTATAGAATTAGCCTCGTTTAATATTACTAGTACATTATGTAGGTAGTTATATTAAAAAACTTTTTTCTAAGACCAGACGTCATCAAAGGTATAGTATATTTATATAAGTACAGTATACTTTCTTTCTTAATTTTACAAACAGAGAAAATATTGTTTCTAGACACTTTGCATGCGATAAGGTGGAACTCAACGCCGCGCTCTGTTGAAAGTGAAAATTTTTCAAAATTAGCCTTTTCCTCGGGGATTGAACTGGCAACCATCGCGCCTACAGTCAGGTTGTTCCAAAGACATAGTAAATGTATAAGTATAATATATTATATTTTGCATTACGTAATATTATATATTATGTATAACAATGTATTGATAAATCAGCCGTGCACTATCGTCTTATCTGGTTATTTAGCGTTTTATGGTTTTCACGATATTTGATGATGTATTAGTTCAGTTGAGTTCTCTTAGAACGCTATAATTTAGCGTTCTGAACGATTATATATATTTTTATCGACTAAAATTAAATTGTTTTTTCAGCAAAGTAAAATTATGAGAATTGCTAGCAAAAAAAAGAAAATTTTGACAATTTTGTATGTAAGAAGTACGTGCAGAGGGGAACTGCAGGAACCGAGGGAACCTAGTGTTGAGATACGCCGTTTCCCGCTTTCCGCTTTATTGTGTATTGAGTGGCGGAACTCAACGCCGCGCTTTATCTAGTTGTCAGCATAAAGAAAATGGAAATGAAGAAATCTATCTTCCTCAAGCGGGAATCGAACCGACAAGCCGTCGCGTTTACAGACAGACAAATTTTAAATATATACCAATATTTTAAATACAATAGTTAAGAGCAAATCACGACCACACGGCAAAATACTTAGCGATGCACGTTTCATATATGATTTACATTCTGTTGCAAGCACCTCCTTTCTTCAAAGTCTTACAACACAATGCATCTTCAGTGTGTGTACAAATTATTACTAAAATAAGAACAATTTAATTTAAAATGCATATACAAATTGCAGATTACCATTTAGCTTGCATTATACTTCATAAAAATAATGTTTTGTACGTAATATTGTAATTTTGTATTTCGATACTTCATTCTAACAAATCTTTCTAAATATGTAAATGTTGTAAATGTAATATGTAACTTTGACGTATATCCAGTATCTATTTTTGCAGACACCTAAAATAGTTCTTTTTTTATTTTGCTAAGTTTAAGTTAATATATAAAACAATCTTAACTCGTCTTAACTCACCAAAATTAATTTCGTTTAATATGATATAATAACATGACACATAGTTCTGTACATAGATGTATATAGTAGGGCAGGCAAAGGCAACCTAGTGTTAAAACACTGACTGACGGAACTGAACGCCGTTATTTGTCTTGTTGCCGAACGATGAAATTGAAAATAATTAAATTTCCTCGAGCGGGAATGGAACCGACAACCTTGTACACAGTCAGATGTTATACCACTGCGCCATGACTTACTTAACAATATTGGGGGGAACGGAATGTCCAGACACTAGGTTCCTATGGTTCCTTTTGCCTATCCTGCTATATACAGGACAAAATCGTGAAGCTATAAAAAATAGTATTTATCGATGGTATTCAAATAGTACATTTCTAAATAAATATTACACTTACAGATTACAGTTTACGTAAGCGATATTGATTTATATCATTTATTGCGCTTATTAACGATAAATAAGTATGTCTGTAACGTTAATTGATTTCAATCGATCCAAGGACGACATTTGAAGACGTTATTTTAAGTATACTTTATAAGTAAATGATTTCTTAAGAATAACTACCTATACATGATAGATTAATAGTCGTCAATATTTTGTAAAACATAAAAAATAGTTAGTATTTATGTAATTATTTTAACTGTAGAGCTCTTTCTTGAGTGTATGTAATTAATTTAAGTGTTTGAATGCAAATAAAAATATATGTTTTTTCTTGCTCATTCTCTAAGAAATTTGTATCGATGTCTGTTTAGTAATCGGGCTATAAAAGCTATTAAATTATATTTGGAGATGACGTCAAGCGTTTCTTACGATAATTCGTGTACATTACTCACAAAATTTAACTTCATACTCATACTAATTTAGTTATATATAAAGATATATAGAAAAAAGTTACTTACGCTTTACTAACAGCTGGTTTCAAGCAAGTTTGCATCTTCATTTACAACGTGGACTGAGTTCCCTCCATTTGCAACTTGGACCGAATTATCTCCATTTACTACGTGACCGAATTATCTCCATTTACGACGTGGACCGAATTATCTCCATTTACGACGTGGACCGAATTATCCCCGTTTACTACATGGATTGAGTCTGACGCAGACTCCGCTACTTGCACTGGATCTTGTTCCGTCATTTTAGCTTCAAATCCTTGGGATAGTGTTGTTTATTTAACCAGTACTTTGCTCTCCCTTAAAAGCAGAAATAAAACTAAAAATAAATACGAAACAGAGTACGTCGATAAAAAGAAAACTAAGTGACTAAATTATTAGGCTCTCCGCCTATCCGCCAAAATATATAAATAAAAAAGGAATGCAAAATACAGATTAAAAAACAACACCAAAAATCACAAATGCCAACAGAATATATAGTTTAAATTTTAAAAATTATTACGAAAATTAATTGACGTGTTAAAACTCACAAGGATATTGGGCTAAGTGGAAGATTACTTTGCAATCGAAGTAGAAACAATATCGCCTTATCATATCGTTAATTGTTCGATATAAATAATTTACGTTCTTACAGATATGGATGAATCAAATGATTAGAAATGGCGTACGTTTAAGGTATTTTTTGTAATTATTACATTTTTATTTTATAACAGATGCCGTTATAGCGCAGCGACAGTGACTTGAAAACGTGACGGTTGTAGGTTTGATTTTTTTTAATTCAGCCACTCAAATTAGGCGGAAATTGAGGAACGGAGTGTCTTAACACTACTTTATTTCTATAGCCTATGGTGCTTTAAGTGAAAACACACAGCAAGCTGCAATTTACATATTTATTTTTGTTTCTTTTTATTTACATACATACGAGTAGGTTGTATATAATAATAGAGCTGTGAGTGAACGACATGGTTGTAACTTTAGACCTTATATCTCTTGATTTAAATAATTACAAAACATATTAAGACTTTTACATAGCAGGATTTGATCCCATGTATCTTGGAAACTGTCCGAGCTAAACAAGCTAAACAACCTTACGTTCTTATTAAATTACCCTTCTCTATAGAGAAACTTTACTAATTTCCACTGCATTCAACAACATTGATAGGTATGATCATTTGGTAAAATAAAGTACTATATACATATACAATATTTTTTTCAGCTTCATGTTTTATCCCGCACATGGCAGTGTAGGCAGAGGGAAATGCAGGAACCATAGGAACCTAGCGTTAGACACTCAGTTGCTTAGTCCCTGCTTTCTCCGACTGGGGATCGAACCCAGAAACCGTCGCGTTACAGGCACATGTTGCGCCTCTGCGCCTTTCCTGCTTTCCTTTTTCGAGGTATTGCGTATTGAATGATGGAACTCAAAGAGCTTTGTCTCGTTTTCAGAGCTAAGAAAATGGAAATAGAAAAATCCACCTTCCTCGAGTGGGAATCGAACCCACAAACATTTATAGGTAGACGCTATGCCTCTGCGCCACGACAGTCTTCAATACAATAATCTAATAATAATTAAATTTTCAATTAGACGTAAGAAAAACATTTAAACTGTATATATTTTCTAAATATATAAGTGTTTTTTTTTTATTTTCGTGAAAGAATACTTTTAAATTCTAAAGCTTTATTCTGAATGAGTTCATCACATAACATTAATTTATTCCTTGAACCAGTAAAGAGCTCATCTGTAGAAGTACACCTACCTATCAAAATCCGATTGAAACCAATGATTGTTTAATCAATCTATCTAATCTTGAATCCTGTCCAAGCGCTCTAGCCTATTTAAATATTGCCTTGTAATAAATAGTGAGCTAACAACAAAAACAATTGTATATATACATATATGTATTTATATATACAAGTAACGAAACAGAATTTAGTGTTAAGACACTCCGCTCTCCGCCTTCCCCCTTTCGAGGCATGCTGAGTGGGGTGAGTGAGTTTTTGATAAAATAATTTATTCTTTACTAGTAAAAATAGATTTTTAAGACGAAAACAATTTCTTATTTAGAAACTTATAACGTTTTATAGAGCGACAAAGGAACTTCAAGATTTAACTAAGTATAGGTAGAACACTATTAAAGGGTAATTTCATAAAAAATAGCAATTAAGTTGTAGGATTGTTGCTATAAATTATTTTCAAGGCGCCATTTATTTAATTTTTTAAAACATTAAAAAGTCTTTGATTTTTATACGTATAAAGTTCAATATTTTAATATTAAGAAAAACAGTATTAAAACACTTTGCAGCTTAAGATTCTAGCTGCCAAATATGAGGGATGGCTTAGATTATAAACTGACGAGTCAAGGACAAATAAGAGTTTAGGAGCAGTTAAGCTTCTCCTTGTAATTATGACATAAAATATGTCATAATTACATGAAGAAGCTTAAAATTACATCAAAAATATCATGTCAGTCGAGCTCTCTCTCTTCTTCTGCCTGGCATTAATCCCGGCCCCTTTTACCAGTAGTACACTGGTTTTTGATCGGTCTTTTACATAATCTAAATCTAAATAAAATGTAAAAGAAAAAAATCTAAATCTAAAAATATACTTAATCTCAGAGGCTTTATCATATGTTACTAAAATGTTCAATCAGTAAGTATGATTTTAAGTAAAACAATTTAAACGGATTTATTGCACATATTAACATGTTATGGAAACCCGCCGTTAAACACAGATAGACTGACGTGGCATTTAATATAATCTTTATTTCAGACAGCCTGCCACCTCTACGACGCTGAACATCTAGGAGACAAGACTCAACTGGTGAAAGATATCCTTCATCAGAACAAGCTGCCAGTTCTCCGCCAGCGTTGAAAGAAGACCACCAAGCCACCCGCATTAGAGAGACAACCAGCACTTCTACCATATGTGAAGAGAGTTACAGTCAGGATCGGTAACATCTTTAGAAGAGCTTCAATAAAAACTATTTTTAAATCTAACAAAAAAGTAAACCAATTTTTGAGATCAGATAAACGTAATACTCTCTTGCAGTGTGCAGGTGTATACAAGCTTGATTGTGACTGTGACTTATCTTACATTGGTCAGACAAAGAGAAGCACGGGTGTTGGGGTGGAGGAACACATCTCAGAAGTCAAGAATGGGCGTGTATTGAAATCAGCTGTATGTGAGCACTCTACGAACAAGTCCAAGCCCTAGATCAGGTTTGATAAACTTCACATATTCGCTGAAGAAAATTGATATATTTCTAAAATGATCCGCGAGGCTATTGAAATACAAAAACGGTTGGAAGTTTTTTACCAATTGGGATCCAGTTATAAAGACTTTAAAATCCCAAACACTCCACGCCAGAGGGCAGGTTACAGTCAGTTCATTCTCCAGGAATCCAGGTCAATAAGCGAGGCAACTCAGGGACCGTTTGCTGCAGTTTGATATATTAATTATATCAAATAACAGACGAATGTCATCTCTGTCTACCCGTGACCACGGATTACTGCAAAGTGTCCCAAAACGTTGGGTTTCCAAAAAATGTCAATAAAGCGTTAAATCCGTTTATATTATATTATATTATAAAGAGGGGACGGAGAAAGCAGCTAAGGTCTAAGCAACGGAGTGTCTTGACACAAGGTTCCTATTGTTCCTGCAGTTCCCTCTGTCTACCCTGCCATATGCGGGGTAAAGCGTGAAGATATAAAAAATGTTTTATTTAAAAATCACGAAAATCAAAGATCTAATTAGAAAATATGATTGTTCTATCGAACAGCAAATCTGGTCACAGAGGATATATCTATACCCTACGCAGTTATAAGCCCATATCCATAGGCCCATTATCAATTAGAAATATAAATTTTATTTTCAATTGATAAAGGGCTGCCTGAGGGATTGCAATGGATACCGGCGCACGAAGGAGTTGGTGCTAACTTTAAAGTTGATAGTACAGCCAAAGAGGCGACGTCAAGTGGAGCTGGGAATTATTTTTACATTATTCAATATTTTACTGAAACTTTATTTAAATAGAAATTAGAAATGTTTAACGTTTGGTCCAGGGAGCTTAGTGAAATATAGTTTCAAAAATAAAGGCAGCTGGTAAAGTACTATACAGAAGGAGTTCTGTTTTCTCTTTTTATTTTTTGTTATAGTTTCACGCTTTGTTCCATAAAAAGCAGGATAGACGGAGGAAACCGCGAAAACCGTAGGCACCTAGTGTTAAGACTTTGACTAACCGCTAGAGCTAAGATAATGGTAGTGAAAAAATCTTTCTTGTCGGAGTAGGAATCGAACCCACAAACCCTCTGCACCACTACCTCAACTTTGCAAAAGGTAAATTACATACAAAAATAATTTTAATTGCACATATACTTCGGCCTGAGCACATTCTACTTAAATTGTAACATTCGTTGTTAAATTTACATCCTTTTTACAAGTAGACTTTTCAAGTCCACATGCAAAACTCGTCCCCCTTTTCAGGTACAACGATGAACTTCGATTTTTATTTTACAATAAAAGCAATTCAAAAGAATTTTGGTAATATTTTTGTTGAGAAATAATTAACATATTAATTATAGCGCATATTTTATTAATATTTATAAAACTCCTTGTTTTGTTCTAAAATATACAATAAAAACAGATATAGATGTTTAAAGCGTTTATTTTAGTATAGTTAATATATACCTAATTCAACATAGCCTATTCACAGATTCACTTATATCCTAACTGTTATATTATATTTACGTATCAATTTTCAAATATATATTTTCCTTATTTATTAACTATTTATTGAACACTGTTTATAAAAAAAATATGCATATGCGCACAGCAGACGGAACGGTAAAAAGCAAAATTTTATTTCCATATCAAAATCTTATTAAATTCACAGTATGTATAATTCGTGCAGATTTCTCAGTTATTATATTAAAAAGGATATTAAACCAAACTGAGGGAACTATTGCGTTTTTAATGTGGCTTCCCTGTGTAACTTCATCTTCCCGCTGGAACAAGTAGCTGGTACCAGGAGTTGTGCTGCTCTGCGTGTAAGTTCCAGGTTGGTAGGTTACTTTTTGACTGTAACCCTGGTTTTGGTCGTAAGGATTACTTTGTACTTGATTCCTATCGAGATTTGCTACGCCACTGGAAATAATCAAAAAAGACGAATAGAGGTAAGGAAGAGGCATTAACTTCGGAAAACGGTGGTATAGTTTTTGGTTAGCGTCTGCCTGTAAACGTGACAGTTTGTGCGTTCGATACCCACTCGAGGAACATGGATTTTTTTATTCAGTTGAGTTTCGCCACTCAATATCCAATGCCTCGAAAATGCGGAGAATAAGGAACAAAGTGTATTAAAACTAAGTTCCGGTGGTTCCCTCTGCCTACCCTGCTATGTGCGGGATAAAGCGTAAAGCTATATATATATATATATATATATATATATATATATATATTATATATATATATATATATATATATATATATATATATATATATATATATATATATATATATATATATATATATATATATATATATATATATATATATATATATATATATATATATATATATATATATATATATATATATATATATATATATATATATATATATATATATATATATATATATATATATATATATTATATATATATATATATATATATATATATATATATATATATATATATATATATATATATATATATATATATATATATATATATATGTACATAGTGTTAGATCTGTGTAACAAAATACAACTAGCGCCACCTGTTGTCATTCATACATGCTATATACAAAGATATTTAAATAAAACAGTTCAGTTAATTACAAGCCACCAAAGCGTTTTATTAGGTTATGGGCCCAGTCCCGAACTTCAAGTTAGTAATTAATAATTAGTGCAATCGGATCGAAAAAATGTCTACTAATTATTTAGTGAACGTGCCAAAACTGAAAGGTCGGGAAAACTACGACGACTGGTGTTTTGCGGCGGAAAATGTTCTAGTATTAGAAGGCATGGCGGACACTCTCAAGCAGCCATTAACAGATACCTCTACGTCGGCTCAAAAAGCTGAAGATATGAAGGCAAAAGCAAAATTAATTTTAACGATCGACGCTTCTTTGTATGTTCACATAAAACAGTGTGTTACGACATACGATTTGTGGAAAACGTTGAAGAATATGTTTGACGATTCTGGATATTCACGTAAAATTAGTTTGCTTAGAAATCTCATAAATATACGTCTAGAGACCTGCGATTCAATGACGAGCTATGTTAGCCAGATTATCGAGACTGCACAGAAACTTGGAGGAACTGGTTTTGAAATAAACGACCAGTGGATTGGATCACTCATGTTGGCGGGATTACCGGATAAGTTCGAGCCGATGATAATGGCTATCGAACACTCAGGTATCAACATAAACGCGGACGCTATAAAAACAAAACTATTGGATATGAGTTTTGAAGTTAAGTCGGAAGGTGCATTTATCGCGGGAAAAAGATTTCATAGTCATAAATATGGCGGTAAAAATCAATTACAAAATGGCGGTAGCAGTGGAATGAGCGGGAGTCGAACGAACCCGTCAACTGTCACTGTCAGTGGAAGCGGTAACAACACATCGAAAGTAATTCGTTGTTATAAGTGTAAACAGAGTGGACATTTTAAAAATCATTGTCCACAGACACAGAGTGATAAAGCGAAAAAGAATGCATTTAGTGCCGTTTTTCTCACAAGAGAATTCAGTCAAACCGACTGGCACTTGGATTCCGGCGCAAGTACTCATTTGGTTTCCAATAAGAATTTGTTGTCAAATGTGTGTAATCAACCCAAGACCAAGGAGATTATCGTGGCAAATAAAACGATAGTGCCTGTTAAATGCTCAGGAGATTTGCAAATTATGACACGCGTCGGTAGTAAGAATTTCAAGATATCTGTAAACAATGTTTTGTATGTGCCTAACCTCACTACCAACTTGCTATCAGTGAGTAGAATAATAGCCAACGGAAACAGAGTTGAATTTGGACAACATGGTTGTTTTATTTATAATTCACAGAATGATTGCATTGGTGAGGCTAAATTAGAGAATGGTGTATACAGACTGAATGTTGTGAAATCTGAACAAGTGTTGGCAGCAGCAGTCAAAGTATCAAGTGCAACTTGGCATAGGCGTCTTGGCCATATTAATGCAAGTGATCTAAATAAATTAAAAAATGGAGCCGTTGAAGGTGTTAACTTTGATGACAAATGTGACATCAGTAAAATTAATTGTACAGTTTGTTGCGAAGGGAAACAAACAAGACTACCATTCCCTCACAGTGTAAGCACAAGTCATGGAGTCCTAGAACTGATTCACATGGACTTATGTGGACCAATGGAGAATTTATCACTAGGTAAAGCCAGATATTACCTATTGTTTGTAGATGACTACAGTAGAATGTGCACTGTGTACTTTCTGCGAGAGAAGAATGAAACTTTCAAATATTTTAGACAGTATAAAGAACTTGTAGAGACACAAAAGTCAAAAAGAATTAAAGCTCTAAGATCTGACAATGGAGGTGAGTTTTGTTCAGTGGAAATGGAGAGCTACTTACAGAAACATGGTATAGTTCATCAGAAAACAAACAGTTACACACCTGAACAGAATGGAGTATGTGAAAGGTACAATAGAACAATAGTTGAGAAAGCACGTTGTCTCCTATTTGATGCTCAGTTTGAGAAATGTTTATGGGCTGAGGCAGTAAATACAGCTGTGTACATTAAAAACCGTTCACCAGCTGCAGGTATTAATGGATGTACTACTCCATATGAGTTATGGATGGACAGAAAGCCAAAGTTGGATCACTTAAGAATATTTGGCAGTCCAGTTATGGTGCATGTCCCAAAAGAAAAACGAAGAAAATGGGACAAGAAAGCAAAGAAAATGTTTCTTGTTGGATATTCTGAAAATACCAAGGGCTATCGCTTATACAATCCTATAACGCGAGATGTAATTATAGCCAGAGATGTTGTTGTCATGGAAAACATAAATGACAGATCAACAACAAGCATCACTATTAATGAAGATAGACCATCTAAAGTTGTAGAAGAAGAAGAAGCTCCTGTGAGTGACGAGCAAGACAGCTGTGATAGCCAGAAGGATGACACATTCATTCCAGATGATTCATCGAACACTACTGATTACAGCTACTCAGATACCTTATCACCAGAAGACATGGATCTCCTCTCTGAGCAGTGCAATGTTCCTGAGAAACGTATGAGACGTAAACCAGACTACTATGGTATTGGAAACATGTGCATGGAAATGTCAGATGAGCAGCTTACTGTAAGTGATGTATTAAATAGTCCTGAAAAAGAAGAATGGCAGTGCGCCATTAAAGAAGAGTTAAATTCTTTTAGGGAAAATGACACTTGGGAGTTAGTGGATAGGCCAAAAGACAAAACAGTGGTTAAAACCAAGTGGGTGTTTAAAAAGAAAGTTAACAGTGAAAGTGAAGTGCGTTACAGAGCTAGACTTGTGGCCAAGGGGTTTACACAAAAAAGAGGTATAGACTTCAATGAGACATTCTCACCAGTTTTAAGATATTCTACTTTTAGATTATTACTAGCCTTAAGTGTTCACCTTAATTTAAAAACTTGTCACCTAGATGTACCAACAGCTTTTCTTAATGGATCTCTTAATGAAACTGTGTATATGGAAGTACCAGAATGTTCAGAATTTAGGAATTGTGCTAATAAGGTATTGAAACTAAAAAAAGCAATTTATGGTCTTAAACAGTCAGCTAGAGCTTGGTATATAAAAGTTGAAGATTGTTTGTTAAAATTAGGTTATAAGAAATCTGTAAATGAACCTTGTCTTTTTATTAAAAGTGTTAATAATATTAAAGTTTATATTGCTTTGTTTGTGGATGATTTTTTTGTATTTTTCAACTGTCAAAGTACTTGTGAAGAATTAATTAATGAACTAGTTGTGAAATTTAGAATTAAAAATTTAGGTCAGATAAACAGTGTCTAGGCATGAATATAAATATATGTAAAGACTGTATAACTGTAGACCAGAAGCAATTTATAGAAACTATTCTAAAGAGATTCAATATGTCAGATTGTTTAGGATGTGATACTCCTATGGAAATTAATTTAAAGTTGCTAAAAGATGTTAATAATAAGTCATTGAAAATTCCATATCAGCAATTAATTGGCAGTTTAATGTACTTATCAGTGTTAACTAGACCTGATATTTCATTTAGTGTAAGCTACTTAAGCCAGTTTAA
Source organism: Dione vanillae (assembly GCA_037178615.1). Lineage (NCBI taxonomy): Eukaryota > Metazoa > Arthropoda > Insecta > Lepidoptera > Nymphalidae > Dione > Dione vanillae. The sequence continues at coordinate 706,249 of JAZFAU010000138.1, read as the reverse complement.
TAATTGTTTTAATGAGACACACTGGAAGCATTTGAAACGTTTATTAAAATACTTAAAGAAGACTAAAGAGTATGGTATTTTGTATAAGAAAACTAATGATAATTTGCATGGTTATGTAGATGCTGATTGGGCTTCATGTTCCTTAGACAGGAGGTCATATACTGGATATTGTTTTATATTGTCAAATTCAATAATTTCTTATGAATCCAAAAAACAAAAAACTGTAGCATTATCCAGTACTGAAGCAGAGTATATGGCCTTATCTGAATCATGTAAAGAAGGAATATATTTAAATAGTTTGTTATGTGAGCTAGTACCTAATGAGCTTATGTCACTGTGTGTATATAGCGATAACCAAAGTTCCATTAAATTAGCTTCTAATCCTTTGTTTCATAATAAGCGAACCAAACACATTGACGTTAAACATCACTTTGTTAGAGAATGTGTGTTACAGAATAAAATTAAACTTGAATATGTTTCTACAAATGATATGCCAGCAGACATACTTACAAAAAGCTTATGTAAAGAGAAACATTATAAATTCTTAAGTTTAATGGGCATTTCAAAAGTATGAATATGTATGTGTGTAATTTGATAACTGGAAAACTTATTTATTTTTTTTGTTATGAAAATATAATTATTTTGTTAAGTTAGGGTGTTAGATCTGTGTAACAAAATACAACTAGCGCCACCTGTTGTCATTCATACATGCTATATAAAAAGATATTTAAATAAAACAGTTCAGTTAATTACAAGCCACCAAAGCGTTTTATTATATATATATATATATATATATATATATATATATATATATATATATATATATATATATATATATATATATATATATATATATATATATATATATATAATATATATATATATATATATATATAATATATATATATATATATATATATATATATATATATATATATATATATATATATATATATATATATATATATATATATATATATATATATATATATATATTATATATATATATATATATATATATATATATATATATATATATATATATATATATATATATATATATATATATATATATATATATATATATATATATATATATATATATATATATATATATATATATATATATATATATATATATATATATATATATATATATATATATATATATATACATATATACATATATATATATATATATATATATATATATATATATATATATATATATATATATATATATATATATATATATATATATATATATATATATATATATATATATATATATATATATATATATAGAGGAAAGTCACCAAATATGGAATAGTATCCTAATATGGAATTCCTTAATTTCTCTAAGACTATAAGTATGAAATGCAACACTCGACCATATATTTTTTCCATTTAGTCTACTAACTATCGCATTCACACCATCGAAACAATTGCGCGAATGTTTCACGTATGGTAAGTGTGTTTTGATTTGTTATGTGCAATAAATTTTAAAAGTAAGTAATAAATAAGTATTACAAACTATTATGTTTGTATATATAAGTGTCAAAATATATTTAATGTATCGATATAAGGTTTATTTCACCATTTTGTGATCTTTTGTCACTAAAATGTTGTGACTTGGCAAAATATTTAGAAGAGTTTGAAATAGTATAAAAATCCAAATATGGACAGTCGACGGTGTCTAATTATGGAATATTCCATAATTCGATTTTAATATTTTATATGATAGATAATTGATATTATTTCTTTATACAATATATGGAATGACTGTTTTTAGAATGTCCACTTCACAATCAACCAAATGAAAAACCTGGAGTGAAAAAAAATTGACACAAGCTACAAAATTCGTCCGGGAAAAGAAAATGGGGTATTTGAAAGCGGCACAGTATTTTCAAGTGCTTAGGAGAACTTTATTACATCTCTGCCAAAAAGATGAACAATCTTCAGAAGTAGCAGCGGCTATTACATTAGGAAGAAAAACTATCTTGGGCTCCGAACTAGAATATGGATGATAGTGAAGAACAAGACTTTGAGGAACTAGGCGCTATCCAGTTTAATGAAGATAGTGAACATGATGAGTTGATGGACCACATGTCCACTCTTGACTTCTGATGCAGAATGTATTTTCTGTTCAAGACTTTTACCCATAAAAGTGGAGAAAGCTGGATTAAAAGCTTGATGTGTCGGCTCTGGGTACATTATGATTGTGCTGATCTAAAGTTTGATACTTGGATCTGTAACTTTTGCAAGTAATTGTATTACGTTTTTCATTTATCACAAGATATTAGATATTAATGACCATTTTGTTATTGTTATGTTGATTTATACTTATATTCCATATTTGGGGCCCTATTCCATATTTGGTTACTCATTTGTGATTTTGTTTTTTGTGTTAGATTTTAATTTGATAATTAATATATTTGATTAAAGACTGTTAATTACTTCTCACAAATGTATGCCTGGTCAGTAAAAACATTAAACTAACCAAATTTATGTAAAGTTTTTTTTATATATCCCAAAAACAAAATGGTATTCCATATTTGGTGACTTTCCTCTATATATATATATATATATATATATATATATATATATATATATATATATATATATATATATATATATATATATATATATATATATATATATATATATATATATATATATATATATATATATATATATATATATATATATATATATATATATATATATATATATATATATATATATATATATATATATATATATATATATATATATATATATATATATATATATATATATATATATATATATATATAATATATATATATATATATATATATATATATATATATATATATATATATATATATATATATATATATATATATATATATATATATATATATATATATATATATATATATATATATATATATATGGAAAGTTAAGTAACGGGTACCAATTCTGTATATTTAGTAAGCGTCCGCTAAAACGAAGTTAGTAAGGTGCCAAATAACTAATAGATTTTAATTACCGCATATTTTTTATATAGTTTTTGACATTCAAAAAAATTAATCTTGTATTTTTATTTTTATTTTGAATAAAATTCTTTAAATTTAAATATAGAAAGAAGTTTGTTTTTAATATTTTCTTACAAGACTTTAATTATCAGACCCAGACACAGACCCAGAAAAAAAATGTATCTACAGCAGAAACTCGATTAACCGGACTAATTGTTGTTGTAAGGCATTCGGATAATTGAAAATCCGGATAATTGAAACTACATAAATATGAATTAAATCGTAACATAATATTATATGTTTATTAAAAACAAGTAATACATATTAACGAAAATCATTGTTTATTTAGAAATTTGGTTGAAAATGGCGATAACACACAAGTTCCGACACGTCCGTGCTTGCACAGATACGACTTGTAGGTACATTTAATTCAATTGGCCTGTAGTCCGGATAATCGCGAATCCGTAGAACTGAAGGCCGAATAATCCAGTTTCCACTGTATATCATTTTTCATATAAAAAATGTATATCCAAACATAAAAAATGTGTATCCATTTTTTTTATTTATTTTATTTTTATTTTTTCACGCTTTATCCTGCACATTGCATTATAGGCAGATGGAACCGCAGGAATCATAGAAACCTAGTGTTAAGGCACTACGTTACTTAGTCTCTACTTTCGTCCCCGCTTTCCGCCTTTTATACGTAATATAATAAATAAAAAGTAAAATTCATAACAAAACAAAAATAACAATTGAACAAATTACTTGTCAATCAATCACACCTCTGATCCCTGTAAGGTCGTCTTTCCCCTACATTCTGCCATCCGCTTGACTGCGCTTGTCCGTATCTGTATCCGCTATTGTCCTGGTACCCGGCGTATCCGCCATATCCGCTAGACGCGTATTCCGGATTATTTGATCTATAACCTGTGTACCCGGCATATCCGGTATAGCCTGTGTTTTGCCAATTACCGGAAGTAGCTGGTCTGAAAAGTTATTTAAATATAGCCTTTTTTAGTTCTTTTGCATTATGATTATAAGGGAAGTGATTTTTAAGCCATTTTATCAATAGTTTCACTGTAGATAATTTTGTTTAAAGTCACGTATTTAATGATATGAATCTTAAGAGTTATCAAAATTTTACAAATATTTACATCCATACATAGCTTCACGCGGTATCCCGAGGGGTAGTAAGAGAGAACGTAGTGCCAAAATCTGCGGTCCCTGCATACCTCTTCCGCCTCCTCAACTGTCATTAACCTCTTCATACATGCTCTCCAAGAAGTCCTTGTGCTTTTTACGAGACTTTCCTCTAGTATCTTTCACTACTCACTTTTACTTCATATATCATTTTTCCCATTTTTTCATTACTTATTCTTTCAAAGTGCTCTTACTATATAAATATTTATTAATAAATAATATACATCTATATATAATATACATCTATATATAATATACACTAAGGGAGTCGTACTTCCAGCCGTTGACAAGTACAGGTTAATAATAGTGATATTCTGATAATGAACTTACGATCATTTATTTTATTTATTTGTATATCAAATCATATAAAAAGCGATCTTATGGCTTGCTAGCCATCTCTTCCAAACAACCTTTAGGGCTAAAAGAAACTAAATCAGAAGGAAGTGACAAAGAAATGTTATAAACTGTTACACACAAATATATACCTATACACAAATATATAAAACAATAACATTTGAGTAGTTATATGTGATTTTTTTCATTAATACATACATACATACATATACAAACATATATAAATATATACATACACAGCATTTGTATCTCGCAAGTGGAAAAAAAAAATCAATTAAAATATCTAATAGAATCAGGCTTTACTTTGCTGTAGTCCATCCTAATTAAAAAAAGAAATTATGTATGGCCTACTTCCGCTATGCAGTAGTAGCTATGCAATTAAGTGCACCGCCCGCCCAAAACAAAACTACCACCGCTACTAAACTCTCTACACATGTTTCACCCATCAACGACACATCCTCAGGAGATGTTAGATTAGTAGTCAATATCTGTTACTACATAGCGGAAGTAACTATATATAAATTCCTTTCTCAATCAATTAAAATTTAATATACAATATATTTTTTCTCTTATATAAAATAATTAAATACCTAGAGTAGTCACGCTGTCCCCACGCACTGGCATCAGGTCGTCCTGACGCAAAATAGTAACCTCTGCCGCTGGTATCCCAGCCTGCTTGACCGCGGTACGTCTCGTCCCATGGTCTGAAGCTTAAGAATACAAATTAAGGTTTTTAAGCTGTTTTAGTTTTTTATTTAACTATACCTCAAGTAAAGGAAAAATATAAGCAATCTTCAATTTTAATTTGTAATTGAATATAATGTTGCTAAACTTTCAATTCAATTCACATTAAATATTCTTTAAACACTAGGGTTTCGGTATAGGAGTTACTTGTGTGGACTTCGCGACTATGACTAATTAGCCACTATACCATCCGCCTGTGTTTCACATATCAAAATTAAGCTTTACAAGAGCTTAATCAAAATTAAGCTTTTTAAGCTCTTTGATTTTTATTTTATTATAGCGGATAAATATAAGTGACTTTAATTTGCAGATTGAATTTACAATTGAATACAATGTCGCTAAATTTTTAATTAACCGATATGACGTAAATATTCCTTAAACATTAGGATTACTGTTGAGGCTTCGTTTAAGTGGACTATACGACTATGACTTATCTAATTAGCTGCTGTAACATCCGCGTGTGTAAATTTAACAACCCTAGATGAGAACAAAAAATATGTTAATTTTTTGGAAAAAAAATCATTATTTCAAATTTTTCAATTTAGTATATAATTTGATGATTTTATAAGCATTTAATTAGTTTCCTTATCTCTTATTTTAGCATGACGTACAATAATAAGTTCAACAAAAACGGTTACTTTGAAGGTTAGAAAATCTTCAAAAGATGCGCAAAGACTAACTATATGAAAATAACAGCTGGTTTTTGTGTTTTTTTTTAAATCACCGTGTATAAAGTAAATAGAAGGCAGACGGAATCTAGTGTTAAGATATCGTTCCTTAATAAGATCATAGATTTTCGCGATTTTTATACATTTTAAGTAAAAGAATTTATATGGATTATTCGCGTATATTGACATTTTTTAGAAACCCTACCCGTGACCATGGACTACTGAAAAAACGTGCGAAACGTTAGATTTCCAAAAAAAAATATAATATATGCGAATAATCTGTATTAATAGTTTTATTTAAAAAATATATCAATAATTTTTTTCATAAATTATCGATGTCATTAAATATATATAAAATATGTAAAATATGTATATAATGACAAAGATAATTTATGAAAAAATGATATGACTTTTTTATTATATTGAAAGTACTAAGACAGAAAAATATTTAGAGAAAATATACATATAATATGAATCTGCCTCCCATGGACACCCTGCCACGTCTTCATCACAATTCTAAGTGCTTGGACGGTTTCCTCAGGGCGTGGGTTCAAATTCCGTAGCATTCTTTTAGGATTTCTTTAAGTAATTGACACAGTATGCCAGTTTTAAAAGTTAAGTAAAATAAAGTGACATGAAAAATATTTTTCATTTACTATTTTTGACATATAAATACTGCTTTAATTAAAATGTTTCATTATTAGAATAACAGAAAACCTAGAGTTTAGACACTTTAATCTATAAATTTCTCGTAAATCCCATGTAATCCCGTGTAAATCTCGGCCTCGCTGTCTTTATTGTATTGCCCTAAGTGGGAATCGAATTCAAAACAAATGTATTTACAGTCAAATTACCACTGCACCACGACAGTTTTCACAGTACTAAATACTTACTAATAATCTTCTCAAATTCGCTTATTACCTATCAAGCTCGAACTAAGCTGTTTATTTTAATATTTCATACGGGTCGATACGTTAAACGGCAATCGCTGTACAAAATGCTGAATTTTATATAAATTTAGCCTATTACTTTGACTTTTGCGCTTTTATTAAATAATAGTGACCCACTTCGGCTTCGCCAACTCGAGCTGCTGCTATTTTTTATGTAAGTAGTTTATCATAAATTATAATTATTCCAGTAACCGGAACAAACAATATATATAATATTTATGAACATTTATAATATTACTATATATTAAACAGAATATAAAATAGATAGAATATTACTGTCAATTGTCTTGACAATACTCTTTTTTTCATTTCCCCGTAGGTTATGCTGTGCATTGGTGAAATCATTTTGGTATAACATTAATAAAAAGGACCGTCGTAGCACAGAGGCGTAATGTCTGCCTGTAACGCGACGGCTTCTAGGTTCGATTTCCAGTCGGGGAAGATGGATTTTTCTATTTCTATTTTCTTCGCTCTGGCACCTAGGCAAAGCGCGGCGTTGAGTTCCGCCACTCAACACCCAATGCCTCGAAAAAAAGGCGGAAAGCGGGGACGGAGAAAGCAGGGACTAAGCTTACTATGGTACTACCCTAGTACAATCTGATATCATCCACTATCAAAAAGGTGGAAAAAATATATGTAAAAACATATTTATACATGGCAGTTAAGCTAGGAGCTTAATCAATTTCAATAAGGGCTAAACTGTATAAAGAAGTAAGATGAGTTTCCTAAGTTTGAGGAGATTAAGAATGCTTACAAATGAGTAATTTCCTTTGTTTTTAAAAGTCGTCATTGTCATCATCATCATTATTCTTTGTGGAAGCTTTTTAATTGAGACACTTAGAGGGGTAAGTTTTTGACCCAGAACTTTTATTTTGGTACCATTTTAAGAATACTAAAAATGCTGATTAGCGAAAAAAGTAGCCGATGTTCAAATTTGAACAATTTATTTGATAATTGATTAAAGAAATTCTACACACCAACTGGATTTGCCTAAAAACACTTGCGCGCTATTTGCCAGTTTCCAAAATTCTTACTTTTAATTAAAAAAAAAAAAATCTGATTTTACCATCACTGAATAGAGTTACGCTAAGCTAATGAAACAAAACGCAAGTGCACAAATAACCCACTAGTCTTATTGTATAATAAATATATTACAAAAGCGAACTTGCCAAATCAAGTACTTATAGAAACGCCAATATATTTACATTAATACAACAACCACAGAAATCGATTAACAAAAATCGCGACACCAAAACACCGTTACGTTACATTAATCCACCTATTATTATTCGGTCAATGAATATGTGTGGATTTGAGCGATTTTCAAGAGAAAGCATGGAATCTATCTATTGAAATTCTATGTGATTTCAATGACATCGAATGTCATTGTTCTGTGACCTAATTGAAAAGTAACGGTGGAAAACTATACGTATCATAGATGCCAACATTCAATTTTCGTGTTAAGTGTGTTGAAAATTTATATTTATTTGATTTATTTTCAGTGATTTTCTTTCGAATTTTACATTTTGTATTAAAGAAAATCGCATTTATTAAAATTATGCGTTAATTATATATAATATATATATATATATATATATATATATATATATATATATATATATATATATATATATATATATATATATATATATATATATATATATATATATATATATATATATATATATATATATATATATATATATATATATATATATATATATATATATATATATATTTTAGCTTCACGCTTTCACCCGCACAAGGCAGGGTAGGCAGAGGGAACTGCAGGGACCGTGGGAGCCTAGTGTTAAGACACTCCGTTGCTCAGTCCCTGCTTTCTCCGTCCCCGTCCGTCCGTATATATATATATATATATATATATATATATATATATATATATATATATATATATATATATATATATATATATATATATATATATATATATATATATATATATATATAATAGGTGTGTGTGTGTATATGTATATATTACTAGATTGATTACTACTAACGCTTGTATTCAAATCTATAATCTATATATATATATATATATATATATATATATATATATATATATATATATATATATATATATATATATATATATATATATATATATATATATATATATATATATATATATATATAGACTGACGATAGTTTATACAGCATAAACATTACTTTCTCACCTGTCATGAGGTCCTCGTCCTGTCCCAGGGCCATATCCACCGTAAGCATCATCATAGCCACTCCCTCTGTCATATCTATCATCATAATACGGTCTCCTGTATCCGGAATATCCATAATCATCGTATCTTCCATAATCATTATATCTATCCGGGTATCTGTCGTACGGACGTCTAGAATACGGATCGTCATACCTATCCCGGTAAGGATCTCTTAGGAATCTGTCATAATAATCTGGTCTGTACCTATCCCTGTCGTCGTATCTGTTTCGGTGCTTGTTCCTTTTACTACTATGCCTATCCCTATCCTTATCATCATTTGGCCGTCTTCTATCATCGTTATCATCATCTGTTCCGTTCTTATTTTTGTTTCTATCATCATTATATCGTCTATCACTATCATCGTTGTAATTTTTGTCACTATCACGCCTATTACCGTAAGTGGGTCTGTTTGATCTCTTATCATCGTCTCTACCGCGGCCTCTATCATAATCGTCGTCATCATCATCATCATCATCACACCGACCACATCTTGATGGTCTATCATCTAATCTGTCGTAGGGACGCCCGTATCCATACCTCTCGTAGTAGCTTCGTCCTTGTCGTACTCCATTTTTGTCTGGTGTCAAAACAGATGATAATACTGTTTCACTTTCGCCATTAGACTGTACTACGCAGTACACTACAGCAATTATCTGAAAACCAAAGATATATTCTCAGTTTGTATATAAGTATTTTCACACTTTTGGTTTCCTCCACTTAACATAGGTGGGGGTCACAAATCAGAGCCAACCAAAGAATAAAGTGTATTTATTTATGATTTTTTTAATTGTTATCCACAATATGTATAGAAGAAATACTTAAAAAAGAGATTTGAACCCCCCGCTTCTTGGAACCTGTCCAAGTATTTTAACCACGAAGCCATTTGAAGATTTCAGACATAGTACACCTAATATCTTCCAATGAGTCATTTCTCTGCCTCATGCAGAATATGGCGAGTTAGGTAAAATAAAATCCTATATTTTTTTAAAAAAAAAAAGAAATAAAATATATGAAATAATCTTCACTTATTAAAGTGTTTTTCTCCATATTTAAATGGAATCACTGTTCCTATAATTTATATATTTTTAACCATTTATAACACAATTAATTTTATATACAATTTTAGACAATACTAATTTAAAATAATAATTCTAATTAACAAATTGGTCGAAAAAAATTACAATAGTAGTATACAACAATTACCCCAAGGCCTGCATTCGGGACTCGTGACGTCACACTATTGTTTTCTGAGGTCATGCTCAATGAGTGCAGTCCACGTATTTACATATTAATTATATTATTTCACGTAATTATACATAATCAAATGATGATGCTGTGTAATTTACATGTTTACGCATGTGTCACATGTTCGGGGTCAAAGAGATCTGTATTATGGGTTTCTCTAACGGATGCCATACGTCTATGACAGTAATTTTGTCTAATCAGTAAATCTAGTTTTGGATAAAGAGAACTCCAATTAATTTACATGTTTACACATGTGTCACATCTGTATTATGGGTCTCTCAAATGGACACCATCCGTATATGATAGTAATTTTGTCTATTTAGTAAATCTAGTTTTTGATCAAGAGAACCCAAAATAATTTACATGTGTCACATGTTCGGGATCTGTATGGGTCTCTCTAATGGACATTATCCGTACATGAATTTTGTCTAACTAGTAAATCTAGGTTTTGATCAAGAAACCCCAAAGTAAATTACATGTTAACGCATGTGTCACATGTTCGGAGTCAAAAAAAAATATTATGGATGTACCTGTCAGACACTCATAGTCTAGATTTTCATCTAGAGAGCACAAAGTCGGTATTTAAAACACAAAGATGTCGACGCAATATGAACTTTAAATTTAAATCCAAAAGGATTTTAAGCGTTTGTGCAATTGTAATTATTAGCTGCGTATTTTTTAAATGTATAAACAATTGACTTGAACCCGGTCCTTTTCGCAATTGTTTAGGCTTTCATCATCGCATCAGCCTATAAATTACATTAACTTTTTTGTACAATTCAAAAACTTACAATATAGTATAAGTAAAGGCACTTAAATATACAGTATGTTTAA